>CM007322.1:126701-147641 GCA_000333855.2 Endotrypanum monterogeii
GGGGGGGGGGGGGGGGGGGGGAAGCGGGGGGGGGGAAGAAAAAAAAAAAAAAAAAACCACCAATCCATTCTGCAAGCTTGGCTGAGGCTCATGTGAAATGAAGACGTGTGCGCCTTTAGGGCGAGCAAAGGCTACAGCTTACAACCCCTGCGCACGCTTTTCCTCCAAAGGAAGTGTGTAGAAAGGGAAAGGGAGTGGTGCCTTCGCGTTGGTGATGATGACCTCTCCCTCTGCCCCACTCCCTCACGCAACACACACACACACGCACACAGTCTTACATAAACGTCACTTCATCTCCCATATGTGCATATATATATATATATATATGTGTGTGTGTATGATGGAGAGCACCCCATCGCCACGTCAGCAGTTAAAAACAAACGTAGAGCACCCGGTGTCCAAAAGCACCTGCCTCCCTCTCCTTCTCTTTTGGCATCCTCGCTGTCCGCTTCCTCCAACCCCTACATCCCATCCAGTCCCCAGACACACACGCAGACACACATGCACATACTTGAAGACACCTTCTGATGACATAATTTATAAGACACTCCGCATACACCAGGATACCCCCCACCACACACACAGCCCTCGGCAAGCCTAATGAAGAGAAAGAGAGGGGAGGGGCTACTGTGCATCGTCGGGTAGGCTGAACTCTACCGTACGACGTGATGCCGAGGAACTAGATTTCTTTTCGCTGTCGCCAGCAGCAGTGGTGACCGCTGCAGTGAAGTGCACCTCACGCTGGTCGCCGGTTTGGCGAGGAGGCCTGGTCGCGTCTCCGCCACCGAAGGCCCTGATCTCATCTGCCAGCGTCCCGCTGAGCTTTGTGCTACCAGATCCTATTGCACTGTTTCCCCTGCGGGTACGCGCTGCAGGGGACGTGTTACTGGGAAAGCTGCGTCGAGGATCAACTGCGCTAGAGCCGCCACCACCGGCGGTGCGTGCGCCATCAACGGGAGCAAAATCGCTGTTTTCCTGCGGCGAAGTAGCGATGGAGTCACACGTCCCTGCAGCATACGGCCACCGGGGCACTGAGGCTGCTGCCTTCTCGTTGCATGAGGCGAGGCTGCTGTCGTGAAGACGTGTGTGGGACGGGCTTGGGGCAATCGAGGAGATCATCGGTGTTGACAGACGCGATTCCTGTCGGGGCTCACCCCCACATGCAGTCTGCGGGGTGTGGTCTGTTGCACAAAACGGCGGAAGTGGCCGCCTCACCGCACCCCATTGGCGAGCGGAAGCACCACCCCAGGTTGCGCTGTCCGAAAACGGTGCAGGCATCCGCGCGTGGTGGAACGAAATCTTCGACTGATATGGGCCATTATCCCGGCCCAGCACATCCCCTGGCGCGATGCCATACAGCTGCGCTCCTTTCTCGCCCAGCACAGAGCTTTCTAAGCCACCATCCTCTTCACGCATACGACGACGACGGCGCTGCTGCGGCTGCGGCTCCAGCGGTGGAGCGGTACCCCCCAGCGGAAAGGCGCCAGTGACGAAGAGCGGCGCGACGAGGTGGAATCCCGGTAACCAAGACAGCGCAGACCCGACCGCATTGTAGCGGGGAATCATTATGGGCCCGCCACCCTCTGGACGGTGTCGCGCTCGTGGGGGCTCGTAGAAGTCTTGCCTCCCGCACCGATCGCTTTTCGGCGCAGGGAGCGGTGCTTGCTGTGAGGCAGCCGACTGCCCAGAAGTCGCTTGCAAAGGCACACTCGGATCCACTGGTGGCACGGGAAGGCTGCTGAGACCACTGATTAGCACCGTCCCCTTGCGGCCCAGCCTCTCGTAAGCGCGGCGCCACAACCACGAAAACCCACGCACCACACCTTGCTTTCCACGAGAAAGGGAGCTGCACGATGGGGTCATCTCTGTCCGCCTCTCCAAACTACCGCAGCGGGCGCGGTTGCTGCCGGCACGGATCGGTGGACCCGCCCCGTATCGCCGGTAGTACTCCTCCTCCTGAAGAGTCATGGGAACGTATCCCTCACCGCCGGCCAGGTTCGCGCGCCGGCGCCGCTCGAGGTCTGCAGCCTGCGTTGACGGTAGAAAAGTACCGTCGGCGGGCGGCAAGCTGGCTGCGGTGACAGAAACACCCTTCTGCGTGCTGCACCTCCCCGCCCCACCGCAAGCCCAGGGCTCTACAACGCTCATCTCCGGCACCACGACACCGTCTCCCCGAGAGATGGCCACGCGCGCCGCCGCCCAGTCCACCGCGTAGGGACTCTGCGGACTCAGAATGGCGGCATAAAGACGGGCGGCGGAGCCACACAGATACCCTGGTGGCAAGTTCGCTCGCGTGTAAGCCTCCATAGCGCTACGCTGCTCTGCGTCGTCTGCCGCAACTCCGTCGTACAGCCTCTGCAATCGCTGGCGACGCAGCAGCAAGTCCACGAGTCGTGGTGTTGTGAGGTATGTGAGCAGTGCCGTTTCTGTGTTTTCTGGCCCAAGCACAAACTCCCTGGCCGGGCGGAGGACGAGGTACGGTGAGGATAAGCGGCCTGTCAAGGCGGCCGATGCAGACGCCCGCACCTCCGTCTTCATCCGGTGTAGCACGACTCCGTCGACACGGACAATCGCCCGCTGCGCCGCCGCCACAGTAGAAAACACGCACAGAAGTACGGCGCCTCCATAGATGGGGCGCCAGGGCATGTCGGGGCTGGGTGGACGGGCAGGGAAGTAGAAAACAGCTGAGAGCGAACCCTCGCCACCTCCCCAGCCGCCCGCCGTGCGGCTCTCGGCATCGCCATTGCCCGCATCTCTCGCCGCCACATTGCTGAGGGCGACAATCGCATTGTGCACATCATGCACCAGATGATCAGACTGAAGGAGACCAAATAAAAAAGCGCTCCTATCCACGAGGTCTGCAGTCGGGAACATCACGTGTCCGGTTGGCCGTGTCGCTGTGGCAGAAACCACCGCACCACTCCCGCGGCAAGGGGGCGGCATCCCACCAATGGTCCCCGAGTATGGCACCATCGAAGCCCTTCCCTCAGCAGCACCTCTCGCACTCCCCCATCTCATATCCGCAACGCCCAAAGACTCGGACCCGATGCCGGCGGCAGTCGCGCTAGCGGAAGAAAACATGTCACGTATGCCCCCGCTGCTCTGCAGTTGTTGTTGTTATTGCAAGGAGACCGGGGGGAGGGGGGGAGAAAGTCAAATATTCGTTAATAGAGAAAAACTTTCAATGTGGGTAGCGCAAGCTTTGTAAGATCGCTTGTGATGTGAGAGCCGAACAACAACAACAACAAAAGGGAGTTGAAGAGAGAAAGAGGAGGGGAAAAGAGGGGGGAAAAAAAGGGGAAATACACACGCCAAGGGGGGGGGAAACGAAAAACAAGTCACCCGTACCAACTATGATTGAGTGACCCGAGGGGAAGAGAAGGATGAGAAAAAAATGTGGTCAAACAAATTAAGACGCGAGAGGAGGCGTAGTCGATGGTGGTATAATCGGGGATACCCACAAGGAGAGAGAGAGATGACAAAACGACGGGAAAGATGACGCACTCAGCCCCGAGGTCGAAGGCACTGCTCCGAGCTCCACATAGAAAGAAAGACCCACACGATACGCGTGGTTGGGGGGGGGGGAAGTGGGAGGAAGGGAAAAGGAGGAATCCGTAGTGCGGCAGCAGGCAATAATGCACATACACACACACACCAATACAGACATCCATCCATGTGTGTATGCGTATATTTAAACGCATAGCAGTAGAAGTATATGTACGTAGCAATACTCCTCATCCTCTATGCCATACCATACATGTGTTTCTTTTTTTTTTTCATAGTATTATTCCGCGAACGGCACTTTTCTATGTTGAGGAGGAGGGGTGAGGACGGGCGCATACATATATATATATATATATGTGTGTATATATATATATATATATGTATAGATAAGAAAAAGATAGCCGACATGCACCTGACCGAAAGCAAGCAATTCCAAAGGAGGAAAAAAAAAAAGAAAGACTGGAGTTGCTGTGGAAAAGGGACGGCGCGAGGAGGGGGACGAGGGGGGGACAGCGGGGGAATATATGGGAGAAACTTTCCACTAAGAAATCTTCTCCAAAGCAGCAGCCACATGCACCCACCCACCTACGTAAGAGACGAACCGTCAATGTCAACATTTCAGACACCACAACAAAAACATATGTCAAGGTAAACGTGAATGCTCACAGATGCGCACACCTTCCCCCCCCCCTCCCCACACACACACCACCACCACCACCACCTCCCTCCTCTGCCATCGTTATGTCGGCTGATTCCTGCCATCACGCATGCGCCACACCCACGCCGCTCGCATATTGGAATCACCACAGGACGTGTTCGCCTGGTGTGGATAAAACAAACAAAAAGAAACAGCAGCGGGCTAAAGCGCGTCACAGAGGGACTCGACACACCCATCAGAACAGAGCCTTCACACACACACACACACACACACACACACACACACACATGCACACACATCTCGAAAGTCGCCTCGCAACCGCCCCAACGGCCTCGGGTGCTGTTGCGAGTGCATTCCCCGGAGGTGGCTCGTCGACATACAGCCATGCGGCTAGCAAAAAACGAGAGATGAGTTCGACCAACACCGATATCTCGCCCACTATGCAGATGGCACAAGCGTGTTCACGGCAGCCAGTCGCTCCCATGCAACGCCACCCGCGAACAAATCGCTGAGCAGCAGCAGTCTTGAGTCCCATTGAACCCTCCTCAGTCATCCGTCATCGGTGACCTGGCCATGCCACCCCCCTCTTCCCGATGCTGTTCGCCATAAACTGCACGATATAAGGGGGCTAGCGTGGATTCCTTCATAGATGGGGTACCAGCACCTGATACCACTCTGAAGTGTGCCCCCCCTCCCTTCCGTAGTTCCTTAGTAAAAAAAAAGGGGGGAGGGGGAGAGAAGACAAGTGATACAAGGTAACAGGCAGCAGTGCACGTGCGTGTGGATAGGTGTGAGTGAATGCACTGTTTGGGTGGTGCACGAAAGAAAAAAAAAAGAAAACTGCACATTGCACACGCCATCACAGCACTGTCAAACCCCCACGATAAACCACCCCACGCAATAAATATATATATATATATATATATATATATGTGTATATTTATGCAGATACGCATCGATGCGCAAACACACACAAACGAGACAATCACTTGAAACTGGGGAGAAGAAAACGCAGAGTGCCAATCGAATAAAAAAAAATGCGCTTAAAAAACGCAAAAAAAAAAAAAGTGGGGGACAGAAAGGGGGAAACGATGGTGTAAATCGAAGGAAGACGACAAAAGCTGGTTTAAAAAAAAAAAAGGGGGGGGGAAAGGGAGGAGAAAACAAAAGTGAACATAGAAAAGGATATCCTCGTGAACGCACTAGTCAATTGAAATGGAGACGGAGAAGGCGAGGGGTGCGTAACAGGGACAGGAGAGCAGGAATGAAAAGAGCAATACGGGGAGGAGGGAGGAGGGGGGGGGGTCGGTCAGAAAAGACACCCTGCAAAGATTGTAACCCACTTGCGGATAAAAGTGTATACCTGTAGATAAATACATGAATGCCGTGTGTCGTATTGTGTGAAAAGAAAAATAAAAATATAATAATGCATCACGATATGAATCGACACGTTAAACATTAAACACAAAGAAAAAAAAAAAAAAACATCGCTCAAAACGTGATAGTGTAAGTAGTGAGCCGGTGAATTTCGGGGGAGAGGCGCGGAGGTGGGGAGGGGTGATAAAGCAACGTCCAGCCTCCCCCCCCCCTTTTACGAAAAGCAAAAATAAAAAGAAGTGAATGGTGATGGAGAGATGTGGAAGGAAGAAGGGAAAGGTGTGAGAAAGGAAAAGCGACAACGCAGCAAGAGAACAAAACACACTATAGTAACAAGGAAAAAAAAAAAAAACTGAGCCTAGAGAGCAACACGAAGCGGGCCTGGCGGGGAGAAAAAAGTAAACATAGTAAAGGGTGAGCAGCAACTAAATGATTCCCAGACGATGGGGGGAAAAAAAAAAACAACACAACAGTGACAACAACACGAAAGAAAACAAGACAATGCGGACATCTAAGAAAATTTTAAAAACGGAGATGAACACACACACACACACTGAGAATGGGGAGTGGGGGAAAGCAGTGCTTTTCTCTCGACGTCTTCGTATACACGTGAGAAGTTAGGCCGGTTCGGAACTTCTGCATAAAATCTTGTACAAACATTTAAAAAAGTGGAATACATACACACACAGACACACATAGAAAGAAAAACTGAGATTAACTTCTTTTTTTTTTTGCCTCTCTGTCTTTCTCTGCTGTTCCTGGGAGAGTACTTAGATAAATGACAGACGACAAACGACCCCAGAAGAGCGTTTGCGCGCGTAAACAAATGTGCTGGCGTTGGAAACGTTGAGTGATCAACTTACGCGCTTGCCTTCACTGTTGTTTGCAGTCATCAAAAACTCCGAGGAAGAAAAAAAAAAAACAGGGGAGGGGGTGACGAAAACGCAAGGGGCCTTGAGGTATGAGAAAGGATGAAGAACACTTGCCCAAGCGCGCACTGAAAAATATATATTTTCTAGACGGAGGACGTCAGCTGCTGCGCTGTGTCTTTTCCGACACGGTACGTGCTGCGTCAGGCGGAGGTGGCGGTGGTGGTAGTGGCGGTCTCATCAGCTCGGATGAGTCGAGCGACTGGGCATCTCTGCCGTCGGAGTGGAGGTCGAAGCCCTCATCGATATGTGCGCCTTTCATTCCTCCGCTACTGTTCAGCGATTTCGAGCTGACGTGGTGCTGACCTTCGGTGCCGACACCCGTCCGAGCACTGAGCCCGTGTCTGTGAAACGTTTGCTGCTGATGTCGCCTCTGCTGCGTGCGACGTCGGCGTGCAGCCATCTCCACCATCCAGGCATGAATGGAGGTGTCCCGGGCTTGCAGGATGGGGTGGTAGAAAAGCTCTGCTGCTGTGCTGCGCTCGTTGGGGTTGCGCTGCAGGCAGGCAAGAAGGAAATCACGGACGCCCGGTACACCACACTCGATGGGCAGCTCACTATTCTCGCCCATGGAGCGGTAGTACTCACACATTTCTGGAAGCCCCAGCGAGTGCTGCGGCAGCTCCACCGAGAGGACCTCAGCGGCGATGCAGCCAATAGACCAGACATCGCAAGCACGCCCGTACGGGTCCCCAACTAATATCTCAGGAGCCATGTACGCGAACGTACCCTTGATTAGTCGCAGATTTCCCCCGTGCTTGTGTACAGCTGTGCCGAAGTCTGTGATCTTGATGTGGCCGTGCCGAAACAAAACGTTGTCTGGTTTTAAGTCGCGATGCACGATGCGCATGTGGTGTAAGTATGAGACTGCACTGATGATCTCACGCAGCAGCTGCTTGATCTCCGGCGGGTTCACCAGCCTGCCGCTGTGAATCAACGAGGTCAGCGAGCCGCCAGTGCAGAGCTCCATGAAGATAGAGATGCAGTTGTCGTCGCGCTCGCAGTAGTAGTACCGCACAATGTTGGGATGCTGCAGTGAACTCATAATCTCCACCTCCTGGGCAATTTCGCGTAGTTGTGTGCCAACCTCGGTGGTTACCTCACTCATTTCCCTCACTGTCGCCACGTCTCCATGAGACGGTGTGGAGCTGAGACCCGCGGCAAGAGTTCTACTCCCGTTTGCAGAGCCTCCGGTGGCAGCGGCGTTGTCGCTGCCACCTTGCTGCATCTGCTGATCCTCATCTTGGCCCGAGTCCTCTTTCAGATACATTCGCTTCACTGCACATTTGGCTCCCGTGTGCTCCATCTCAGCCTCAAATACGTTACCAAACGCACCCCCACCGAGCCGACGGCCCAGGGTGTACGGCGGAACCTGAAGGGGGTGCGACGGAGACGACTGCTGGTGTTGCGCCTCCCCCACTTGAAGAAGCACCGGGAAGGGGATGCAGCTAAGATCTGCACCCACGCCGGTGCCAACCAGATAGAGTGTGTTAAGCGCAGTGGGGGAAAATGGCACAAGCAGCCGTGTGCAGAGAGGCACACTGACAGGATAGGCCGTCGGCGAGAGGGAGAAAAAATACACGGGTCGATCCTCCACTTGCAGCCACGAAAGCGCCGTCCCCAGCGCTGGAGATCCCTCCGCCACATCTAGTGCGTGGATTAATATAACCCTACAGTGCTCGGAGTGGTGCTGGATCGTGCTCTGGAGCGCCTGAAAGTTAGTGACACACAGCACGATAAAATGGCGCTCCCACAGCGACGGCGCCACTTGAGAAAGCACACCCACATGACTACAAAAAACCACCACTGTCACGTTGACCTCACGCAGCTTTTTCGATGAACGCAGCCCCTGCTCCACTAAAGTCATGCTATTTTGATGGCTACACACCCCCGCGACAGGGTGCCCATCGCTTCCACAGATGCCACTGTCCTCAACGCCCCTCCCTCCCTGCACCCGAGTGGTGCCAGCGGCGCTGTCCTGTATCGTTGGCCCTGCAGAATACAGCACCGCTGGCGGCCCTGTGCATTTGTGGTCCATCAGAGAGCAGTCGTGGCCCATTTTTTTGCTTTGCTGCTGCTGCTGGTGCTGCTGCTGCTCGGAGGTTAGGCAACTCAGATGAGGGGAGTGTACCGCGTCTTTTTCCGTTTGCTTTCCGGCCATGTCACACGTCTGCAAAGAGCGGCTGTTGAGGGAAATAAAATTCTCCTCCTCCAGTGTCATCTCATCACAGACATGACATCCTGCGTTGCCCCTGCCCCCCTTTCCACTGTGGGGTTGGCTTGAAAGATAGTAAGAGGGCGGGACGCGAGGATCGGACTGGGCACCACCCTCGGTCAAGGCTCGCAGGTTGCGCACCGCCAGAGAAATCTCATTCTCCAGGTACTCCTCTTCGGTACCCATGGCATCCTCATCGCCGGTTAAATGAACAACCCTACCAACGTCAGCTTCTGAGTTCTGAGGGGCCTCCAGTACAGGGTGGTGTCCGTGCGTATCCATACTGCCTTCGCCTCCCTCTTCCCCCAGCTCTTCCTCCTCCATCCTCCGCTGTGCTGCACGCACGGCCTCCTGGCGGAAGTATCTGGCAGCTGCATCTGCATACGTGTTGTGGTGCAAAATAAACACGGCAATCACGTGCATTGAGACCACCACTACGCCAAGCACCACCGAAAGTGGAATAGAAATTTTGATCTGAGTGCCGCTAAACAACGCAAAAAAGACTATGCAGACAATCGAGATAGCCAGAAAAGCCATCAAGACGCACGTCACAGCCCATCGGTGCTGTGCGCTTCCCAGCCACTGTCGAACCGAAAGCAAACAGGTGCTGCGAAGCTGGCATGACTGCTCCTTGGAGATCGCATCAAAAAGGAGCGCTGAAACATGGTCGAACTCCGAACTGTATGGGCCCTTCGTTCCCCATGTTGACGCCACATCTGCAACAAGCGAGCGTAGCTTCGGCCTCGACCAGGCAACCAAGAGTCGGTTCAAGTAAATCCCTTGCAGCTCATGAACGGCAAAGCTGATGTGACCCTCAAGTGCGTGAAGTTCTCGTTCACGATTTTGAGTCCAAATTGAAGCAATAGAAAACGACCCATTACTAGAGCGGGTGTGGCTCTCCTCGATGCGAGCTTGAGATTCTCGACGCTGCAACTGCAGTTCATTCCATTTTATGATGTTGGCAAATAGGTAAAACAACGAAGGGACCTGTAGCCACTCCAATGCACCACGATAACTAGCAAAGGAAAGTCCATCGGCTAGGCCATTGGTCTTGTGATGAGCCTCGGCTCCTGTATCATCGCTCATGCGGCGCGGATGCAGTTGCTCCTGTATGGTGCCGCTTTGGGTACCAGGGCCTCCATCACCATACAAGTAGTGGGTGTCACTAGTCGATCTATGATTACCCATCCTACTTGCGTTGCTTCGCTTAAGGGGATTTGTAACAGCCGCCACACTGCTCGCTTTGAGACTGTCGCCAACGTCTATTCGGGGGGAGCCTGCCCGAGTCTGGTCGCTGATACGGAGCATCTCCCTCACCGCCATGGGCATCCTCCGGCTGTCACTAGCATTATCGGTAATGGCACCTGTATCTCGCAGGCGATTATTGGGAGCCAACAGTATGTGAGAGCTCGGTGCTTTAGCCCCCTCACTCTTTCCAGATACCGGTGTAGGGACTCGGTCATTCACCGGAAACTCTACTTGAACGCAATGATCAGACAGCGTGTGGTCAAACACGAGCTCTGTAGAACATTTGAAAACACCTCGGTCGCGCAAAGTGTCCTCTCCCGCAGTGAGAGAGATCCGCTGCTGATTTGACGTTAGCCCGCACTTTCCCGGCTCAGTAGAACTGCTTTTCGCGCCACTGTCCACCTCACTGTACAATGCCGACGGTACAGTTGCCTTAGCCTCTGCAAAGGAATTCACTACTGCGGTTGCTGATAGATTATTGCAGCGAACTTCGTGAAAGACAGGAGTGCCATCCTGAAAGGCGGGCTCATCAGCCGAATACACTGATTTTTCGAAGCCTTCGACATTTGCTCGAACCTGTGCGTCAGTTGCACCTCCACACTCCAATAGCCCGTGCTGCAGGGCAGATGCTTTCGAGCCAGCATCAGATCCCATGCATGGTCGCCTAGCTAATGTAGCGAAATGCCTTTCTTGACCCCTACCACCTATATTGTCACGATCGAGGTATGTGGCTTCACTTTGATGATTATTGTCCATGCTTTCGGGTAGGTGATGGCTTTGAGAAACAAGGAATTCATTACACGATAATTTGCTTCCAGGAACCCTGCCACCATTCAGCTTAGAAATAGATGAACGCTTTCTTGCATCATCGACAGTAGCTGGATGTTTCATCCCTGGTACACTGGAAATATCTTGCGGCGCTGGTGTCACAATAGCAATCTCCGGGGAAGCGTAGGAATCAGCCTCGCACAACCTTGTGCTTGGACTATGTGACCCGCGCCCAGGGGTTTGCATCCTGTAGACCAAAAGCAAAGTCGAGACTTCACAGTACCAACAGATACCTCAGAAAGCCCCTTCTGGGGCAAGGTGCTCAGGTAAAGTCGATGTGCAGGAAAAAAAAGAAGCGAGTTGCACAACTGAGAACCTTAGCTTGAAAAAAATGTGTGAAGAAGTGAAATCTCCAGGTACTGCAGAAGAGTGATCAAAGGAAAAAAAAAAGAGAAACTGAACTCTCTTAACAGTGGGCTGCACCAGCTAACGCTACCTCCCCCACTCTTTCGGTGAAGCAAGAAACAGAAAGCAGTGCTCTTTGTCGTTGTGGTCTGGCCGTCAGAACAGTTTTTCTTTACAGTCAGTATTGAATGCGGGAACCGTTTGCCTCTCGATATATATATATATATAGATAGATAGAACGGAATCACTTGATGTATAGAAGATGGGGAGCTACGGCTATGGCGCTCCTGTTCAGCGAACTGCAATTATGCTCAGACGAATGCAACCGTGGTTCTCAAGTCTCCTGGCAGGTGTTTTTTTTTCTCTACAACGGCTGTGGTTAATCATAGAATGACGATGCATAAAATAATGCACAGGACCAAAGAGAGTGATGTGAAGGGCAATGAAAAAAGGAAAATAAATAGGATAATGACTCCCTGTCTTTAACAGCACCAATAGTTGTATGCGGCTACCGGTGACTGTGTGAAGGCACCGCAAAGTAGAGATGATACTTGGTAACGATAATATAGGCCACGCAGGTCAGTAACAGGATAACGGTGTCATGTCACACATGAAAGTATTCGTTCACTTTCATTCACATCATTCTGTTGGTTTTTTTTTTCTAGATGAAGAAAACGACGGCAAAATGACTCCATTTCTCCGGAATCGTTATTCAATACTGGTACTGATTTTAACCTCTACCTCTAAGCAAATAACTTCTCCATCGCGAAAGCTACATAAAATGTAGCTGATGAGCAACCATGAAAAGGTAACAGCCATCTTGAAAAAACCGCCACGAAATACTCACTCCTAGGAGCAAACCCACTCGTTTCAGCGCCCCTCAATTCACCTCTTCATCAGCTGCTGTGTAAACTCGCAGATAGCCAAAGCACGAGCATCGGCACCGATGAATTGCAAGAAAGACACGGGAAACAACAGCATCCCGCGTGTTTCTAATATTTCCATGACAAACACCCAGATAACTTTCCCTCAGTGTTTCAGTGAGTCTAAATCCAAGACACACCCGAAACTCAATTCATATGTCTCTTTGTGGTGCAGTTAGGAGAAAAATCGCTGCCAGGCGTAGTTAGTTAAAGAAGTTTGCAGACAGCACTGTTGAGAAATACTCTATAGCTCGGCCAAGGCTCACCTTCTCTTAATTCTCAGTACGGTGGAAAAAAAAACGATATCATCATCGAGTGCCCGTTGTTAATGCATCCTGTCACAGATATACCTCTACTCTTGACCTCTTACTGTACGAAAACCACACCCCGCTAGCACTCCTACGTCGTCAATGCGATCTACTGCATCGACTGCCACACGGCTAGTGGTTCCCACCACGATGACATCGTAGAAGCCTATCACCTAAGAGACCGCAACGGACTTAAGACTGCGTCTCCTGGGGAACCCACCTCACACCGAAGAGGACAGAAGCACAACAGCCCATAAACTAAGTACAACAGCAAAAAGGAGATCACGCAGAGGAATGCAATATACTGGCGTGGTTCGGAATATGAAGACCTAATACCACCTACAAAAATGCATCGATATCCTCGGCGCGCAGCCTCCGTATGTCAGATTTCTGGCTGCTCATCCGTGTTCCAATGAGTTGAACTCAAAGAAAGCGGCTGTCCGAAGGAGAATCGGCAAGCGAACCCTGCTCTCCTTGTACGCTCGTTCACATCTTGACCCATCCCGCCTTGATAAAATGGTGTAGCGTCGCTTCGCCCCGGGGTCACAGCACAGTGTTGCGGGGAACACAGTCGAGGAGTAAATCCTCCAAACTCTGAAGGAACTTTTTTCTCAGCGACCTCACTCCAACCGACCAAAGGATCACCACCCCAACATGAGAAATGGGTCTGGAAAACCGTATCAGCCACCTGTGGTAGTCAAGGGGGAAAGAGCGGCAGCTATATGCGGAAGAGGTCCCGATCGGAGCCTTCTTCGCTTGCAAGGCCTGCAACATCGAGACCCCAGGCCCCCCACCAGTTGTCACACCCATACATCGCTACGAGCCTTTTGAACAGTTTCATCCTCCCACCACCCTCGCGGCGCACCAGAGAGCGACAAGCCTTTCGTCAAAGGCAAATGGTCATCGAAACAGTTATGCAAGGGTATGGCAAAATACCCCATCCCCGCCCTCAAAGCAGGGCCCCCCATTTCGGCAAAACCACCATCCTATATGCATACCCCGCGGCGTCTCCCCTTTACAACCCGAAACCCGCAGCGGCAGAACAGAATGACCGAAACGGCAACCGAATAAATAGATTCCAAAAGTCAACCACCAATGCATGACTTCTTCCGCCGCTTGTCGTCTTCTTTGGCCCCCCCCCAACCCCAGCCCGGCAGACCCCCGCAACAAAACAGGGCCAGATTATCTAATAAAAAACGAAACATAGATGCCGGTCTCGTACATCAGGCCTTTTCCTTGGAACTTATGACGTCAGTTTCCGCACCTCTTTGGCCGAACCCTTTCCCGATAACCCAGACCACGGCGCATTACAAATAGAGTTCCCCCATCATTAAAGCTATTTCCCCCATGATAAAAAGCACACCCAGCCCTCTAAAGAAAGCACAACAAGCAGAAATATGCGTCAACAGGAGAACTTTGTCGCCGGTTCGGGGGGGGGTCCCGGCAGAGCAAGGCGCCCCCCATAAAAAAAATGCCCAAAACACCCCCACCGTGAGAAAAAAATATATATATCCCCAATATTACAGAGAGAAATCATATTATTCTATTTGAAAAAGATATAAAATTAACAAACAATTTATTTTCAGTGTATAAACCTACGACAAAGTACACCGGGCGCGGAGCTTTTCAGGCGCAGGAATTTTTGGAACCCCTACGACCCCCATAAATCAACCACCCCGCGTATTTTGCAGGACGGTGAGAAAAATCGACTACAGCGAAGAGCTTGGGACAACAGGAACCGCCACTGGCTGAGCAATCCAAAACACCACCCAACTTGCAATGGGCGTCTCGGCATCTGGATCTCAACGTGCCTCGGTAATATTCGGGGCTTTAAATGTGAGGACAGTAAGCCGGCCCCCCTGTGCCGCTAAAAACCCTTTACTTTGGCAACCACACTTCAGGAGGACAACCACAGACGAAAAATTTACTCTACACGTAAAAAGGCCCCATAGAAACACACAAATTCCACAGCAGCGGATACCAGAACCGAAAAGATCCCAGCTGTACTTGAATTAAATTCACGCCGAATCGCAGGAGACACCAAGCCCACCCCCCCCAGCGGTGAGATTTTGAGGCCATAAGCCTCCCCTGTGGCGTTTGGGACCTAAATCCTGAGAAAACGACGATGACCCACGCCACACGCACAAAACGATCAATCGAAGGCGCTTATTTTCCACTAAAATAGTTGCTTTAAGCATCACTGGTCGAGTAGAATCGCATTGGAAACCCATATGGGTTTGCCCCCCTGGCGGACGCAAAAAAAGCCTTTGGCATTCAATGCCCCCCCCCCCCCAAAGCAGCTTTTTTTTTTTTCGAAATCAGGTTTCCGCGGATCATGTCGACAACGGCATCCGCTTTGGCAACCAGAAGTCGCAGACACTGTCGCTTCTCATGGATGGAGGCATGAAGACGAAGACAGCCGCCACCCCAGACAGAACACCACTGATCGGGCGTTGCCTCCCATGACGCTCTGATTAGGTAATCGAAAAATTCGTTCGGCGCAGCTTTGGCGCGAATGGCGCACAGAGAACCAAAACGAGCGGTGAGGAGCAAGAAAACACAAAACACCCAGGTGGATTCGTGGTGGAAAGGGGCTTCACTGACCCGCCAGCCCGGTTCGACGCGTGCTTTCCGGCGAATCAGCTCACACAGAACCGTCTGTCTTCGGGGATTTGCCTTTCAAAGGATACCCCCTCGGTGTTCCCTGGGGGGCTGTGCGGTGCACCAAAAAATTCGCGTTTGCCGCGGGCGTGCCGGCCCCCCCCCCCGCAAAGCCAGGAAGCCGGCACGGAAACGGCCGCCCCGGGCGTGCCGGGTGCGTGTTTTCGTGTGTGTGAGGCAGCGGGGGCTGGAGGGCGTCTATCGAGACCCGGCGCCGCACCGGGAACGCGAAAATGGCGCATCGCCGAAGCGGGCGGCGGACAGAAGCAATGTAAGTAATTTCGAAATCCCCTTTTAGAAGATGTTTGCAGCGTTGTCTCATCGGCGGCTTCGGGCACCACACCGTGCCAAATAGAAGCCCCCTCACAACCCCGCGAACAGGGCCACGCCTGCCCTTTAGCCCCCCCCCAAAAAAAGCCACCACACCACCCAGAACCCCCAGCAGAAGCCTCCCAGAAAAAGGGACCCGCAGGGACGATAAATCCCCACGACGGCTCAAGAACGGCTCTTTTTCCAGAGGATCGACACTTCCACAGCCACACACTTGCTTCCGTTACATTAACAGGAATTTGTCAGCATCAATCGCACGATACAGCAAAAAACATTTGAGGGGGACAGCGCGATTATAAACCCCCCAAAGCCGAGCACCAGCGCCGAAAAAACTGAGATTGAATCCGATAGTGTCTTCAGGAAAATCTGATGTTACCTCGAAAACGACCATTTCCCGAAGTTGTTGATCGACAAATCCGGGAAACTAGGCAAAACACGACCAAATCCGCAAAAAGCAATTTTAAGCGCTGCACAGTCCACGGTTCAAAAGTTGGAAAAAAATATGAAAAATTTTAAGGACCAAATTTCGGACCGAAATTTTTTCAAAATCACACAACGGGCAAAAAGTCAAAATTCTAAATCGACAATTGATGGCGAAACGGGGCCACAACTCACACACGCTCCCCTCCCGTCCGGGAAGGAAGTCGCGGAACAGTGGCTTCCTCAATTCGACGATCTTCAAGGGACCTTTGATCAAGCCGAAAAGCTCGACACAGCCATCGTCGAGCACACCGTGCTGGCAGGAAAGCTTTTCGCCAGACACACGGCAATACTCAAGCGACATTTCGCGTGGGCGAACCCGATTCACAACAGCTTCTACTACTGTACAGCCGTAGAATTCAGCGGGCGGGTTGCACATACGCAAACGACTCCGAAAAGGCGGTCCAGGACCACATTCGCGAGCGCCACCCCGGGTCCGGAGCGGTACCGCGACGCTTCGGAATGTCACCTTTTCACGGCGGAATGGCCACAATCGGGCCGTCATGCTCCGTCACGGCCGCCGCAGCCGCTATTTGCACGATGCCAGCGACCACAGGCATCAACGCGACCTTGCTCAGAGCCTTTCGCGGGTCCACGGCCGACGCCGCCCGGGAGGTCATCCAGGCGCTCGGCCTCCAGCTCCCCGCCTCCCCGGGAGGAGCCCTGGAGGCACTTGCGGCACAGGACGGCGCCATTGAGCGCGCCTTCGCCGGCACAGCGCGGCAGGACATCTACTGCCGCTGGTGCGGCGTAACCGCGGAGGGGCCGGAAGAGCCCCAGCCAGCCATCGTGACCTACGAGGCGCCAGCCGGCGGCCTCCCGGGCACCACGGCAACCACCCTCGGAGAGGCGTTCGGCCATATGTCGGCCGACCTGCCGCGATGTTGCCCGGACTGCGGCGCCGAAGGCGCCTTCCTGTCCGAGCTGTCGCTTTTTCTCTTCGGCGAGGCCGTGGCGATCACGGTCGTGCCGCCAGCTGGCGCCCAGGAAGCCACCGGACTCCCGGAACTACCGCTGGAGGTGCTACTCCCGACCGCGCCCTTCAGCCCAGCACCCTTCAAACTCCACGCCGCGATCTGCGCCACGACGCCGCAGCACGTGGTCGCATACGTCGTGTGCCGGGAGGGCGGGGAAGAGAAATGGCACCGATACGACGGCACCGTCCACGACACCGACGTGCCACCACCAGACCCGACCGGGATCGACACCCTGGTCTTCGTGCGGGCCCCGCCCCCACCCCACACGCCGGCCGGCAACGGGGACAACGAGGAGGAGACCAACGACACCCGGCCAGGCGGGCCGCCGCCACCCGCCGGGCCGCCACCACCGCCACCGCGCCAGCGAGACGCCCGCGGTCGCGTTTTCTACGGCATGCACCCCGCCGCCGCGGACCCAGCCGAAGAGGACGCCGAGACCGAGACCCCGGACCCCGGACCGCGGGCGGCGACACCCCACCCCGACAGCGACGAAGAGGGGAGAGGGAGCGACACAGCCGAAAATGAGGACACCGCGTCCGACCAGACCGCCGAGGACGAGCCGCCGACCGCCGACGAAACACAGACACGGTTCCGGCACGGCGAAAACACGGCGGCACAACAGACGGGGACGATCCTCTGCCCACTTTGCCCGCGCGCATGGACATCACGCGCGCGCCGGCAGCAGCAGACCAGCCACCTTAACACGACCCACGCCCGGGAGGCCGTGGGGATGGAGGCGCTGAGGGCCACCGGGGTGGACCGCTGCCTTTCATGCGGCGAATTCGTCGTCGCGTCCGGAAACGCGCGGCGCGCCCACGGACGCAAATGCGGCGAGTTCGTCACCAGGGCGGCCCGCAACCAGAAGCGCGCCCGCACAGAGCAAGGGACCCCCCGACAAGATGACGGGGGGGACCCCCCCGACCCGGCGACACCGCCACCACCGACACGCCACCACACAAAGCCCACCGAGGCCGACGCCACGTGGGTGCAGGAGTTCCCCGCCACGATCCGGACGCTTCGGAAACAGGAATGGGGACACTGGGCCGAGGCGGTCGGCCACACCCTCCTAGGGTACACCGCGGCGGCCGCCGCGGGACGATACCAGCGCCAACTTGCGCTCACCGAGCTGGTGCGCACCCGCCTCGCCAAACCGCGCGCGCCGCCGCGGAGGGAGGACGGCGGCAACCAGGAGGGAAAAAGCGAGGAGCAAGGAGAGGGGGGGGGGGACGAACCGTACGCGGGCCACGCCGGCGCCACGCGGCGACCCAATACGGAGGAACACCTCCCCACCAGCGGCGGACACACGGACGATGAACGCCGCGCGCGCCGCATCCTCCACCAACTCTCGCTTGGGGCCGTCGGAAAAGCGGCGCGCACACTTTTCCAGGCACAGCTGCCACGCGCACGCGCCAACGAAGTACTGGACCAGCTTCGCGCGCTTCACCCGCAGGAAGACCCAGCGGGATACCCGTGCCCACCGCAGACGCCATTTCTCCACGGACTAAAGCCGGAGAAGGTCAAGAGCGTGGTGCTGAAACGGCTCGGCCGAGCCGCCGCACCAGGGCTTGACGGGTGGACCCGGGAGCTGCTCGTTCCCGTGGTCGAAAATGCCGCGCTTCTGGCGGAAACCACCGCGCTGATACAAGACATCCTCGCCGGGAACGTGTCACCGTCATTCGCGTTCCGCCTCCGCGCGTGCGTCGTCCACCCGTTCTTGAAAGAACCGGGGTCGCCGAAAGTCCGGCCGATCACGCCGGAGTCGGTATGGCTGAAAATCGCCTCGCATCTCGCCCTTGACGCGGTGGAAAAACCGTTCCGCGACAACTTCCGGGGATGGCAATTCGGGGTGTGGGGGGACGCGTCCGAGGCGGTTGCCCAGATCCGGGCGACATACGCGAGCGAGTCGGCCGACACGCTTGTCGCACTGGACGCGACCAACGCGTACAACCGCGTCTCCCGCGCATGGGTGCTTGGGGCGGCGTTCCGTCACCACGCCCTCCGCCACACGTTTGGTGTGGTGGACCTTTCCCTCGGGGAACCGGGCGCCCTTGGCGTCTACGAGGGCGGCCGCCGGGTAGAACAGATCTGGTCGACACGCGGCGTCCGCCAAGGCATGGTGCTCAGCCCCCTCCTCTTCGCCACCGCCGTGGCCGAGACACTGCGGCCGATTATGGCGGCGCACCCGCTCGCGAAAGTGACGGCGTACCTCGACGACTTGACCGTTGTCGGTCCGAGGGCGGCGGTCCAGGCGTTTCTGGACGAGGCAGGGCCGGCACTCGCGGCCACCGGCTTCGACATCAACCCGGCAAAAAGCCACCACCTGTCGAAAAGCACCGCGCCAGAGCCGGTGTCGGTCGCGGGTGTGGTGGTGCCGCTGGCGGGCGGCGTGGTGCGCATCCTCGGCGCCGGCTTCCGCGGCAGCGGCGCGCCGGTGAACGAGTGGGTGTGGGAGAAAACCCGCCAGTACGAGGCGTACTTCGCCGCCCTTGGTGGGGACGACCTCCCCCGCCATGCGCGGATGAACCTCCTACGCGCGTCGGCGCTGCCGCGCCTGACTTTTCTTTTGCGGACACACAGCGCAGACGAACTGCGCGACAGCGCGGCGTGGTTCGACGACCGCGTCCTCCACGCGCTGTCGGTCCTCGTGGGCGGTGCGCCGGTCGATGGCGCGGCCGCCCTTCTCGCCAGGCTCCCCCTTGTCATGGGCGGGTGCGGGCTGCGGTCGCAGCTGGCAATCTCGCGCTTCGCGGCGCACAGCGTAGGCCGGAAAGGCGCGCAGAAGACACACACGCACCAGCTGGACCAACACAACCTCGAGGCCCTCAAAACACTCCTCCCGGAGCCTGCCCTCGAGATTGTGAAGGCCAACGCGGCGCCAGGTGCCACGCGCGCGCTCGCCGACCCGGCGCTTCGCCTCGGCGACTTCCCCTTCGAGGTTCTCACCCGCCAGCGGCTCCTCATGCGGGTTCTCCGCCCCGAGGTGCGATGCGCATGCGGCGCCGACGCGGACAACGCGCACGCGAACGTGTGCCCGTCGGTTCCCGGGGGCCCGCGGATCCAGCGGCACAACCGCGTCCTTACGGCAATCGAGGCGTGGGCGAAACGACTCGGGTTTTCTGTGGTCGCAGAACCCCGGGTGAGCAGCACGAGCGGCGAACGACTCGACCTCAGCATCGCCGCCGCCAGCGGCACCTTCGCCACGGACGTGGTGATCACGTTCCCCGGCCGGGCCCGCAGCGCCCAGCAGAACCCCCTTCAGCAGGCACATGCCGCGAAGAGGCGGAAGTGGGGCGACTGGGCGGCGGAAACCGGCACCACGTTTGCCCCGGTTTCGCTCGAGTCGACCGGGGGCCTCCACAGGGAGAGCTTCCAGTGGCTGCTCGCCGTCGCGGGCTCTGCAAACTTCCCGTTCTCCGCGCGAACCGCCTTCGAGGAACTGCTTTCATGTATTTCCCAGGCTCTTCACGAAGGAAACGCGTATATATTTGAGGCCGTGCGCGCCAACTGGGCCCGGCGGCTGTTGACACACTAAAAGAAATGAGGGCCGGAAGCCGACCACCACCCAAGCCCCAGGAGCTTCTGAAAGCGACCGGGCCAATCCACTCTGAACCCCCCCCCCCCCCATATTTTGACTGTGGGACGCTGCCTGCCCGCGCCCGTCGTGACGACGAGGCCGGTGACGGCACCCGTTCCACCTAGTACCCCCCCCCCCATCATTTTCACCGTAGGAACATTTCTTTGTAACCAAAGCGCTGCGAACTAGAGATTAATTTTGACAATTTTTAACTTGACTCCTATTTGAAAACCCGACAAAAACTCATCATTGGGGCTCCTTGAGCTAAAGGGCGTTGCGGAGAACACCTCGACTGCTGATTGGGGTTGCTTCTCGCGGAAACTGGGTTTTTTCGTCGCCTGGTACGTTTTCCGTTTCCGTTCGGCAATGACTTTATAACGCGTTGGCCTGGGGCGTTATATAAGTATCAGTTTCTGTACTTTATTGGTATGCGAAACTTCCGGAAACCCTATTCCGGCAAGATTTTGGAAGCGCGCAAGCGCTACATTTTTTTTTTTGTCATGTGCGGGTGCGCGCCGCCCCTCCTCCACTGGGGGGGGGCTTCCCACACGCGCTGTGGTCCCTTTTCCCCTTGCTGCTGGGA
>CM007322.1:149508-164983 GCA_000333855.2 Endotrypanum monterogeii
CGCGCTGTGGTCCCTTTTCCCCTTGCTGCTGGGAAGGGGGGGGGCGCGCCGCTGCGGGTGGTTTCCTCCTGTCGGCGTGGGAAAGAATTTCTTGGCAGAATGGAAAATAAATGTTGAAGAAATCGAGGCATGCGTGGAGGAGGGCCGCTATTTGTTGTGATGAGGGGAAGTGTGGAGGATATGAAACTGCTGTTTCGTATGTGTTCTCTGTTGGTTGTTTTGTGAAGGAGTCCCCCCATGCTTGTTTTCGCGATTATGTCGTTTTGTCTAGCGAAGGTTTCTTTTGCCGTTTAAATCCCACCTAACCGCTGGGTGGGGTACTAGTTTCCGGTGAAGGGTCTAGTGGTCATCTTATTTATGAGTGAAAGCTGGTGAGAAGTGGGCGGTTTGGGCTTGCTTTCTGTCACGGATTTTTGAAGTCCAAAATAGTAGATGTACTTCGTGTTAGGGTCCTCGTTTAGGGTGGAGAGTGAGAAACCTTCTCGGATCACATTATGGTTTTGTTTCACAGTGTGGAGCAGTTTTCTCACAGGTACGTGTGTATCTCTGTGATTAGGCAAAAAAGGAATCGGAGCTCCACACAGGAACAAACTCTTTTTTTTTCCCAAATGGGCGAAGATGCTAACCCTCGATAGCTGTTTTTTTTCTCTGAAAAAGGTGCTGTACACAAAAACAAAAGTATTTTTTGCTGGTACTTGCAGATGATGCAAGTCTGGAAAGTGTAGGACAATCGTCCATGACCTTTGAGCAGTTTGATTTCTACTCCCCTGCAACGGGAACACCTCATAAGCATGTCCTATTCTCGTCGCTTTTGGCGACAACGCAAGTGCCAAGTAAATGTAGTACCAATCGTCCCCCTTTTGTTTCCATCATCGTACCACAGCTTTTAGATAACAGTGGGTTTACTGAAGAAAACGTTACGTGGACGTGACATTCAAAAGCGCACAACTATATCAGTATAAGGGGTACTTGGCCACCACGAGGTCAATGCAAATGACAGAAACTGGTATTCTCTACGTTAACTGTGAGAGCGTTCCGTTTGATGAAGTGGCTGTTAACGATATTCCGGCATATCGTTCACTTCAGGTTAAAAACGGGACGGAATCTCCGCTCCTCGTGCAACTCACCGCTACAAGCCCAGCAGTTCAATTTCAGGCTCAAAACGAAAACTATGAAGCGATAAAGCGTGTGGGTTTTGCTGATGCGCTCTCAGTATACAACGATGCCTTTGATCTCGTGGGCCTCATTTCCTCCGTTGAATTGGCACCTCTTGAAGAAAAGGGCCTCATCGTATATTTTCGTGCTGATGCAGCGACGTTTTCACATTTGGTGAAGACCTCTCAACCCGTTTCTTACACCGGATTATTGCAGTTTTCTGTAGTGAACCCTGCATCATCGTCTCTTTCCAGTATAGAGCCAGGCAAACGAAGAAATGAGGGTTTAGAGGAGCAACCGCTGCTTACAACCTGCACCACGATACCGTTTCGTGCAAACGTATACGTCTCCTACGTGAAACTTTCTTCCTCTGAGTTGCATATCACTATGACACCAAACAAAACTCAAGTGACGGACTTCGTCGTGACCAACACATCATGTCAGCCGGTATACTTTGTCATACGCGAGCAAGCCATGCCGCTGCGTGGTCTCGACGTTGCACTATATGAATCAGATAAATTCGAAGAGCCAAAGCTAGGACACCGGCTTCTACTAGATAGCTACGCCACCATGACTTTCTCGTTGATGCTGCGGTCCACAGCAGCTAGCTCAACTGTGCAACAGCAGTACCACACGGTTTTACAGTGCGAAAACCTACGCGACAACCGCAACACAGCGTTCCTATACGTGAGTGTCAATGTGGTTGCAGAATCGCAAGGCGACCTTGTCGCGTTCCATGAAACGTCTGTGAATTTTGGAGACGTGTACCGCGGCACGAAGGCAACTGCAACCATTCGCATTCAAAGCCTCGATGTACGTGAGGAGGCGATGCTCCGTCTTGGTGATGTGGATCGAAGGAAGTGCGAGGGAAAATTGTCGCTGATGAAAGGTGACGCGGCCGTCGATGAGCTGATAGTGGGTTTGCAGAAAGGAACCCAGCTCAATACCGTGACGCTGATGTACCAACCTTCCTATGACGGTGACAGCAAAGATGCATCCAAGATCAACTTTGATGTTGAACTTTTTGTAGTTTTGTCTGGGCGCGGTCACAATCAACGTGTAGTCTTGCGGTGCACAGCTGTTCTTTACACAAGCAACATAGTGGTGTCACAGAGATCTATTAATTTTGGTGATTGCCAGGTTGGACAGAGCAAGCGGTTCACGCTGCAAATCGAAAACCGTTCTCCATTGCCCGGGAAATTCATGGTGCAGCTGCGCAGCAAAATTATTCATATCGAGGGCTTCTCTACTCCTCAGAAGTTTGCTGGTCGTGAATTGAAAGAAGAGTTTTCTGTGGCACCATCTGCATCACTCCCGATAACGCTGCGGATCACACCACAGCGTGTGAATCCAATGTATCGCAAACAGTTGACAATTATCAACGCCTCCAATCCGGCGGAGGACCGACAAGTAATCAATATTGAGGCCAATAATATGGCACCATTGGATACGAAGCTGCACGATGAGCTGTATTCGTGGAAATGCGATCTTGGGAATATTGACAGTACCGGAAATCGCCGAGGTCCGTCGACATTGTGGGCTATTTCTGGTGTACCACTCCTTGTTCCATACAGTGTGAAGTCCAAAGCAGACTACGAAATCATTCTGAATCTGCGTTCCTCCTGCCCCGAGATTGAGGTCTTCTACTCGTACGATGCAGTAGTGTGTGAGCAGCTTGAGATGATTGCAGCGGAGATGCGCTCGTTTTGTGTTTACGGGGAGAGTGAGGATGCCAGTTATCTCACGAATGAGTCGGCGGAGCAGGTGTTCATCGCACGTGAGGGGCTGCTGCGACTCTTGAACGAGACGTCGCGAAACATTACAAATCGCATCTCACTGAAGCCACTCGCACCACTAAAAGTTTATGTTTTGATTATTCGCACCGGGTCTCCGTCCGAACCCCTGACGAAGGAAGACGGTATTTCGATAGCTGTGGACGGAATCGAGGCACCACGCTTCGTGCGGCTGTCGTATCGTCTCTGCGGCACTTCTTTCGAGTTGAATGGACAAAAGACGAAGAATTTTGGTGAGGTGAACATTGGTGTGAAGAAGACAACAAAGCTACCGATTGTGAACCGTTGCAACTCGTTTTTGTACCTCCATTTGTCGAAGTCGCGTTCCGTGACCGCGGAGCACATACGCATGGAGAATAATGACAGACAGTCTATTTTTCTTACCATTCGACCCTACGCGTCGCGCGAGATTGAGCTGACGCTTTACCCAGGCATCAAAGGTGTATTTCAGGAGAATATTCGTGTCTCAAACATACTCAACATCAAAAATACAATAACCATGACGCTGAAGGCAACAGTTACCAAGGCAGATACTTTCGATATTAGCCCAGACTCGTGGACGTTTGAAATGGTGGTGCCGTCTTCGTCGAGTTTGCCAGCGCTCATAGCGCCTTCGTTGAAGCTGTCCAAACCAGATGAAGCTACTGCTTCCACCAATACTCGTGTTGCTGCAAAATTTACCGTCTCAAACACAAGTAAAACGCGCCGACAAATCGTTGCACGATTGGAGCTGGGTAGTACTGCCGCAGCGAGTGGTGTGAGCGCAGCAAATCCCTACTTATCTTTTGCAGGTGTAAAGATGGCTGTGCAGTTGGATATGCTGCTGAGTGGCGCTGCCTCTGTTTCAAGTCGCAAGCTGGAAGAGCAAATCGAGAAGCTGGAGCAGAAGTTAAAGATCTACGTTCGGAAGAAGAAGACTGAAAAAGCTGACACTGCAATGCGCAAGATTGAGGCGTACAAGCTGGCGTTGAGAGGTGAGGAAGTTGACCTGGCAGCCTTGGAGGCAGCTCAGTCGGCGATGCAAAGCACCACCGATCACGAGTTCTCCGAGAGCGAGGATGATAGCGGTCATTCGGCGCTGCCATCATGGAGGAATAAGGCGCAGCAGGGTGACATTGTGCAGCTGCTACGCCGCGAGGGCGTTGCTTTACCATCGATGGACACTGGAGAGTCCGTCGTCATCACTTTGTTTCTCAGTTGCAGGCGTGTGTGCGAGGAGCCGATTCCCGTAACGCAAACTCACACGATGAACATGCTCTTCTACGAGGTTCGGGATCAGGAGGCAAATCGAATAATCCCTATCGACGTGATTCTCATGCGGACACCTGGCGACGTTTCGGCGCAACTGCTGCTTGCCGCTCCATCCACTTCAGTAACCTCTCAGATAGGGGTCCCGTGTGCGACATTGTCATCTGAGGCAGTGGCCCCGCCGGGGTCTCCGTCGTCGCTGTCGCCACTGAACATAGGCATTGAGCCGTTGCAGTTGTCGCCGGAGAATGCCGCTGCTGCGTCCATGCCTGGCAGCGTCTTACAAAACAGCAACTTTCTTCCCAGTAGTGGTGGGGTAGTTTCTCGTGCGTTGCAGATCCGTTCACCGCCGTGCATCCGTCTCATAGCAACAGATTCCCTTGCTAGCAACAATGATGGGCGCATTCATTCTACCTTTATGGGGCACCCGTTGCTTTTATTGCACAACTGCATTGTGAATGATCCGACGGAGTTCAGCTTCGTGGTGATGACCAACGTGAACACAACAATTGTGGTCCTCGAGCCCCGGCGGTGCGGCGGCAGCGTTAGCGAGGTGCTTGACGCGCGCTTTAAACTTTTCCCTCGTAACGGCCATGTGCGTCCGCAAGAGCCGCTGCGTATTGTTGTTGAGTGCACGGCGCGCGGCGTTGGTCCCCAAAAGTACATCATTCCTGTTAAAAACATCCGTAACGCCGTAGACGTGCAGTACTTCACTGTTGAGATGAACCCAACAGAGGAGACGGAGATTCTTACAACGGAGCCGAAGGAGCTGTTCTTCCGTGACGTCATTACTCCGTGTGCGGCGTCGCAGCTGGAGGCGCAGCTTGTGCTGATCCGCTGCCGTTTTCCCTTTCCGCATGCCATCCTTGTGCGCACCAATAAACCTTCGCAACTGGCTCTCTTCGAGGATGCGTCCTGCACAGTACCGTTGCTGCACCCGATACGCCACGTATTTGTGAAGGAAACAGTACGCGTATACGTGCAGCTCCGTCCTGGATCCCGGTACGTTGACCCGTGCGCTCGGCAAATTCGCGCTGGCATTGTCATCGAGGCGGTGGCACCAAACCCCGCTGTGTCCAGCACTGCGTTTTGTGTGGTGGCAAAAGCGGTGCTGTGTGCTATGGCGTGTGTTGGCAGTGGCGTTATCGAAGTCCCACGGGTAAACCTCGAATTAGGGTGCGTGGCGCCAACGGAGCACCTCGTCAAAACAAACTTCACTGTGCGTAACACTTCTCACACCTTCGCCTTGCGCGTTGCGCTTGTGCCGTCGTCGCCACTGGTGGAGGTAGCGGAGGAGACGTCGACCGGTAACGAAATCGTGCTGGCTCCTCTTCAAGAGCACGTGGTTCCCATTGTGATGCACCTACCAGGACCTGGTCTCTCACGCGAGTTCATTGATGTTTTAAATCACAGCAGTGCGCAGGA
Organism: Endotrypanum monterogeii; assembly: GCA_000333855.2. Classification (NCBI taxonomy): domain Eukaryota; phylum Euglenozoa; class Kinetoplastea; order Trypanosomatida; family Trypanosomatidae; genus Endotrypanum; species Endotrypanum monterogeii. Next base: position 155,130 of record CM007322.1, read on the forward strand.
GGCGATACGGGTGTCACTCACGGCGTTGAGGATGAATGACGGCATTGTGCAAGTTGATCCAGTCGTGAACACACGGCTGACATTTCCAGTTGCCGCCGTCGTGCGAGGCGAACAAGGGAGGGAGTTGCATCTGCATCAGCCCGTCTCTTACTCAGTGAGGCTGGCGAATTACCACGCCCACCGAGAAATGGTGCTGGCAACAGCCGCCGCTGTCTACGCGTCTTCTGTGCTGCCGTTATGGTTTCACTCCCCAGACGAGGAGTCGAGGGTGCGTGCTGCGTTTGAGGAGGATCAGAGGCAGACGGTGGAGGCGGCAGGCGACTCGTCGACGCCAACGCCGCGGCGTACGAACGAGCTGCGCACGGGAGCGGTCGCGCCGGTCGCGACACCACTCTCCGACCAGCCACCCGTGCTGTATACGAGGGGCCGTGTGGAGATGAAGGCAAATAGCTCCCAGATCGTCACATGGACGCTGACCGGCTTACCCACACTCACGCCAGAGGAGGTGGCGGCGGTATTTCAGTATCAGAGGGTGACCTTATCGACGACGCTGCAGGTGTGTGTGACATACATTGCACACACTGCACACGCTGGCTTAGCGACAGGTGGGTGGCAGAACTACTCATCCAGGTCGACGCCGCAGGGAGGTCGCTATCGCGGACCAACTGTGGGCCAATGTGTGCTGCTTGTTCCAATCACACTTTCGCTTGCGATGAGTGAGGGCAGGGCGGAACCGGCGGTGGTAAATTTAGGTCTCGTGGGTAGGGCGACTTCGATGCCGACTTCGCCTGTTTCCGCCGCTTCGTCCGTGTCCTCGTCCGACGAGGAGCGCGACGGTGCATCAGAGCGGGAGGTCGATCCCTTCACCAGCGGAAGGGAGGAGGAGATGGTTCTCGCAGCACGGCAGCGTCGCCGGCGTCGTTCGTGTCTTTCAAAACTGCGCCGCCCGCGAAACCACACCTTCAGTGTCCTTGCCTCCAAGCCGGGTCTCCAGCAGCCTCCAAGGCACAACATGATTGTGTCGTTCCGCCTCGTAAACTTATCACCTGTCATGCCACTGCCGCTTAAGGTGGAGTGCCCACCTGTGATCCACTTTTCCCACACACGGCTGACAATTCCGCCCGGGGAGACTGTGCTTGTAGATGCGGTGCTCAACCTGAAGCTCATCGCAACGCAAGGGACGTTCCGTTATGAGGCGTTCTTTGTGAACGAATGGAACCCCGAGAACGATATGGCGGTGTGCGTGACGGGGCAGCACTACTGGAAGGTTTTTCAGATACTGCGAGCTGACACCCAAGAGGAGGTGCGTGAGTCGCTTACCTTGGCCCCGCTGCGCGTGGAGCCGGCACTGCGGATGCCACTCGCTGAGGTGAAGTTGACCTTTCTTGCGACAGAGCCGGATGTGGAGTTTGATCTCCATCTGCAGCCCAATCCCCAGCTGGAGAGTCTACTGGAGCTTCAATTACTGCACTACGACGCCACCTCCGTGGTGCGGAACCTCAGCTTCCGCCCAGATACTACAGCATCACCCTCTCCGGCCGTCACGAGCGCTGGTGGTGGTATAGCAACCTCCAGCGTCAACCAGGGAAATAGTGGCGCAGCCGCAGCGGCCGGGCTGGCAAGCCTGACCACAAGCAGTGCCACTCCTTCCGGCGGCGGCAAGTCCATTACCATGGCAGCCGGAGGATCTGGGGCAGCGGGCGCAACCATCGGTCCGCCCAGTGGGGTTGTGCTTGCCAGCCTGCATCCCGGGGCAACCTTAGGGCTCGCGACGGCGACGGCGACGGCGGCTGCGACGGTCGCAGGGTACGCAGCGCTCAGCGGGACCAGCGCTGTTTTTCCAGCCGATGAGTTTTGCGGTGGGACTGTGACTACCTCCGGGAGCTCGGCGAGTGGCACATCAAACGGTGTGGTGACCGCGTCGGATCCCCTTGGAACCACTGCCGGCGGCACCATGGCGCTCAACATGGTTTCTTCCACCGCGAGCAAAGCAAAGGCACGCAAGGTAGGCGCCGGCACCGCCTCCGGTACTGGTGGCCCGGCTAACGGCAGTGTGTCAACTGTGTCCACACGATCGCAGACGCTGCGTCTTCGCTGCAAACTGCATGGTGGGGACCTGGCTTCGCTTGTTTCTATTTTCTATGGCTCCCGTAAGGGGCGCGCGACTGGCACTTCTGCACCGCTGACCACCGCTCTCACTCCGAAGGGGGCCGGTACCGGTGCGGCAGCTGGAGTTGTGAGTGCAGCGGCACCGGTACCGGCCCCCGTGAGCCCGAGTGCATCGGAGTTTTCAGGTGTGAATAGTAGCACTGGCGTCGCTTCGTGGACGTACGACAGAATCGAGGAGCTGGAGCGGCGCAGCGCATCACTGGTCTCAAATAATGTTTGGCTGGGCACCTTCGTCATTGAAAACCCCTTCACTGAGGTGGAGGAGGTGCAGGTGTACAGCACTCTTGCACCGTTCCGCACCTTTTCCGCGCCGGCTAAAGTGGTGCTCCGGCCCTGCCGAGTGAGCTTCGAGTCGGTGCCTCGCTCGAGTCTGAGCGCAGTGGCACCGCAGACCTCTCCGAATATGAGTACAGCTCAGGTGGGTTATGTCGGTGAGGTCAGCATTACAAATGAGTTTGACGTGTATGTGGCGGATCTGTCGCTTGTCGTTCTTGTCCACAAGCGCCTCGCCGTACCCCTCTACATCGATGTGCGCGGAGGATGCCGCCATAAGTCAGATACACCATCACAAGCACCAGTAGCGGGTGCCGCAGTTTCTGTGTCCGAGGCAGCACGCGGCGGAGAAGAAGAGACGGCGGCGGCAGCGGCCACTGAGGTCGACATCGGTACGTCAGCCGCCTCGAGTGCAATGCAACGGAAGGGTGCGTCTGCAGCCACGTCATTCCTGTCGGTACCCGCAGCAGACGGCGCTGCACCGGTGTCGTTGCCTCATCGTATTCACCTCGGGCCCCACGAGACTGCTGTAGTGACGCTGTCGATTCGCGCTGCAGACTTGCGAGTGCTCGGGCCCACTGCGGTGTCGGCAGCAACACCCGTCTCGACCACCTTACCGCCGCGCCTATCACTCCCTTCGCTGGAGCAATTCGTGTCTGTGGTATTGGTAGACGAGAATGCACCATTCAGCTATGTTGTAAGCCGTGTAAATGTTGTGACGCCAGCGAGTAACACAGAGGCGTTGCCCAGTGTTGTGCTCAGTGCTGTCACTCCCTCCCCCACCACGAGCACCACGGCGGCCTCAGTCGCCAGCGTTTCTGCTTCATTGGACGTGAGTTTGAAAGAGAGGCGAGCCGAAGGTCTCGGCAGCGCCGCTATTTCCCAAGGTGCACAGCGGGACGACTCGTCCGGGAGGCTGCTGACGTATTCGGCCACCCTCGCGATCGATGGGCCGGCCGTGGCGCTGCAGACGCCGGCGGCATCGGAGGAAGCAGCGCCGAAGCTCAGTCCCAAGAGCAGCTTGCATGTGTCTGATGCGGTCCTCGCTGGTGGTGCGACGGTCGCGGCGGATACAAGCGAGGTGGACGCGGCGTCTTCTTCAGCAAGAGTGCTGACTGCCGCTGACGCCAGTGCTGCTGTGGCTGATGCGCTTTCGCTGCGAGCTATCCCAGATTGCTGCCTCGAGGACCCGGCAGATAGGACCTCAACATTCCTCGCTAGCACTGCCACTAAGTCGGCGCCATCGGTTGCAGCCGCGCCGCGTCAATGGGTGTTATCCCTCAGCAATTGCGAAGCGTTGCCCGGTTGCGGAGGGGCTTACTTCTTCAACTTTTCCGTTCCGCGCGATGACACGTATGAGCCAAACATCTTTATAACGAACAACGTCCTCGATAGGGCCGTGCGGTACACGGTACACGTAGCTTCACAGAGCCCACAGGTGTGGCTTCTACTTACCTCTACAACAGGGGCACTGGAGGCGGGTGAGACGCAGCCGCTACGGCTGCAGGTGCTGTCCTCGGAGGTCGGCTCCTTTCTTGGTTACGTGGCCATCACAAATAGCTACGATTCTCGTGAGGTGGTGTACCTGCGCCTGAAGGCGGAGGTGTTTGTCCCCGGTCCTGCTGAAGGCGTCTTCGAGGTTGTGGCGATGAACGGTGGCCATCGTCTCGCCACCACCAACGGGGAGCATAGCGTGAGTATGGGCTCTTTGCATGGTGCCGGTACTAGTCGTGTGCTGATCGCACTGGAGATAGTGAACAAGGGCAATGTGGCTCTGGAGTTTCCTGTCTCGGTGGTGCATCCAATGCGACAGGAGTTGCGACCCATTCCCCCGAGCGTCTGCTACAGCGCGGCGATGGCGGCGTCGGGCAGCCGTCGCAGACGCGCGGCCGCACGAGGGCAACCTCGACGCTCTGCCTTTGGTGACGACAGCGGCACTGCGGCGCTCACCGCCTCTCGCCCTTCTCGTCCTGCGCTGGATCAGCAGGCGACCCCGAACGCCGTCGGCGCCACTGCAGCCACAGCAGGTGCAAGTGCGCAGAAAGGCGTCGCTGATGGTAGTGCGCGCTCCGCCGGGGGGGATGAAGATGTCCTACCCTCCGCACAGGCGTCGAGTCAGCCAAGACCGCTGCCGCCGCTTCACCCCAGGGCGGGCCGTCATCATCACGGCGGTATGGCGACCACACCGACGTCAACTGCCTTGTCTTCGCCTGGGTTTACGTTCTCTGCCAACCCATTCGAAGGCAAGTTAATTGTGTGCCAGATCCACGGCATCTCATCACACACAGGCCAAAAATATTTCGTTGTGGACCCGCGCTCTCGCATGCGGCTGGCATTCGTGCTGAACTGTAGCGCTCTTCATGAGATACCAGAGGGTTACGGCGTGTATGGACAAACCGACGTGGTGTTTCGCTGCAAGCAGGCCCGCGACACGCGGTTTAGTTTTAATGTCAAGTTCGAGGCCCACCGGCCTACGTTCGCTGTGGCGCTGGAGTACGACATGGACGCGGTGGGGAAGACTTCCCTAAGGCAGGATGTTGCCGCCAACCCCGCGGCCACGTCGGGGTCAGGGGACGGTGGCGCATCCTTCAAGGCGTCTGCACCTCCATCTGTAGCATCTCCCTCTCCAACCTCGACGACGACATCGCGCTGGGCCGAGGTGGAGGTGGCTGTGACGAATTTAAGCCGCAGCCATCCGCAGGTATTTGTGCTCTACACGCAGTCGGAGGTGCTATCTTTGTCGATTCCCTGTGCCGTGTCATCGACTCATGGGGTGTGTCCTGGCAGCGTGCTTCTTCCACAACTCCCTGGAGTGGCCGCGGAGGACAACGGGAAATCTGCTCTGCCGGCGACAGGGACTAGTGGCGGCCCGGTCTTTGCGACTTCCGGTCTGCAACTGCCCGTGGGTCCGCAGTCCGTTGGCGTCTTCACTGTTCGTCTGGATCGGCTGCGCGCGGAAGCGCTTCTCAAGTTTGACAAAGACGAGTCGATACTCGCCCGACCTGCGCTGTGTGAGCATGCGTTTCTCTACAATAAGGGAAATCCCCGAGAGCGAGTGCAACTGTTGTTTCGACAGCAGGCGCTGCTTGCCCAGTCACGACGCCATGGCCGCGCAGCTGTCGGGGCTTCCTCGGCAACGGCCCCCTCTTCACCGACACTAGCGGACGCGAAGCCGGTGAAGAGCGGCGGTCAACATTTCAGCGAGCGCCATGTTTTGGGCTTTGCTCAGCGTTTTTCGGCAGTCATGTCGTCCATTGCAGATCGCCTGCCATTCCTGACTCGTCCAGAGGACGGAGCCGATGCGGTGAGGTCGCATGTCGGTGTGGCGAACAGCAGCAACACTGGGGTGGGTGGTGGAGGCGTCAGCAGTGTCTCAGTGGGCAACTCGGGAGGAGGAGGTAGTGGTGGCAGTGGTGGAGACGGTGTTGGTAGCGTCCCGAGTGGCGGAGCCGCGGGGTGTGTGACAGCAATCCGGGTATCTGCAGGCACTGGAAAGTCCACAGCGGCTGCCGTGGCGGGCAGTGTTGCCTCTTTGCCTTTCGACGCAGCGCGTCACTCTTCTGGAAAGCACCGGCGTGGTGGTCATCACGGAGACTCGAGTCACGTTGGACATCGCGGCCACACACGCCACACACGCCGCACAGGGCAAAACGCTAACTTCCGCGACGAAGCCTCCGATGACGGCACTGCGAGCAGCAGCAGCTGTAGCAGCAGCAGCAACAGCAGCAACAGCGGCACCACTTCCAGTGGGTTCTCCAGTAGCACGGCCGATATCGAGGACATTGCTAGTGCGGTCGAGAGGGGAGGGACAGTTGAGAGAATGCTGGACTGTACATCAACAGAGGACAACGTTGAACAGCCGGCGTACTTGGACTGTAACGACACGAGCGACCCTGCTCTAGGGGAAGTACTCGGGGAAAGCTGTGGGTGCGCTCCAACTGGGTGCCCGACAGACGCCCGCAGCAGTAGCGACGGGGCAGGGGGTGACACTGCTCCTCGCGTGTGGTTCACCTCTTTATGTCACGTACGCCCGCGGAGCAGTGAGGCTCCCGGTGGCTCGGTGATCACGTCGTCTTCCTCATCCCCGGTGCCTGTAGGGGCATCCGTGGTGCGCTCGAGCAGCGCCTGCAGCCATCCAAGCAATGAAGAGCTCGACTGGTACGATGCCCCCAACACGCTGCAGGAGCTTCTGGTTGAGTTGACGTGGTTATGTGATGAACTCCTCTTTTATGCGATCCTGCTCCGGAACTCTCGTCACGTTGAGGCGTGCGGCGCTTTTCTCGTCTCGTCTGTTGCGCAGCACCCTGTGATGGTGGCGTGGCGGCGACGCCGCGGCAGCGCCAGTCGCACTCGCGAGTGTGACATTTTCGGTCAGTTCCTCGAGACTCTCGACACTCTTCCGCATTTCTCCTCCCTCTCTTCAACTTACGGCCCTAAACAAGCGATGTAGTCGTTGGAGCGGTGCAGCAGCAGCAGGCAGGGGGGGGGAGAGGGAGGGAGTGTGTGTAGGTGTAGGGCCACTACATGTCAATAGGTGTGAATCTTTTGCCTGCATACATACATATATACATACATATATATATATATATAATGTATGTATATGTATATGCACACGCCTCCATCATACACTTCTTGTCTGTGTGTCTGTCCGACAGGAGTGACTGGAGCTGCGTTTCATTTGTTGTTGTATGAGTGTGCGTGCGTATTGTTTCTGCTTTATAGGTGCTGTCCGTCCTCCCCTCCCTCGACTTGGCCTGTATATGTTTACCTCCGCTGCTTTTCTCTCTATTATGTGTCGAGTTGTCTGTCTTCGACCTTCAACGTTCTGCCAAACCACACTGCGAGTTGTGGAGCGGAAGGGGGAAAAAAAAAATAAGCAAAAAAAAAAAGAAGAAAAAAAAAAAAACAACTCAAGGCCCCTCTCTGACACCCCTCACACACGTTCAAATTTGTTCCTGATGCGCACGCTGAGAAGAGGGGAGGAGGCGTGTGTGTGTTTGTGTGTATCCGTGTCTTTCTGTACGCATGTAGGTGCCGATGATGCGCGGCTAACCCTCCCTCCCTCCCTCCCTCCCTCCCTCCCTCCCTCCTCCTCCTCATGGGTCCTTCTTGTGTTTTGCTCAATCTTTGCTAGGGTCACCACTCTCACGCCTTTCGGCGTTCAACTAGAGGTCCCCCCCCCGCTCCATACAAAACATACTCGCACACAGTGCGCTCCCCCTGGGCCCGATTATTTCAACTTCCTTCCCTCCGACTCCATCAATCAACTACTCACTTATTCACCCGCCAACGTCGAGCTTCCCATGTCCACCGCAGGGGATCGGCAGGCGTTTCTACGCCTCATGGGGATATCGGACACAGATATGTTTGACCCGCTTCATCAGACGTCTTCGATACCCAATGTGCAGTCTTCCCAGAGGAATAGCACGACTGGGCGGGCGCAGCGCGTTGTGAAACACAACTCATCGCTCACTTCCTCGATGGGCGGTCTCTCACACTCTGCATCTCTCGGTGGCGAACCAACGCAGTCATCGCTCATGGCGACTTTCAGCACCCCGCGTGACACCTCCCCCGTCAGCGTGAGTGGGCCGCCGTCCTCGAGGCTTTTCTCCACACCGCGCACTGTGCACTGGGAGGACGAGTGCACTGGAACTGCTTCACATGGATCGAGGCCGTCTCATCGAGAAGCAGCAGCTGCTCCATCATCTTCCCGCACCACGGCAGCTGCCATCAGCGAAGAGCTGAAGGAGAAGGGGAACCGCGCCTTTGAGGCCGGCGCCCTTCGCGAGGCGGTGGAGCACTACACAGCTGCTATCGATGCCTTAGCCTCGGGCTCCACACACAGCGGTGCCGAAGTGCTGCTACTCGCCGCCCTGCACAGTAACCGTTCTGCCGCCTGCTTGCAGGCAGCGCACCAGCTGCCTAACGCCGAGGATGCCTATGTGCGTGCCGTATGGGATGCCGATCAGGCTGTGTCGTTGCGCCCATCGTGGTTTAAAGGGTATGCGAGGCAGGGCGATGCCTATATGAAACTTAAACGGTATGGCACTGCCGCGGAGGCGTACGAGATGGCAGTGAAGTTGGATCCACAGAACCACACACTCGTGAACGCACTGGAGGAGGCACGCCAGCGGACAAAGAAGGCGGCGAGGGAGGAGTTGGAGATGCGCCGCACAGCACGCTCGACTGTAAGCACGATGTCGTCGCTCGGATCGACCATGACTGATAACTCTGCCCCTGGCACGACGTCCAAGGGAAACCTTCGGGGTGTCTCTGCACCACCGCGGGACCAGACTCTGAGCAACTGGCAGGATGCTGATCGTCGTCGCAGTGGCGAGGCCCAGCAGTTGTGGGCCCAACTAAAACACGAGGTCGAGGCAACGGTCCACGAGGCTACCGGTGATGCTTATCGAGTGCAGCAGCTCGAGCGGTTCCGGGCGCGGAACAGCAATGATGTCTCGCCAATGGCATCAACGCCCGCAGTGAATACCGCGCCCACTAAGGATGCAGTCCCCGTGCCAGCGAAAGTATCGACTTCTCATCTAATGCAGAAGACAACTGTTCCGGGGCCTCGTCCCGGCGGCGCCTTCAAGATGCACACCAATGAAAATGCAACGACTGCTGCCGAAGGGAAACCTTCTGTGGCGCCTGCTTCACCCTTTTCAGCCGAGGCGCTGCCGTCCGGCTCTCAGCCGCCAGCGTCGCGGCGTCGTTACTCGTCGTCTTCCCCCCCCCATCGCGGCGGTACGGCGACCCAACCCACCGTCGACGGACCCGTTCAAAATGCTCGTGAAGTGCCTTTTGAGTTTTCGAGTGCGGCCGCCTCGGCCTACCAGCAGCGGCTGCTCGAGGCATATCGCAAACGCAAAACTGCCCAGTAAAGGGACCTCGGCTGTGGGAGGAGGGAAGGCGGAATAGTTTTAGCTCCTGGCAGCTGCCCCCCCCCCCCCTCCCACACACACACACACACACACACACACACACTGTCTCTCCCTTCCCCTCTCTACCAAATCACCTTTGAAGGGGAAAAATTCTTTTTTTCCCTCCTGCTTGCCACCTTCGTCATCGAACGCTCCTCTGTCATTTGTGCAGTTGTTTTTTTTTTTACTTTCTTTTTTTTCTTTCCATAGTGCATCCCTGCCACTGTGTGTGTGTGTGTGGGTCTGTGTGTCTGAGAATCTGGGTGGTGATGAGAAGGGGGGGAGGGGACGGGGCTGGATTCTTATCAGCAGTGGGTGGTATTTCCCCCTCCTCTTTCCCCTCTCTGCCCTCAAAATGCTTAAAAAAAAGTGTGTACTTATTGGTTTCCATCGTGCGCGTCACGACACACATAAACATTGAGGGAAGGCTCCATACGTGTTTACACACACACATTATATATATATATATATATATATATATATATATATATA
>CM007322.1:165823-199968 GCA_000333855.2 Endotrypanum monterogeii
ATATATATATATATATATACGAAAAGGACTATAGGGAGAACAGCAGTGAAGCTTGATGCGACACCGAGACGAGAGTGTATGTGATTTGAAAGGAGACGAGACTGAGGGTAAGTGGAGTGAGCATGTCTCTGTCTCGCTCTGTGTATCTTTGTGTATGTCCTGGGGAGACTATGATCAGGAGTGTCTTCCCCTCGAGGTCGCACCTGGGCCCGTGTAATGCAAAGGGAGTTGAGGAAAAAAAAGGGGGCGGTATGTGAGGGACTCGCACTGTATGCGTAGCTACACTACTTATTCCCGCCTCTCGCCCCAGATACGCATACATATATATATATATGTATGCGTATATGCACGAACATAGGAATGTTTAGACTTCTCCCTTTACGCATCTTAAACTCTTTCTGCCTCTCTCTTCCTTTTTTTTTCTTTCTTTCATTTTTATAATGTATGTGGCCCCTGCTGCTATTCTCTTCGACACCGTCAGTCATTCCCCCCCTCCCCCCTCCCCTCTCGAGCGTCCTTGTGTGCCAGCTCCCCTCCCACGAAAAAAAAAAAAGCAGCAACCGCAACAGAACTTCTCCACGTGTGAACCTTCAAATTGTATCCGTATCTCCTTTTCTATCCCCCCCCATCCTACACGTCTACACATACGGGGTAGGCGGAGACGTTTGGTGGAGGAAGCCTTCGATAGACACGCGCTGGACTGCCTCTGATACCGTCTCCTCTTTCTCTGTGTCACCGGTTGTTTGTATGATATCTAGTTTCTGAGTGTATATATATACATATATCTATATACATATATATAGATATACTTGCTTCTCCGCTTTGACCTGTGCACAATTCCGGTCGTCAGAGGCTATGTCGGAGGAGTTGATTACGCAGTGGACGAAGCGTGTCTCGGACGCTGAGGAGGAGCTGAGTCGGATGGAGGAGGATATCAACGCTATCAAGCAACAACGCAAGTCGCTCAAGGCAGATATTCGAAAATACGAAGACGTCGTGGCGGCCGAGAAGTGTGACCTCCTACACTCTCTAGAGAGGGTTGAGGAGCAGGCGAAGGACCTCGGTGCACAGTGCGAGGCGACGCTGACTGAGAGAGACCGTGTGGAGGCGGAATACATGTCGACCCTCGACGCCTACGAAGGTCTTCACTTCTACGTTCGAGAGATCAAAGATGCCGAGGAGCACCTCCAAAGTCGCGAGGACGTCGAGGCTGTTCTGCAGCGAGAGAGTTTAGAGTGGGCGGAGGAGGAGCACACGCTACGCCGAAGGCTTCATCAGCTTCAGCAGCAACAGGCACAATCCCGTCGCGCACAGGAGGCTGAGCTACGCGAGTTTGAGGCCCAGTTGTCGAATGTCGAGCATCGGCAGCGCGAGGAAAGGGCAGCGCGGTCTGGCGAGGCTCCTCAGGCGGCTCACAGCGTGGGGCGAGGCAGTCGTCAGCCGACGCCAGCGCCGTTGAAGTCTGTCACGTCCGCTGCGGAGGAAGCGTTTCTCAGCGCCAACGCAGGCGGTGCGGTGCCCATTCGATCCGGACCCCTCAAGTCGTGTATCAAAGTTCCCGCCAGCAGTGGCACTGGCGGTGATGCAGCGACCACAGTACTTCGCCCCATCGCTGCCGCCTCGGCGCCGGTGAGCCGCTGTGCTTCGCAGTCGCTCGTGTCTGATTGTACTGCGAACAGTATCCAGCGACAGGTGGTCGGTGGATGTGATCCGCCATCGCTGCGAGTACTACAGGAAATGCGAGCTTACTCGTACGGGGCACAAGGGAAGCCCAGTGCGCGCAAACGTGACATCTTCGGTGACGCCACGAACAAGCAGTGATCGGGTGCCTATGCGATGGCGATGGTTGAGGTTTCTGCCCCTCTCCTTACCACCACACACACATACATACACATACATGGAGTGGTAGGGGGAGGGCACCTGTGATGCACGACAGGTGCACACGAAGGTGGAAGCCGTGATGATGGCGGCGCGTGGTTGGGTGGAGGAGGCATCGAGCTTCAGAGCACCATGCGTGCAATTCTCGGATGTGCGTGTACCACAGGCCCTCCCATCTCATGCATCTTTTGTGTGTTGTTATTTTCATGACTCTGGGCCTGTCTCTGCAGAGCCCCACTCATTTTTTTCCCCGCCCGAACATATCTCTCTCCTCCCCCCTCCAGCTGCTACCGTCTGGAGTACTTAGATTTATAGATAGATATCATGCGTCCAGTGCCTTTGGCTTTGTGGAAGACGGAGGAGGTGAGGTCTACACCTGAGCCCGCTTTGCATGCTTCGCCGTCGCTGCGCTTCCTTTTATTTTTCTTCTTCCACTGCACGTGTGCAAAGGGGTCATCTGTGGACGGGTGATAATGCAGCATCTGCAGCGGTGTTAACTGCCAATGCAAAAAAAAAAAGGAAATTCTGACGCAGACGCTGTCGCTCAAAGCAAAGGGTGTGAGATGTACTTAGTTGAGATTGTAGGGTCGCTCTCTTGACACACACACTCACACACACGCAAAAAAAAATATATATATATATATCTGTGTGTGTGTATAGTTGCATTTCTGTGCGTGCGCACAGACATCATGATTTCATTATAATACTTAGCGGGGGTGGGGGTTATCACCGCTCTTCGCCAACTCGATGAAGATTTGTCAGCGGGATCGACCGCGGATGTGTAGGTCGCGTGAACCTCTTCAGTCAACTCACTTGATTTTTCCTTTCTTTTCCTACGAAAACACCCCCCCCCCTCTCCCCGAAGGGCAGCGCCCGTGCACACTGTGAGAGAGGCTGCACATCCGACAGCGGGTGTAAGGCGTGGCGCGCATGTCAGACCTCTTTGGCTGGGGCGGGCCAGTTGTGCCCGAGATCAAGTGGGTGTCCTCTGTGAACACATGTCTCACTTGCAACTGCCTGCTAGCCGCTCCCCTTCCACCCCAAAGTGGACCTGGCAACTCGGGGGCAGTGACGTCACGCAACCCAAGTGGGTACCCGGAACGGTCTTCGGGACTTCGACTTCTCGCTGCCTCATATCAAATGACTTCATCCTCAGCGGTCGATTCTGCTCCAAATGCGTCAGAGGTGGGAGATGCCGTTGGACCTGGAGCTCCGAGGCACGTCGGTGACTGTGCGCTTTATCAATGCTTTGCAGGCGGAAGCGCAGATGGGGCGGATGCGACACCCGTTGAGGTGCAGCGTTCAACGTCAGCGCTACCCGGCGTCTTTGACCTTGTCTCAGTCCCTCCCGCATTCTTTGGTATTGAGGCCCCCACATCTGTCTCCGCCGCACCAATGGTTGCCATGATGGCGTGCACGGATGGCAGCGTACGCGTTTTGGAACCTTCAACGCTCCGCCCTGTCATGGACTCTCTGTGTGGCCTCCACGCAGAGATGTTGACGAGCTGCACCTCGCTTCACTGTCCCACACCTCATCTGCTGTGCTCTGCCCATACTGGTGATGTTTTTCTCTACTCAGTCGCAGAGCGCGTTGTCACGCAGGAGTTGGAGGGGCATGCGTACGACGCGTGGTGCACGGCAATGCTGCCTACTGGTGGATGGTGGCCGACTGCCTCCTCTGCTGCCTGCGAAAAGGGTCACCATGACGATGACGATGACAGGAATAGCGAAGCAGAAGTCATCAACATATTTGCCAGGGACAGTGCTAGCGCGCTGCTCGCGTCTGGTGGAGACGATGGGTACTGTAAGCTGTATGATACACGCACCAACACCAGCCGGGCCATCAGCCGCACACGCTTCAGTGCTGGGGTGGTCTCCATCACACCTGTGTTGAACACTCTCGACGGCTTTTCGACCGCCTGTTCCACACCTTATTTCCTCGTGGGCTCGTATGATGCGTCCATCTCCCTCATCGACGTACGCAGCATGCGGCGCCCTGTGGCACAGCGCGGTGGACTTGGCGGAGGCGTGTGGCGTACGTCCCGTTGTCTTTTTCCACTCTGGCATTCCAGAGTGCCCGCAGCAGACGTAGTGAGGGCCGCGAAGGGGGATGGGGGCAACGTGAACTTGTCGCTGCTTCTGAACAGCGCAACCGCAAATAGCACTGGCGGCGAGCTGGGGTCGCAATGGGACACACAGGTGACGACCAACGGGTGGGTCAACACGGCCAACGTTCTTGTGCTACCGCTGATGCAAGGCGGGGCTGCTCTACTGCCCTACAATGTGCAGAGCCCTGAGGAGGAGGTATTCGGCAGCGGAGGCGTGCCTCTCACGCAATTCTACATGGGGACCGAGGAGGGTGACTCGAAGGCGATGCCCGACCCCACGACCCCTCCCAAGTTGACAGACAACACCTTGGTGTATGATGCAGCAGTGCTCCGACCGCTCGACTGGCCGGAGTCTTCTGGCGCGCAGACGGCAGGGGGTGGGTCGGCTGCGGTGGTGGCCACCGTTTCCTTTTACGATAAACGTATCGATGTGTGGACAGTTACCGCCGGACCGCCAAAGGCACCCCTCACCTGAACGCTGCGTGAGTCGGCGTAAGGCTGAACTGTTTCGTCTGTGCGTTGGTGCGGACGTCTCTCGCCAGGACTGCGTGCGACTGAAAATCACGGTTCTCTCTCTCTCTCTCTCTCTCTCTGTGTGTGTGTGTGTGTGTGTGCGTGTGTGTCTCTGTGTTTTGTATTTTGTGTTTTGGCCCCTGGCCGTGTCTGCATTTTTTTTTTTGCTCTTTTCATTGCGTCGTACTAACACACGCATACAAAATGAAAAAAAAATCTTTTTGTTTTTATGGCTTTCGTCGAACTGCGCTCAACAAACGGCGTGTCTGCGCTGCTGCCATCGGTGGCCTGCGTATGATAGTTTACTCCCCATTGTACGCCTTCTATACCCCGTTCCGGGCTTTCTCCCCTCTTTCATTTTTTTTTTTTCTTTCTTCCATGGGCACCTCCGCGCGATGCCTCATGAGTCACGGAGGAGAACATACCTTCCGCAGTCAAGCCGCAAACACGCCTTGCATCACCTCACCTCACCTCACCTCACTCCGCACCAAGTACCGTCTTTGCCATCCTTTTTTAAATTTTCTTCTCTGTGTGTGTGTGTGTGTGTGTGTGTGTGTGTGTGTGCAGAGCGGGAGTCGTACATGCACAAGAGGAGAGGACGGGAATGGCGTGACGACGCTGGCCCACCATAAACACAATAACAAATTACATGCTTCTGCTCACATCTTCTTCCCTATCTCCCCACCCACCCACTCACCCACCCATCCATCACCACCGCACACACACACACACACACACACAGGAATCTGGAGGAGACCATTGATAAAGTCCTCGAACATCCCTGCCTTTTCTCTTCCCCCCCCCTCACCGCTTCATCACCGACCATTTCGTTCGGAAAATAGTGCACCGGTTTTCACTGGGCCGACGTCATCAAGCGCCTGTCACGTCACTCTACATCGTGTACTGCGTTCTTTCAGACTTTTTTTTCTCCTCTAAATCGCTGACAAGTCTTTTTGATCCGCAGCATAGGCGAACGTGCCAGTAATCTTTTTATTTTTATTTTTTTTTATTTTGTAGGTGTGTTTTGGGAGGGTGGGGAGGAGGAAGAGGAGGACGCATTCACACATATACACGTCCTCCACCCACACGCGTATCTGCGCCTTCTCTCTCCTTCTTTTCCCCCTCTCATCAGCCTCCTTAGGGCAGGGGTGGCGTTAGCCCCCTTCCCCCGATCCCCACCGCTTGTGTGTGTTCGAGCGGAGTCGAAGAGATGTTTCGGCTTTCGGCTTCTCGTCGGTCGACGCAGAATATCCTGCACGATATCCAGGCCGCTGTGGAGTCACGGTCGGCGTTGGCCACATCGTCTTTTGCACAGCGGCGCTCTTTTCTGCTTGCGCTCAGTGAAGAGCTCCACCGCAACCGCGACCAGATCATTCGTGCAAATCGGCGGGACTGCGACCTATTTGGGCAGCAGCAGCAGCAGCGAGGGACACCGTCCGTGACGATACCCCCTACGCTACCGAGCACGAGCGCAGCGTCAAGTCCGCAAAGCTTCTCACTTCACGGGGACCACACAGGGACCCCTATTTTTCTTGGCCACCCGTCTCATCATGTAGGCGATGCACACCCCTTCGGCGCTGTAGACGGGAACCATGAGGGAATCATGCCACCTGCGAATGTCGCTGGTGTCCATCTTGCGACTTCACCACGCCGTCAGAGTTCCCTCAAGTACGTGGCGAGCGCGACTTCGGCGGGAGGCCGATGCCCAAGCGTTTCCACCAGTAGTGCTCTGGCAAGTCGCACGCCCGCCAACGTTGTAGATGCCGACCCGACTATGGGAGGGTCGGCAGCGGCGGCTGGGTGTAGCATTGCCAATGTAGCAGCAGCGCCAGAGACGGAGGGTACTTTTGGCGTCGCAGCCTCTGCCTCTGCCTCGTCCTCGTCCTCGCAATGCGCTAGCGGGGGGTCGCTGACATCTCTGCACTCTGCATCACCCATTCCTTCAGGTCATGTCACTCGCACAGAGGCGGGAGGTGGGGGTGGTCACCTTCTTATCACGTCCGACAACCATTTTTCTATATCGCCGCTGCGCCTTGACAAGTTGCACACCACGATCGAGTTCCTTCTTTGCCAGCCAGACCCCATCGCCATTCCGCCCTCCTGTTGGCTGCACCCATACGCCAAGAAGGGTTACGGGGAATCTGCCCAGGTTGTAGGCGTTCACGGCTCCTTCGGTGAGGAGCCTCGTCGACACGGCTTAGGGTCGCTGCCACCGGTGGGAGGGCGGCGCGCTGATGGGGGCTGGTGTACCCGGCGCACAGACCAGCTTGAGGTGTATGAATTGTCTGTGCCACTGGGCATGATCGGTATTTTATCACGTTTTCGACCGCGAATCAGCATTGACGCCGTTGCGATGGGTCTCTTCGCAGGCAACACCGTCCTCCTGGATGGCGGTGTTTCGCTCTACTACACCAATATCGCCCTCATATCCATGGTGCGGCGCGCCTTGGCAATAGCCGGTCTTTCACCAAACGCTGTCGTGTGCGTGGAGAGTTACGATGCGGCTCACCGCAGCACAAGTGAGTGGTTGCGACTCTCAGATTATGTCGACCTCGCTGTTGTCTGTGGACCACCGAAGTTGTACCAGTTTGCGTCACGACATTCCGCGATTCCGTTGATGCGCGCGACAGGGCAGTTCAGCAGCGTCTACGTCGACCAAAGCGCATCGTTTGATGTGGCGGTGGAGGTAATACTCAATTCCAAATTTCAGAAGCTCGGCGCCGCCAACGCCGTGACAACGATCATCGTTCATCGTGAGTTTCCGCGCTACACCGAGTTACTCTTAGCCCTCACCGCAGAGGGCGCTGTTCTGCTCGGCGACGTAACCGCGCAGGAGCGCGTGCCGGACTGTGTGCTGGAGTTGGCGAGTGAGGAGGAGTATCAGGGCCTTTCTCAGTATGGGCTGCGGGATGCGGCTCGCACGTTATGCGTCAAGACGGTAGAATCTCTTGACCAGGCGCTTTTTTTCCTCGATTCTTTCGGCTCCAAGCAAAGCGATTGCATTGTCGCCACAGATCCAGAGGTGTGCGCCACGTTTTGTCGGCAGGTCGACACTGCCGTCGCGCTCGTGAATTCTTCCACCCGCTTGTCCAGCGGCATACCGCTCGGTTGCGGCGTCGACTTTGCCATCTCCACTTCGAAGACGCATTGCCGCGGCCCGCTGACGATCGACATGATGACAACGCGCAAACTCGTTGCACGCAGTCTCTCCACCCACCATGGCGCGTTGCGTTGACGTTACCTCGCAAGAAAGAGGGAGCGACAGTGAGGGAAAGGGTAGAGTGCGCTCAGTGTGTATGTGTGGGGATCTGGGGACGCCTCTTGCGTCGTTGCCCAATCTCCCTTCTCCTGCATACCAATTGATTATCACATAACACTCGGGTGACTATGCAGTCGAGGGCGAATGCCTCCCCCCTCTCGCTGATAAATACTCCTTTGACCTCCCCCTTCTCCGCCCTCCCTTTTTTTTTCTTCTTTCTCGCACGTGCGTTCGCTGGAAAGAGAAAATACAGACACACACACGTGCACACAAGCACAAATGTTTCATTATTAGTTGGTAATGCTCCGAGTGTTTGCCGAACTTCTCATCTTTTTGTCAGCAGGAACAGCCAGGAAAAAAAAAAAATGTCCGTACTTGTCGCCGCTTCCCCGTACGTGGCGCTTTTGGAGAGACGACGACGTCTTCACCTCTCTCGTTTGATTCAGCTACCACCTTTATTCCCTCTCTCTCCTCGTCGTCCTCCTCCTCGTCGTCCATCTCATTCGCTGCTCGCGTCTCGTGGTCTACTCCGTGGTTGTATAGGCTCTGCCGCGTTCACCACGCAGCGTGGGTACTGTAGAAGTTCCCTACTTCGACAGCGGGTTGAGGCTGACTGCCCCCCCCCCCCCTCCTCTTTTTTTCCCCTTATCCTCACCTCACCTCTTATCTTTTTTTTTTTTCGAGTGTTGGGTGACTGCGAAAGGAACCAGTCGATGGAGGACTCGGTGGTTTGTGCCACCTACACTGCTGCATCTCGAGCGCATTTTTTTTGAATACCCACCCCCAGTCGTTTCTGGTGCTCCCCTATTTCTCTGCCCCCCTATTCCTTTGCACCCTGCTCACCACCACACACACACATATACATTCCTGGGAGTATCACCGCTACCGCACTGCGTATAGGTTGCTCCCACAGCACGCCATTCCACATGCCAATGCCGTACCAATGTGGCAAGGGGGACGACCTCTGTGCCAGCATATACCCCAGCGTTCCAGGGAATGGAACTCCCGGCAGCGCCAGCGATCACCGCACACAGGCTGTGCTACAACTCGTGCGTGATGCTATCCTGACGGGAGACTGGTTTCTGGAGCGACCTCCACTGGCTCTCGCCTTCACGCACCCGCACACACGGTTGTGGTGTGAGATGTGGCGTACCGAGTATGTCGGCAACCTTTACGCTCTGGCCGCGCATGAGTCGACTGTTGCGGAGTCAGCGCATCCCCAAGAGGGCCACTGCAGTGTTGCTCCCGCACCACCCCCAGCTTCTTTCCTGCGCATCGGGCAGCGTCGCCTCCGAAACCCAGTTTCCGTCGCAGAACCCACCTACGCGGGTGTTGCCGGGAACCCCAGCGGCAGCGCCCCTAGAGCATCGTTTGTTTTGCCTTGTACTTCGCCCTACGCCACATCGTCGCCGCGAACGGTGCGGTCGCTGGTGACTCCTGTGCCGACTTATCCTGTGCCGGCCGCCGCAAGGGAGCCACCGCCGTTGTACGACGAGGGGGTTGCGCGCGGCATTCCTGTCGTTGACCCTACGGCTCCCCTATTCACCCTAGAGACCTACAAAGAGCACATATTCCGGATGCCTATTGGGATGAAGCTCGGCCACGTTCGCATACTCACGTTGTGGCTGCCGTACGACAACCCCCGTCGGCCTGCTCAAGGGAGTCGGCGTGTGCGGTTGGTGAGGGGGATCTTCAGTTACGTGCCGGCAACGGTGAGACACAGCGCTGCGAACAAGGCAGCCGCCTGCATTGATGCAATGGAGAGTGTAGCGGCAAGAAGCTTGGGGCCGCAGCCAATGTCACCACCTGCTCTCTCGGCACCTCGTGGTCGCATAGATTTCGGCGGTGCCACCACTCTGGACATGGACTCGAGCGTCGCCGCCGTTCATGGTGGGGGCGGCGATGCGTCAGCCCAGCGCCAGAGTATCTTCATGACGGAAGAGGCGATACCTGAGGACTGGGAGGCGGTCGCGCTGGAGGAGGAGGCTCTGCTGGAGCAGCAATCCGTGTCGGCGTTGGCAGCAGCACCGACATCAGCGACCGAGGTGTCACCAGAGGTTGTCCAACTGGGTCCTTCAACGATTGCTCAAGGCCAACCTAGCTTGGCCACCCGTACCAATCACAGTTGTCAATCCCTGCCCATTCGTGCCGCTGGCACCGTCACCACCACCGCCCCGGCTCCCCCTGGCGCCGGCGCTCCTGTCGCTGCACCAGTCGAGCCGGGTGACTCGCACGCTGAAATCGAGGGCGTGTGCGCTGCCCTTCCTCCCCCCTGTGGCTGGTGGCTGCGTCGTGGGGTGTGGTCTTCTTCCGCCCCACGCGGCCCTCCCTTGCCCCTATACGCTCATGTTGTAGAAGCGACACGACAGTGGCTGGACTGGCTCGAGGGTGTCGCTGCGTGCGAGTCAAGCGCTAACGATGACACACAGATCTTCCTTTGTGGGGTTTCCGTCAGTGGGTGGTCATCGAGGTATGTGCAGCCGACCATCGTGTCGCGTGCGGAGCTGCAAAAAAATGCCGTGCCAGTTCATGTGGGGGATGCCATCTCTGTTTCTTTACCCTTGCGCGGCCTCCACATCGAAAGTGCAGTCCCCGCGCTTGTGCGACTTCTTAAGAGTGGGATCGGCGAGCGTCGCCACTCGAGTGGCGGTGCGACCTTCCTGGACACGCTCATCGCAATCGACGTGCCATACCTGCAGGACGTCGGGTCAGAGGGGCCCGTCGGACGCGATGCACTGCCTGTGAGCGACGGTGGTAACACGTGCAGTCTTGCATCGGCCTTTGCCGAGTTGAGGGGGTTGCGCTACCTGTGCGTCAATTATGGCCGAGACATCTTTACAGGGGTTTCCCCAGCATCGTCAGCGCGCACGCGCGTCATTGGCTCTTCTGTAGAAGAGTTTTCCCTTCACGGTGTCACTAGCCTCACTGCGCACACCCTGGCCTTGGTCGGACTTTCGTGCGTGTCGCTACGCACTATAGACCTGACCAGCACCGGTATCGGAGATGACGAGCTGCGCGCTCTTGTTTTCGGCACGTGGGACACATCTGGCAAGGGAAGTAATCCAGCGGTGCGCCCACAGAGGTCGTCCCCACTGGCCTGTCTCGAAGAGGTTCGACTGATCGCCTGTCGCAACCTCACCTGTGTGGATGCCCTCGCGGCCCTTCCACGCCTGCGTCTTGTGAATTTGCAGAGCAGCGGCGTGCGCCGCGTCGCGGACCTCGCAGGGTGCCGTCTGTTGGAGGACGTGGTGCTCACACGCTGCGAGCACGTGACGGAGCTGCACCCTCTCTGGAGACTACCCCGGCTTCGTTCTGTGGAGGCCGATGGGGTCCGCCAACTACAGCAACATCACGCACTCATGCTGCCGACTACCTCTAGCGCGAAGGGGCGTGGGTACGACGACGACTGCTTTGCAGCTCCGCTGGTGCGATTAAACCTCACTCAGGCATCTATCATTCGTGGCGCCAGCGTTGGACTTCTCGTGCGGCGACTGGGTGACGGGAATAGGTGCTTCAGTAGTGTTGTTGTGCTTCTGCTCGACCACACCGACATCGGCGATGATACTCTGCGTGCCCTAGCGGGTCTCCCAACAGTGGAGGAGGAGGAGGAGGTGGAGGGGGAGAAGCAGATCGACGGCTTTAGTGGACCGTGCGTGCCGGTTGCTTCGTCACTGAAAGAGCTCAGCCTTGTAGGCTGTGCTCGCGTGCACCACCTTGGCCCGCTTGGTGTCTTGCCACAGCTCACCCGTTTGGTGGCGGACCAGTCCGGTGTCGAGCGAGTGGACGGCCTACAACACAGTCGAACCCTCAACTTTCTCTCTCTCAGCCACTGCACTCAACTGTTCGACATCAGTCCACTTGCCTACACCATTTCATTGCGTTGCTTGGATGTAAGCAACACGCTGCTGAGTGATGAAGCGCTGCTACGCTTCGTGTACCCGGCTGTCACAGGGGAGCGGAGGAGGCTACAGGATTCGCACTCGAGAGATGTCGGGGCATCCGCTGGAGATCGTCAGCCTGATGTTCCATCACGGATTGAAGTGTTGCATCTATCTCATTGCGCAGCGCTGCTGAACATCGGCTGCATTGCGCACCTTCCGCGACTGCGAAGTCTTGATGTGAGCAATACAGCCGTGTTTGACCGCGGACTCGTCGGATTTTTTTCTCATATGAAGGCTGTCCCCCACACGTCATCGGGGCTGACTACTCACTCCTCCCCGGCTGAGGTCGAGCATAACGTGGTGCCGACGCTGGTCTCACTGCCGGACGAGGCATCGCTTCTCGCAGCTTGGCGAGAGGATCTCGAAGCTGCTGCTTTGGCGCCGCTGCGAGATGTGAGCACCATCTCTGCGGAGGCCCCTGCTGATAGCACCGTTGATATCATAGCACCAGCGCCGCTGCGCACTGTTGACTTTGATCTATTCGTCGGTACTGTTCACACCCTCACGCACATGTCTTTATTTCGATGCGTGGGGGTTCGTTGCATTGGCGCCTTAGCTCTTTTCCATAATTTATCATCACTGGATGTCACAGGGACGTCGGTGGACAGCGCTTCCCTGCTGGCTTTTGTGAATGCGCTCTTGGAGGGCTGCGCTAGCCGGTTTGCAGACAGCCCACTGATGCGTTTGGAGGTGGAGAGTGGTGCCTTGCGCCCAAGGCCGATCTCAGCGCCACCGAGGCTTGGGGCTGTCACGTTGCCTCCTGTAGGCGACGGTATCGCGGAGTGTCTGAGGTCCGCACCGTTTCGTCGGCGTCACCGTCCTTTCACCTTGACGAAGCTCACGCTGGGATGGTGCTTCTACCTCACAGACGTCCGTTGCTGCGCGGCTGTACCGTCCCTGCGCCACCTTGATGTGAGTGGATCCCCTATCGACAACGCTTCCGTTGCGGCCTTGTCCTTCCGAGGGACGACTACCGCAGAAGCGACGCCGGCAGAGAAGTTTTGGTGGGCGCGCCATCGCTGCTCCCTCATGTCGCTGAATCTCTCCTACTGCCGGCGGGTGACCGACATACGACCTCTGTTCGTGTCACCGCCCGACCCACTCTCCTGTGAAGGTAGCGGCGGCAGCAACGGCGAAGGCGGGGGTGACGGTGATGGTGGGCAGGAGGTGTTGCCTGCTTGTTCGCGCTTTTCCCCGTTAACGAAGCTGATCCTTTACCAATCCGGTGTCATAGTGAGCAAGGAGGAGATGCGCACCATCGACCCAATGGGCCGCTGTCTGTTTGTCAAGTAGTATTGATGCGTGTCTGCATGTATAAGGACGGCTCCTCTCTGTGTCTCTGTGTTGTGTGTGTGTTGTGTGTGTGTGTACATGTCATTTCATGCTTAGCCCATTTCCGTGAGTGGGTCCATCCTTTACTCCACAAACATATGCTCATGTTTTTTTTTTTTTTTTTTTTTGTTTTGTTGTTGTTGTTGCCCTCCCCCTCCAGATGTCTAGCGCTGTGGCCTTGTGTCAGTGTGTGCAGTGGCAGCGGTGGTGGGTGGGTGGGTGGCGGACTACACCGCACTGTCGGTTCACCAAGCGACTCTCTCTCTCTCGTCTACGAACAAATGCTCCTACAGGAAAGGGAATAGGAAGGGGCATTGCACCAACAGCCCCCGAGGACGTCACATATATCGCCAAATTCTTTCCCCCCCTTTTCCCCTCTCCGACTGTGTTCGCATGGCCTTCTTTCCTTGGCCTTGGGGCTTGTCTCTCCATGGCCATCATCGGCTGGGGTTCATCATCTCTGCTTTTTTTTCCTTCTCTTTTCGGCCATCCCCTAGCACACTCCTTCGTGCTGCACACACACACACACACACACTACCCTTACCGTAGCACACATACATACACACTCACACACACAGACGAGGGGGTGGGGGCTTCATACAACCGCGCGATAGGCTCACAACATATATGACGGACACAGAAGGTGCACACCCACTGGAGGAGACCCCACCCATGTCCCCCAGTGACCGCACTGTCGAATTAAGCGGTGTGCCCGCAGGAGACTCTGTTGTACCTTCAACGACGACTGTCTCTGCCGAGGAGCTGCAGCGCTTGACAGCGCTTGGGACGCTGCTGGTCAACATGGGTGCCGCCTCTGAGGAGAGCGTCTTCGGCTCGAAGGACTCAGCCCCGATGCGCGCGTACCGCGAGCGCCGCATGCCTGAGCTCCTCGTGATTAACCGTTCGCAGGACGACGCGGCTGCGCATCCCTTTGTCTGGTACAGGCCATGGTCCTGGTGGAGCAGTGGGGCGCAGGTGTCGCCAATTTTAGTGCGGTGGGGTTCGAAGGGAGAGGAGACCGTCCGTTCCACCCCAGAAACGTCGCCAACACCGTCTGCGGAGGCCGAGGCACCCCCGAAGGCGGAGGCCGAGACGACTAAGGCGACTACGCCAAGGAGAAAAAAGGGGCTTCCTATGGTGGACATGCGCGCGTTGACGGATGGGGAGGTGGATGCCCTTACGCCCACCGTGCGCGAGGAGCGTGAGAAGCTGCTTCGCACCGAGAAGCACATCCATGAGGTTCTCCAGGGAATGGAGGACACACGATATCGTTACTTGGTCCCCTCGCGTGACCTCAAGTGTGAAGCGGAGGTGATGGCTGTTGTGCGGTGCTACACGAAGCGCAACGAAGCCATGGCTGCTTCTCTCGCGGCCGGTAAGGGCGACACAGCGCAGGGGGAAGCGGCTGCGTCGCACAATGGTGCTGGTCAAGGTGGGGAGAGGTCAGTGATTCGGGCCGACTTGTTGGCCTGCGGGCCGCAGGTGAAGCGCCTTCGGGTCTGTGCGGAGTCGATGGTTATGGGGTACAGTCAGGGGGAGAGTGAGGCGGTGTGAGGAAGAAAACGTTTTGTCTCTACGTCTGTGTGCGCGGAGGGGCGGCCGGGCGGAGGGGTGGTGCGGATCTAAGGCCGACGAGCCGACAAGAAAAAACAACAACAACAACAACAACAAGACGAGCAGCATTTTCTAACATCCTCACAAATTGCGTGTAAGGGGCAAATATAGGGGTGTGATACCCCTCGCTTTGGTTACTCACATCAAGTGCTCGTGTATGCGGTCTGCGCGCCTCCGCCGAACAACAAGAACAAAAAGGCTGTTGAAAAGAATAAACGCCCCTTTTCACTCAATCGTTTGGACGGAGAGTGCAGCTGTGCTGTCTTATCCTGTCTTCTCCTGTGTGTGTGTGTGTATGTGTGCCTGTGTGCATCCATGTTTTTATCTACCTTTTCTGTCTATTCTGGTCTCTGTCGCGCGCACTGCGGTATTCTCCCCCTTTTTAAAATGCCGTTGCATATATTTTGCAACTCCCTCTTTGAGTGTGCGACCAACGTGCCGTCTCATCACTTAAACGCCTGCCTTTCCCTTCCTCACCGATCCCTGCACACCCTTCCATTCTTTAGCATACACCATATTTCTGTCTCGTTTCTCCGACCCCGTTTCCTTCCCAACGAATGGCGGGCTCCCGTGCGAGCCACAACTCGAAGTTGGCACAGCGTCATCAGCGGCGGCAGTCCAACGCGCTGGCCAAGTCATCTGCAAACAAGTTTACGATAAAACAAAGCCAATTCGCGCGGCAGCGTGAGGAGGAGCAAATTCGGGCGACTCAACAGGTGGACACGCAGTCGAGTACGAGTCGGAACGTTGGCGATGGTCTTCTCTCGCGAGGTAGCTACGGCAGGCGCGGCGCCGATGGTGACGGTGCATCTGAGGAGGTGCGTGACACGCCTAATCCCTTCGCCCGCAGTCGAAGCGCTGTAGCAAACACATCCTTTTTGTCCACCACTCGGAGTGCAACAATGGGGCTCGAAAAAATACAGTCGCGCACCACGCGCACCACGCGACGCATCGACCGCTTCAACCTGACCACCACAGATGACTCCCTCGCGGCGCCGTCGTCGTCTTCACTGATGGGGGTGCGACGCGTGCGAGAGGCCGAAGGTGAGAGTGGAGTGGCAGAGAACGGTGCCCATGATGGGATGGGAGCCTCGGCAACCCCACCAGCTAAGGTGACACGGGCGGAGCGGTTCCGTGAGTTGATCTCCAGCAGTAAAGGTCAGCGGGTGCAGCTGCAACGTGAGCGTGCGGAGCGAGATGCGGCCACTGTGCAGCTCGATGCTGAGATCAATGGTCTTCTTCACCTCCTGCCGAGGCGTAACAAGATCGCGGAGGAGCAAGAGAAGTTTGCCCAGTCGGGCACACCGGAGGTTCGTGCACTGTTGCAATCGTACAGACGCGGCCATCAGGCGAAATGCCTCAAATTAGCATCTTCCGGTGCTTTCGTAGTCAGCACGCTGAAGGGGGCAGCCGGAGACGCGACACGATCAGCACCCTCTGCGCACCAAGCTGATCCAACGGCGCCGGAGAGTGCGACATCGCAGGATGAGGCGCCCACGTTTCTGGATGCTGCCGACCATGCTTTGCTAGCTCGCATTCGCACCGGCACCGCTCGCTCCTCAGAGGAGGAAAGCTATGAAGAGGTTCGCCGAGCAGAGGCGGGTGCTAGCGGCAATAGGACGTCGACGACGCGGCAGGCAGCCCGAAGCGGTGCAGATGCCCAGGCAGTGGAGAGGACTGGCGACAGTGAAAGCCTGGCGCGTCTTGACGACTTTGACTCGATGATGCATTTCTTCCAGATGGATCCGCGTCGTGCGCACGCCGTCGCTCGCACTCTCACGGAGGAGGAGGCGGCGACGAAGGCAGCGCAGCAGGCGTTACTAAAGGAGGATAGACAACAGCTACCATCACTGCATCTCCAGGAGCGCGACCAGACGCAGCTGACGCGAGGGGAGTGGGTTGCGCAGGGCGGTGATGTTGCCTTCCACATGGACAACGATGACAACGAAGAGGCAGGGGGCACTGATCCAGATGACGACAATGTAGATATTCCGTCTTCCTTCGAGGGCGACAGCGACGTCGCTGACAACGACGAAGCTGCGCTTACGGATGCTGCTGGGTCTGAGCTGGGCGAAGACGAAGGGGTCAAGGCAGCGGATTGTGTCGGTGGCTCTGCCACCCTCGATCATCTTTTCGAACAACTCGATCAATTGGCAACATCACGCGCCGAAGATGCGACGTCAAGGCACGATCTGCTGCACGATTTGCTAGTGAAGCTACACCGCTATGCTGCTCATCACGTTGTAGAGGTGACAAAGGCGTTCCGCTTGGTTCTGGTGGAAGCGGAGCGCAACTTTTTGCGCGGCAGTCGTCGTGGCGGCATGCGCCAGTCTTTACTTGTGTATCTGTATGCTATTACGAAAATATTTCCGGCCTCCGACTATCGGCATGCCGTGATGACCCCATTTCTCCTATTCGTGTGCTCAGCTCTGATGCAGATGAAGCTGGACTCACTCGACGCCGTGCACAGCTACCTCGTTCTCGCAACCCTCCTCATGCATTGTCTCAAGGCGGGGTGTGGGCGTTTTTGTGCTGAGGTTGTTGTGGCTGCGCTTAATGTGGTGGCGCTGCAGCTGCCTCGCGCGACGCTTGAGCCGGCGCGGTACCAAGGCCCTGTGCTGCCAATGCCCTTGCTGGAGCGTGCAGAACATGCGCTGCTTGACTCCTCTGTTTCGGCCGCTACGTCGTCGTCGTCGGACAACGGTGATGTCGCGCAGCGCCCTCCATATCAGATCGGTCTTTTGGAAACGATTCGCTCACCCGAGCGGCTTCTTTTGTGTGCGTATCGCCTTTTGCACGAGGTGTGCGATCTGTATCACACTGTTCCGGCGTTTCCAGTCATGTGCGCTCGGCCCTTCTTAGCTCTCGATGCACTGCTGTTGCGACCACCATCGTCATCGGCGGTGTCGGTGTGGGCGCCGTCTACGGCGGTGCGTCTCGCCCACGAAGCTCTTACGGTGAGAATGCGAGACGCGGCCAAGCGCGTCGAGATGCATCGCACTCCGCTGGCAATGCGCACCTTCCGGCCCCGTCCCCTGCGCCAGTTCGACCCGCTACTGGCTGAGCGGGAGGAGAACGCCCTCAAGAGTGAGGTCCGCATCATGAAGCGCGATATCCGCGAGGACAAGAAACGATTGATACGCCACTTGACAGCGGAGGCGGTCGTGCAACGGCGGACACAGGAGAAGCGGCATGCAGTGGACGACGCGGTGCGTGAGAAGCGTTACCACAATCTCATGAGTCAGCTGCAGCAGCAGCAGCACTCGATGAACACCGTCGATTCCTTCAAGGCGCGCGCAAAGTCAAAGTCGCGTAAAGGTCTAAGTGGTGCACCGAACACGTCTTCGTCTGCTGAGGCAGACGCAGAATGAAGGGGGGGGGCGCGTGTCCAGAAAAACTGCTTTCCATATTAAGAAAAATATACGCAAAAAAAAAAAATGTGCACGCCAACAGTCTTTGTGTATTTGTTATATATATATATATATATATATATATATATTCGAGGGGGCAACAGAGGCCAATGCGTTTACGGTGAAAGAAAATCCTGTAGGCGTCTCTCTATGCGCAAACAAACGTGTGTGTGCGTGTGTGTACACGTTGGTGCCCTTTTTTTCACATCAACTTCCTTTTTCCATCTCCTGTGTGTGTGTCTGTGTGTGTCTGTGTGTGTGTGTGTGTGTGTGTGTGTGTGTGTGTGGCTGGCTTCTTCTTCTTGAGAGTAGTTTTTGCTGTTACGTTAAAAAAAAATTCCCTCTTTTAAAGGGTAGGTGGAGGGGAGGGGGGAAATATACATTTCCGATTAAACACGTATTAAGTTATGTAATGCTATCTGAAAAAAAGAGAAGTGAAACACGACGAGATGGCCCGAGATCCCTTATCTCCTTCAGAGAGGGAGGCAGGGTGATGGCCCTGGAAAGAACAAGTGTGTGGCTAGGAGGAGGGGGGGATCGGCGAGAGCACAGAGTAAGCCGTAGGGGGGGGGGGGCTTCGGTCGAGATTTTTGAGATTCAGCTCCAAACGCCTACATATTTTGAAACCTGGAGAACTATCTCAGCCCTCCATCCGATCCCCTTAAGTGATCGCCACTGGTCATAGCTGTGCAGTTGGACATACATGCACATACGAATATGCTGGCAAAATATGGTTTTACATGATGACATGAGGCGTGTGTACAGGAAGCCCCTACGGCTCATTTTTGATACACATACTCTCTCCTGCCTCTCCTCCTCTTTCTCCGTCATTCCGAAAGGAGGATCGCCCCCTCCCTCCCCGCTGGCTGCTACGTGCCTCTCTTTTTTTTTTTTTCCTCCTCAGTACGCACCTGCTTACCGCCGTGTTGCGAGGGTCCCTTTATCCGTATTTTTGTTTGATGTCTGAGATTATTATTTTTTCCACTCTACCCTTTCTCTTCACTTCTGCACACGTCTTCCTCCTCCTTTCCTTCCTATACTTGCTAGTCCAAACACACACACACACAAATATATATATTTATATATTTATATATTTCACCTGATAGACCCAGCAAGAGGGCAGCTGCAGACAGACTTTCTGACTTTCATCCTCCCTGTTTGAGAGTGATTTTTTTTTTTCTACTTCCCCTCCTCGTCTTCGGTCTTGTTTGCAAATCGCTTTGTCTGTGCTGCACAGCATCCCTCACTTTCTCTCTTTCCTGACGCGCCCCTCCCTCCTCACCGGTGTTTCTACACGCAACACTGAGACATACACCCAATACGATGTCTGCCAATACGACTACCCCTGCAGCGGAGCGCGGCTTTGCGGAGCGGTTCGTCCGCAGCCACGCCGGTGCTGCCACGGCGGCGGGAGTACTCGAAATTGCATTTTTTCATCCCTTTGATACGACGGCAAAACGACTGATGTCGAACAAAGGCTCTATCATGCGCGGCTCCATGGGGGAGACGGCCGCCAACCTCAACAGCATTATCTTCAGAAAACACGCCGACTCGGGCTTTCTTCAGAAGCTGCTGTATCTCTACCCTGGTTCCCTGTACGCCATTGTCTACAAAGTGTTCCAGCGCGTCTATAAGTTTGCGGGTCAGCCGATCGTGCGCGATGCCCTCAGCTCCCACTATTGC
Organism: Endotrypanum monterogeii; assembly: GCA_000333855.2. Taxonomy (NCBI): domain Eukaryota; phylum Euglenozoa; class Kinetoplastea; order Trypanosomatida; family Trypanosomatidae; genus Endotrypanum; species Endotrypanum monterogeii. Next base: position 185,562 of record CM007322.1, read on the forward strand.
GACACCTTCACGCGTTTGTTTGGCAAAGCGCACCGGGTGATGGAAGACGCAACGGCCGGCTGCCTGATCGGCCTCGGCGAAGTTTTTCTGCTCCCGCTGGATAGACTGAAGGTTCTGAGCCAGACGAACGAAGTTGCTATGCGGAATGGACTGTTGCCGCTACTGCGCCAGGAGGGCTTCCGTGGCATGTATGCGGGCACTGTGGTAACGATGTGCCGCAACGCCCCCGGCTCATTTTGCTTGTTCGGTGGCACAGCGTTCACGAAGGGATACATTTTTGGCCTCAGCGACTACCGCCAAGCAACTCTTGTTCAGAATATGTGCGCCTCGACTGTAGGCGCGTGTCTTTCCATCGCTATCTCGAACCCGATGGACGTGGTCAAAACGCGTGTGCAGCAGCAGACAGAGGCAGCGCGTTGCAGCGCTGTCACCACCGCGACGATGATGCTGAAGGAGGAGGGCGTTTCGTCTTTCTTCAAGGGCCTCACGCCGAAGATACTCGCCTCTGCGCCGAAGCTCATATTCGCTTACACAATGACAGAGTTTTTTTTCAAGGTGATGAATGTCTCTAAGAAGCACTAAACATCTCTTCCCTCTTCCCTCTTCTCTCCCCCCTCCCAGCGCCACCTCGCCTGATGTGTCCGCGTGGGTGTCTGTGTCTGTGCGTGTGTGTGTGGATTAGAAAAAAACACACACACACACAAAAAAGTGCGTCCCCTGCGGCCGAGGTTTGTTTGTGTTCGCCGCCTTCATTGTCCCCCACCTCTCAGAAAGGACCAGGTTTGTGGTATGGCCGTGCCGGTGAAAGAGGGTTTTGGGCCCTACATATATTATATATATTTTTTGTTTTTATTTTTTATTCTCAAAAGATTCGTGGAGTTGCGATCTCAGTCACCATGTGCACACGACCTCGTCCAAGTTTCACATCTCTCCTGGACGAGGCGCACCGCTAAGGGTGTCTTTGGGGGCGATAAACTCCCATCATGAGGCACACATATGTTTCTGCGACCATCCACATGAGGTAAAATGTCTGTGGCGATATATATATATATATATATGTGTGTGTGTGTGTGTGTGTGTGTGTGTGTGTGTGTGTGTGTGTAAGGGGACGGGAGGGGGGTAACGTGGTCCTGATCAATTGTATCACTCTACTTCTCGCATAGGCCTCGGGAGCCCACTCCCCTTTTCATTTGTGACAGATACGAGTTGTACTGCCACGGTGTTGTGTATGCAGTTGAACACATCACTGACGGAGGCGGTGTGATGGTGGTGGGAGACAGCAGCCAAGAACGCTACAGAGATGCAAGACCCCCTTTGTCCTCCACACACACACACACACACACACACACATATATATATATATATATAATATATACACACGCACCACTACAGCACTACAGAGGAGCAAGAGGAAAGGCGGGACAGAGGTGGAGGAGTACCCACACATATTTTTATTTCTTTACACATTATGTCTACGTATCTACATATATATATCTACATCTATCTATCTATCTATCTATATATATATATATATATATACATATATACATATACATGTCTTTTTGTGTCTGTGTGGGTATGTACCAAGTAAAACAAAAGGAGTCTTCCCCTTCAAATTACGCCGTCGTCTTCTCCATTTCTCACCCAATCTTGCTTCTGGGCCAAAGGGGAGGGAGGGAGGAAGGATGGTCGCGTGATCTGAACAGAAAAAGGCGAAGGTGGAAATTCTCACGAACACAACACTACACATTTTGCGGCGTGTGAGCGCGCCTTTATACATTTCTGTGGAAGACGTGCGTGTGTGTGTGGTGGTACAAGATGCATCGAGTCGCGCAGTGTATCAACCGGATTTTTTCTTTTTGCTTCTCTGAAAGGGTCTGTCGCCGCCCTTCTCTTCGCCGCAAGCATATGTATATGTATACATATATATATATATATATATCTCCTTCTCTCCCGTATATCATCACCACTACATTTACCTCTTGTCACTCATTTTATCTCCTCCTTGCATCAATCGCCGATGTCATTTTTTCAGAGGTTGTCAGGGCTGCTGTTGTTGCTCCGACCACTACCGCTGTCCTGGCAAAGCACTCAGTCTTTTATGAGACGTCTTCCTCCGCACACCTCAACAGTGGAGCAGCTCCTGGTGCATGACGTGGACCGGTCTAAGCTGAAGGGCTGTCGGATCATTTTTGGTGGATACCCCCACCCTTTGGCCATCTACTTTCACCGGTCATTTGGATGCCGTGCACGGCGTGTCAACAAGACTCCCACCCCTCTGCCAAATCCGCAGAGGAGGCACCTATATTGTCTTCCCTCAAGGAAGCGTCTCCGGCTGCTCGTAGGAAACAAGAGGCGGCGACACGCAGTGCCCAGCTAACCAATCTCTTTGATAGGCTCGCATCTGCTGACGCAAGGGCGCTGAGGGAGGTCCCCAGTGATGACGACTCTGTAGATGAGCCCTTGCACGGGAGGCGAGGTGCAAGGGCTCCTAATCTCCCGTCCAGTCTTCACAACAGCTCGTTTGGTGGCGGAGGCAACGCATCACCGTCTCCCAACTCATCTCTCCTGTCAAGCCTTTTCCGGCAGCAGGCAGACGCTGTACGGACCATAGAATATATGACGGAGGACATCCGCAAGACGCTTAGACAGCTTCAATACGACTTGGCGTTTTATGCCGAGAGGAGCATCGCAGCACAAAGCGCTACACTCCCCAGCCCCGACGCCGTATCTATCCCCATGGCAGCGGCGGAACCAGGATCTGGCACAACTCCAGCGGTCAAGAAGCTTCCCGCAAAAAAGCTGCGTGTTGCTGACGTGAAGACTCTCCCCGAAAATATTCGCATGCAGCGCGCACGCGCTGCAGCCGCTGACGAAGGTGCCCCCGACGACCAATCCGTCGAAGACTACGGTGTCGACTGCGAGGTGCCACCGCTGACGTGCACCAGCCTCTTAGAGGAGCAGATGTCGTCCCTAACGGTGAGTACGGCAAAGATGAAGGAGTCTGCGAAGGCCATGTACGATATCGAGGCCGCTGCTCCGAGTACGTCCGTGGCGCCGTGGTGGTCCTCCGCCTTGCGTGTGCGAGGGATGAAGGCATCCGCTGCTCGTCTTGACTACCATGCTCACGCTGCACTGAACTGGTCGTACCGCGCAAGGGAAAAGCTTCTTCTGCAGGCGGTTGTACTCAACAAAGTCTCCACCGACACGCGCACACAGATCCTCGAGCAGCAGCGTCACTTGCAAGAGTTCCAAGCTCGACTGCACGATTGCCAGCAGGCCATCACGCTGCTGCAGGGAGACACCGCTCAGTGTCAGGTGTACGTGCAGTCTGAACTCACACGTCGCGCTGCGCTGCAGGAGGAGCTGTGTCTGTGCGCCAAGGAGAGGGGTCTCATCCATCCTGACGAGCTCAATCCACTGAAGGCCGAGCTGGCGCTCTTACTCACGGAGCGTGAGTGGCCCACTGAGGGTCTGCAGAAGGATGTGGCGGCGGTGCTCCACTGGCTTCGCACCAACTTAGCACCGCTTGAGTAGTTGACGATCGGTGTGGCGGCGCAACCATTTGGACTGGCGGCGGCAGCAGCAGCAGGTGTGTGTGTGTGTGTGTGTGTGGCTGCATCTGTGACGCTGAGGTGGCGACAGTGTAGGATAGCTTCAGCGACACCCTACGCGCGACTGCCCAAGTGAGGAAGTGCTTTCCTCTTCTTCTCATTGCGTCGTCACCATCCCAGCTTTTCCCAGCCAAATCTCAACTCCTCTTCAGCCCTTCCTTTCGTGTGTGTGTTCTCCCTCCCGCTCTTCCTTGATTTTCACAACAAGAACAGAAAAAAAATTATCTTTTATCAATGTACATTGCTCTCTGGGGGTGCTCCTCGTTCGGGCATTTTTTCGTTTTTATATTCATGCAGCGCAGTGAAGAGAGGTGGCCCCCCCCCCCTTCTCGCGATTCGAAAAAAAAAACAGAAAGAAAACAAACACAAACTGCAGAATTTGCTAAAAGAATTGACCCACGTGCGGTGACACCCTTTTCCGTCGAACATCTTCTGGTCACCCGCCGTTCCCAACTCCACAGACGCACACGCACTCCTCAAAAAAAAAAAAAAAACGCTTTACGCACACTTCTTTCACCCCTGCGCTCTCTCTCTCTTTTGGTTGGGTACAATTTTTGACTGCATACACATCACGCTTATGGTTCCCTCCACCCCCTAAAGGAAGCCTTACTTCAACTCCTTGCGCGCGTGTGGTACGGGGTGCAAAAGGATGGGCACATCTGCGGCCCTCAATGATGGCGGGGAAGCCAACACCGTCAAAGGGACCCAAGAACGTGCTAGGGAGGGTGGCGGGGCGGCGTCCTCCACCGCGGTTGGCGTGGAGGCGTGCGCTTCGATGTTCACGGCGTCCGAGAGCGCCGAATTTCAGCAGATTTTGACGGGGCGCCACTCCTTCATGGACGTGGAGCGGCACTATCAAGATGTGCTCATGACACTGGAGGGGGACGAAAAGCTGCACGACTTCCGTGTCGAGTACGAGGGTCTCCACGGCTCTCTGCTAAGCGTTCATGAGAGCGAGGGGCGGCTGATCCGCAAGTGCACAGACCTCCAGAGCGACATCAATCTGTGCGTTAAGCGGGTGGTTTCCGCGGCTGAGCTGACGCAAGACGATTCTGACACCATCACCAAACTCAGGGCCGAGACGGAGCGCCTATCCCAGAGGTTAGTGGATGTAGCCGAAAAAGAGCGGCAGCTGAAGGAGATGATCACCACTGTCAAGCAGGAAATCGCGGAGCTCCAGGCAAAGGCAACGGCTCCAATTGAGCTTCCAGCGCAGGAGAACGCCCTGTACGATATGAAGCACCTCCATGAGACTCTGCTACGCGAAGAGGAGCGTCTAGCGCAGCTTCAGCATAATGCTTCGAGGCTGCTGATCTCTACGCAGTCGCGTTACGCCGCCCTTCTGCAAAACAACGCAGAGAACCTCTCGGAGCTTGCTCATGTGCGCAAGCGTATCTCAAAGACCGAGGAGGAGGTGCAGGCGGTGAAGTCGCTCAGAGCACTCAAGGAGGAGGAGCTTCGGGCGGTGCGCCAGACAACGCTCCTTCGCATAGCGTATTCCACCTCTCAGCAGGAGACCCTCGACGTGCTCCTCCAAGAGAACGATCGCAACGGTCAGCAGGTGCGTGAGTGCCAAAATGAAGAGGCGCGGCTCAACGAGGAGCATCAGGGAATATGCCGCCAGCTGCGGCAGGTCCACACCGCGATGCACGAGTGCAACGACGAAAACGAATTGTGGAAGCGGCGCGCGTCTGAGAAGGCGGCGGCGCTGGAGGAGCACCAGGTCACAGCTGCCGCCCTCCACGCCCGCATTCTCAAAGCACAGAAGGTGGTCGAGGCAATGCACCGGCGCAACGCCGTCATGGAGGCGCGGAGAGCCGACAAGCTTGAGAGACAGCGAGAGTTGACGGCACGTTTGAGCGAGGAGGAGGCCGCACTCGCTCGCGCGCGGCAGGCGGTACGCACTGTCACGCAGATGGCATTGTCTGCCAGGAAGGAGGTCGACGTCCTACAGCTCAACATCGTTGACAAGGAGTCGGAGCAGCGAAAGAATGCCACATGGCTGGTGGAGAAGCAGGCTCAGCTCCAGATGCTTGGGTGCGCCATGGCGTCTTGCGAGGACAAGGCTGAGCAGATCTGCCAAGAGCTCTGCAGGGTGGCGAAAGAGGCGGAGATCAGCGAGTCGAACAAAAAAAAATACGCCTTTGCGTGCGCACTTCTCCTCCGCGAGATTGAGCACAAGAGTACTGAGCTGGGCAACTACGAGGAGATGTTGCCGCAGGTAGAGACCCGCATCAAGCATCATCATATGCAGCTGGAGGCGATGATGACGGAGCGCGAAAATTTTACCGCGCACTGCAATCAGCTGAGGCACGGCCTCGGGGAGCAGCAGCACAGCTTGACAACAAAGCTGGCGAAGGTGACGGCTATGCGGGGCGGAATTCAAAAGCGGGAGAAGGATTTCAGAATTGAAGAGGCGCGCATCCAGCTGCTGTGGAAGCAGCAGAGAGAATTGCAAAAGCACGTGGATGGATACCGGAGGCAGACCGAAAAGCGGATTCAGTGCGCCGCTGTGCTGGGAGAGGAGATATACCAACTTCGAGAGGTGCTTAGGGATGCTTCGGACGAGACGTCTCGGCAGCGGCGTCGCTGTCGGGATATTATCCACGAGAGGGACTTGCTCACTCGTCAGGCGACAGAACGGTCTGCGGAGGTGTACGCGCTGTGTAAGCAGGCGCGCTCTCAAAAAACCCGACTGCAGCACCTCGGGGACCTCTACCGCGAGCGCGCGATGCATCTGGAGCATCTCGAGTACCAAACAACTCTCTTCGAGGGCCAGCTAGCTCAGATGCGAAGGTTTGTTATTCGTCTGCCAGAGTTGCGTGTTCTTTTGAACAATGCCACACGCGAATTGCAGCGGGAGAAGGCGCGGGTGCGCGCCATGCTCGATGAGGCGGGTCGCTCAGTTAATGTGCACCCGTACAACGAGTTGATCTCGGCAGAGCCGGAGACGTACCAGCTGCTGCAGAGGGTGCATGAACTGCAACGTGTTCTCGTCCAGCGCGGGGCTCAACTCCATGAGAAACAGGCTGCCATCCAGTCAGCAGAGGAGCGCTATATGAAGGCCAAGGCCTTCGTCGCGCAACAGCCCGGCCCAGAGATTGCCGAGCAGCTCACCGCCTATCAACAAAACCTCGTCAAGAAAAACAAGCACCTGGCGCAGATGCAGGAGACCCTAGAGTTTTTTAAATCGCAAGCGGAGTTGTTCACCTCCCGGCACGAAGTTCTGCGAGGGCGCCTCGCCGAACTGGGAAAGACCTATGGGGAAAAGCGGGCGGAGCAGGAGAAGAGCGTCATGGCGGGCTCAAGGGTCACCACGTCAGACCAGCTCTCCCCATCTACGCCTTCGGAGCCGGTGGTGTACCACGGCTTTACGGCACCTCCGCTCTCCACATCGGACACCGTCAGCACCCCACTCCCGCTCCCCACACCACCACCGTTAGGCGAGTAGGCTCGTTTGGCTCGGTGTGGCACCTCCTCAATACACACGACCCATACGGATGATAATGGGCACGGCACCGATGATGCGCGCACCTTGGTGGCGGTGAGGCGTGCCGGGCGGGTGGCGCCTTTCTCAACCATTCCCCCCTTTTCTCTCCTCCTCAACCACTACGCTTCCACAGATACATTGCGCACGATGTAAACATTTTGAGCCACGTTTTTTTTTTTTCTGCGTGATTTCCCCTTTTCTCCCCCCTTCTCTCCTGGTTTCTTCTTGGCCTACCAGCAGCAACGTCCCCTGCATTGCACTTGTACATACACAAACACAAACACACACACATACACGAGAGAGTTTCTTTTATGATTGTGTGTGTGTGTGTGTGTGTGTGTGTGTGGAGATGTAACGGGAATAGTATATGCTTAAAAAAAAAAAAAGTTCACTCAAATATATGTTTATTTATATATATATATATATACAAAGATATTTTTTCGTTTATAAGTTTGTATATTTGTAAAATTGCTCACCGATTCTCTAATCTTTTATTGGAATGTTTATTCTTTCACTTTTCTTTGACCCCTGTGGGTGAAGGCAGAAATGAGTGGGAAAAGGAGGGGGGGGGGTCGCTACACCTCTGTGCCCCCTTCGCGGATGCCAGTCTTACATTTCACCCCTCCTCTGCTCCACGGTCAAGGTCGAACCATTGGTTGGATAAGAAGAGGCAACCCTTCCCCCCTCCCATGTACACACACACACACCTACACCTACACCTACACCTACACTGCAATCACAAAGGAAACCTTCGTGTATTTTGCGGTATGTATGGAACCAGATTGGGCTATGTTTAGTTGCATTATTATTTTTTGCTTGGAACACATACCACATCACACACAAAAAAAAATTTATCTAAAAAAAGCGTAATGGCGGTGAACTTGCTTGGTTACACTGTGTTGTACATAGTATTGCAGAGTTCCGTAGGTGTACGTCGCCGGATCGGCAATGACGCACCAAAACACTTCTTCACCTACTCCGCATGGGAAAAACACAATACAAGTGGGCTACTGCGGTGAGTATCGGTGTACTTGATCATCTACTACGGTCCGCTCGCGCGTACGGCATTTCTGCCCATTGATTTCTTTTATCAGCTTCTTCTCTCCTCACCTGCTATACACATCTACATATATATATATATATATATATAATAATTTTTTTATTTTTATTTTTGGGACGGTGATGCAAGACGCATCACCCCCCCCCCTTCCTTTACTCGCAGATTTCTACGAGGACCGTCTCGGAGCGGTCCTTTGCCGCGTGGACGATGTCGAAAGACGTTTTTCTGTGCGTGGGCATATCCAACGCACTCACTTTTTTTTCTTCGATTTTTGTGATGAGGGCGTTTATGTAGCGTGAGTGCCGTCATGGCGGCGCCTTTGATGGCTTTCGTCCGTGGAGGTGCCTGTGAAGCTTCCCTGGATTCCATGACGCGCTCGCCGATGGTCCCAAGTAATACGGTGCATCCCGTGTGGAGGTCGTGCTGCGGGTGGAGGTAATCATGTGTGACGCCGTGGGGATACCTGTTGCAACAACAACAGCGATAGGGCTGAGCAGCAAGGCCGAACATCTGTCAAACCGAATGCCGTGCTGCCCCAGAGTACTTTTAAAAGGAGGGCGCGCGTCGGTGGTCGCGTGGACCTCATCGTGGCTCGTGGGGAGGTCCTTTGACACAGCATTCAGGTGGTCTCGCGGTTCACTGGAAAAAAAAAAAAAGACCCGATGCTGTTTGGTGAGCATAGTGTCGGTAAGACAGCCATCGTCGAAGGCCTGGCCCAACGTATCGTGCGGAGCGAGGTGCCGGATACTGACAGGGACCGCAGCGTGTACGCACTGGACATGGGCGCCCTCGTCAACGGTGCCAAGTTCCGTGGCGAGTTTGAGGGGCGTCTCAAAGGTGTCCTCACGGACACCATAGAGTGCAACGGGAGGTTCATTCTGTTGAGCGAGGAGCCACACACGCTGGTTGGCGCCGGCAACTCCGGCGATGGCTCGATAGATGCTGCGAACCGGCTGAAGTCGTCGCTGGGGCGTGGTGAGTTGCGCTGTGTCGGTGCTACGACGCTCGACGAGTATCACCGTCACACCGAGACCGACGCCACGCTCGCACGCCGTTTCCAGTAGGTTCTCGTCACGGAGACCACCGTGGCGGAGGCGATGTCTATTTTATGGGGTATCGGGGAGAAATACGAGGCCCACCACGGCTAACCTCATCAAGGAAGCGACCCTCGTCTACGCCACCGTCAACTCCCATCACTGCCCCTCCCGGCGGCACCTCCCTGAGAAAGCCATCGACTGGATCGATGAGGCAGTCAGTCATCTGCGCTTGCGGCAGGGGTCTAAGCCAGAGGCTTTTGACCTTATCGACCGCGGACTGGTCCGACTGAAGATGGGGACCGGGGGTCTGGGGGAGGGAGGGAGGGAGGGAGGTGGGCAAGGGAAAGAGGAGGCTGAAAACTTGCATGCGCACGTTTCACAAAACCAAGGAGAGTGTGATGCACTGGGGGGAGGGGGGGGTGGCGTTGGTGCAAGAAGGCTTTGTTCCAGGCGGCGAAGCAGCGGTCTGACGGGCTGGGCGTGTTGCTGCACCGCCTCGGGCAGGCGATAAAAACAGCGACGACCTCGCGAGAGCGGGCGAGATCAAGCGTACCCAAATACCAAATCTCTTTCAGCAGATCGAGAAGGACACGGGAGTGACTATCCTCAAAGATTTCATGGTGCACGACCGCGTCACTTCAAAGGGTATCGCTGGGGTGATTGCCCGGGCGACCGGCACTCCTGTGGCGCAGCGCATGGCATGTGGGCAGGAGAAGCTGATTCACGTGGACAAGGCGCTGAGAAACACCATCATGGGTCACGATTTGGCCGTCGAGTCCTTCAGGAATATCGTGCGCATTTCTCGTGCGGGATTGCACTCGCACACGCGACCTCTGCGCTCTGTTCTGCTCTCATGGACTCCACTGGCCTTGACAAAACGGGAGGTGTGCAATCGTCTCGCCAAGTTTCTCCTCGACGATGTGCCCTTCATATGTTGCATCGGTATGAGCGAGTACGTCCGGCGGCTCTCGGTGCACTGGATGATAGGTGCTGCACCGAGCTACGTCGGCTACGAGGAGGGCTCGAGTTGACGGAGACGGTGCGGCATCGCCGGCATCAGATAATTCTGTTCTACGAATTCGGGGAGTCTCACCCGAGCGTGTCGAACATCCTCGTTCAATTTTTTGTCGAGGGACACCTGACCGACACCCACAGTCGCCGCATCGATTTCACAAAGACGACGATTTTCTTCACCTCTAACACCGGTGCAGACGTTGGTGCCCGTCTGCCGGAGGAGTAACTGTGCAGGATGGCGATGCCAGCTGTCATGGGGCAGGTGCGACGGCGCCTGGCGCCGGAGTTCATCGACCGCCTCGACAACATCCTCAGTATTGTTGACATTTTATTGTCTCGGGTTCAGGAAATGCTGACGGAGCACAATATCACTACGGGAAAGTCCGAGGGAGTGTACGACTGGCGCAGCGCCAACAGCTACAGCTCCGTGTATGGTCCGCGCTCGCTGCAGCGTCTTGTGCAGGGTGAGCTGCTCAGTCTGTTAGCGCTGATTCTTCGTGAGGGTCGCATCCGCAAGAGTGAACATGGGAAGCTCTCGGTGCAGGGTTACGATGTCACAATGCTTGCCAATGACGAATTCCCTGCTGAAAAAAAGAGGCTGTGCAACGGGCAACTGCTCCATGAGCAGGACCGTGTCTCCTACCCCTCAAAAGTGGACATATGTGAGGTGGTGCGGTCAGTTGCTGCTGCTGCCATCGTCATCACCCGCCGTCTCCGCACCCCCCGCGCCATCACAGCGCACACCAGCGCAGGTGCAGTATACCGTGGAAGGTGACTCCCCCATTCTCGCTCCTCTAATCGCACTTATCCTTTTTTTTTCTCGTTCTCGTGTGTTTCAGAATGTGTTGTGCTGTGGGTCTGGCGGGCTGTTTGTTTAGTTGCGTGCGCCTGTGGGTCGAGAGCAGCTAGCGGCGGCGCCTCGCGCAGTCTGCGTGCTGAGTGAACATCTTCCTTTCTCGCGTCTCGGACCACTACCAACACCACCATCATAACCATCAGCTCTGCGGTGCGCGACATGCGCATTGGCATGCCAGCGTGAGATATGCAGGGAGCGATACATGACAGGTGAGGAGGGTGGATACGGAGGTGTTTGGGATTATTTCCCAGCACAGCTTGACGCCTATTGCTTTATGCGCTGCACATGTGACTAGTCAGAAATTATTCGGCTGTGGCTGCTGCAGACCTCTTTCCCCTGTAACGGGTTTTATCGTTCCACGCACCGATGAGATATTGGAAAGCAAAAAAGGAAAGAAAAAAAAATAAAGGGGCGAGAGACCCAACCGCTGTTATCGACGTTCTCCGCAGCTCTACCGCAGTATTGGCTATGCCAAGGGGACATTGACAGGGTTCCCTGTAATGTGGCATGTTGCGTCAGCATCATGTCCCCTTTCGATTCACCGGAGATGGCGTGCAGTGGGGGGAGAGCGTCATTTCCATGGAGCGTCGTATTTGCTCAAAGGGCTGATGAAGGTGCGGGCAACATGCAAAGCACATGACGCGGTCGATGCAGTCGGCGCTGTATTGTACTGCGCGCGACAGCTCTGAGCACCGTGTCGACTTCGCGCATTCATTCTTCGTAAAGGGACGGGGGGGCAACAGCTTCGTCGTCGTAGTCCTCATCCAAGCACATTTTTTCCTTTTTTTCGAGACTCCCGCGAGTCAAGTCACGTTGTGGTTGTTGTGCACACCCCTTTATCTTTTCACACACAGCACATCGCAGTGGTTTGGTTGACTTTTTATTTATTTATTTTTGAAAGTCCTTTGATTTCTTCCTCACTGCTCTTTTCCACACCTCCAGCCGCTCGTCCTCGGACTTGCTGGTGCTACCACTGCTGCTGCATTTCTTCATCTTTCTACGCCAACCCAGCCGCTGCATCACATCATCGAATCGTCCCGTCAACGCTGCTTTGATTTTCCAATCAACTGATCCGTAGAACCTGCGGTGCAGCTGCCCTCGCTTGTACGCGAGGGGTGTAGGGAATCCCTACATCTGCTGTACTGTTGCGTGTACACACAAACACAGACAAAGTCACGCGTACGTAAATGAGTAAGCACCTCCACACGCACGCACACACCCATTGTCTCTGTGCCTGTTTATGTTTCTCTTCTCCCCCTTTTCCTTTTCTCTATTGTCTCTTCATGTTCGAACCTCCCCTCTCTTCCCTTCCCTCAACACCTCATATCTGTGGGTTACTGACCTGCACCGCGGGTGCCGTCGACGAACTCGTGCGGCTGTACGTTGCCTGTGTGTATCCGCCTCCCCCTCTGGGCAGCTGTTTCACACCGCGGGCTCACCTTCTCTCCTCTCTTTCTTCCTTGTCGTCGTCCTCCTCTTTTGTTGCTGTTTTTTCTCCACCGCTTTTTATTTTGCTTCAAAATTTTTTTTTTTGTTTGTAGGGGTTTACTGTTTTCTCCCTCTGCATTCTCGATCCGTTTTGTGACAATGTCCGCCAACCCCCTTCTTCAGCAGAGCAGTCTGCAATACCAATATCCGCCCTTCGATCAGATCCGAGTGGACCACTTTTCACCCGCCTTCGATGAGGGCATGAAGGAGCAGATGGCGGAGATCGAGGCGATCAAGGCCAACTCAGACGCGCCCACCTTGGAAAACACGTTGGTCGCCTTGGAGAAGAGCGGTGTGCAGCTCACGCGTGCACGCCTGGTCTTTTCAAACTTGTGCTATGCACACACAAACGCAGAGATGCAGGGGTTGGAGCAGACTTATGCCCCCAAGTTTTCCGAGCACAGGGATAATATTTTCCTCGACAGCGTCCTGTACGGCCGCATCAAGGCTGTGTACGACACGCGCGGCAGCCTCGCTGGGGAAGACCTGCGACTGGTGGAACACTACGAGGATGTGTTTCGCAAGGCTGGGGCCGCCCTCGACGACATGGGGAAGGGAAAACTAAAGCAGATCAATGGGCGCCTTGCCACTCTCGAAAGCGAATTTGTGAAGAGGGTGATGGGCATGCGCAAGACCGCATCGTTGATTGTGAGTGACGCTGCCGAGCTGGAGGGTCTCAGCGAGGACGAGATCGCGACGGCGCAGAGGGAGGCCGAGGAGCTCGGTCACCCTGGCAAGTACGCACTGATTATCGTGAACACAACACAGCAGCCGTTTCTTGCGTCGCTGAAAAACCGCGAGACGCGCCGCCGCCTGCTCGAGGCGAGCGAGCAGCGCGCTACATGCGGTGATGAGAACGACACGAGCGCCATCAATGTCGAGATTGCACAGCTTCGACTGAAGAAGGCAAAGCTGCTCGGCAAGAAAAACTTTGCCGAGTGTCAGCTGCAGAACCAGATGGCCGATCCCGCATCAGCCGAGGCGTTGCTGCGCGACATGGGCAAGGCGGCGTCATCGAAGGCGAAGAAAGAGGCGGCGGATATCCGGCAGCTGATCCACGAAGAGGGCGGCGACTCGGAGTTGGCGCCGTGGGACTGGAGGTACTACGCGGAGCGGGTCCGCCAGAAAAAAATACGATTTGGACGAGAGCGAGACAAAGCCATATTTGGAGCTGCATCACGTGCTTGAGCGTGGTGTCTTCTACACCGCGGAGAGGCTCTGCTGCGTGACAATGCAGCGGCGCACCGATCTGCCGGTGTACCACCCCGACGTGATGACGTTCGAGATGTTCGACAGCACAGGCGAATCTCTCGCCCTTTTCGGCCTCGATCCGTACGCGCGTGCGAGCAAGCGGGGCGGTGCGTGGATGACCTTCTATGTTCGTCAGAGCACGGTGCTTGGGCAGAAACCCGTCGTGTTCAACGTCTTGAACATTGTCAAGCCAGCGGAGGGCAAGCCGACCTTGCTGACCCGTGACGATGTGAGAACACTTTTTCACGAGTTCGGCCACGGGCTGCATGGCATGTTAAGTGACCTCAAGTACCCTACGCTATCCGGCACAAGCGTTGTCGCTGATTTTCTCGAGTTTCCATCACAGATTAATGAGCACTGGGCAACGTACGACGAGGTACTGAGGAGTTACGCGTTGCACTACCAGACAGGGGAACCGATACCACAGGCGCTGGTAGATCGCATGAAGGCCGCCGAGACCCACGGTAACGGGTTTCAAACCATCGAGGTGGTCAAGGCGGCATACCTTGATCTCTACTGGCACCTGGCAACGGAGGAGGCGGCCATCCTGCCACCAGCGAAAATGGAGGAGGAAGCAATGATCGCCTTTGGTGTTGG
>CM007323.1:0-20660 GCA_000333855.2 Endotrypanum monterogeii
AACCCTAACCCTAACCCTAACCCTAACCCTAACCCTAACCCTAACCCTAACCCTAACCCTAACCCTAACCCTAACCCTAACCCTAACCCTAATGCCACCGCCCTGTGTGATTCGGGGTCGTCTCCGACCCCATGTTGAATAGCTAATGAAGAAGTGGGGTGAGAAGAGAGAGGGATTTGTAGAGAGCAACATGGTATGGAGAGAGTCTTCGCGACACCATTGGGAAGCGGCAAGGCAGGCACGCGACCACGACCGCGTCACCGCGTCATGATTATGCCGCCGGCCCCTCCACAGCGTTCTGCCGGGCGAAGGGCACGTCAAATCGTCTTGGGGTTCTTTTTTGTGCTTTTTCTTATGGCTTGGCAGCGGTGCTGGGGATATCTCCCCCATAGCACGCGGGTGGCTATCCATATCGTGCGGGATGTCGTCCCAGCGTCCTCCAGAGAGACGGCCGTCAGGTTCTAGTACTTCCGGAGATTTTCAGCTTCGATGATATTCCGCCGGCTCCTTGCCGCGCCGCTCTTTTCGTAGCAGCCACAAAGTGTGCCGGACTAATGGCACGCAAATCGTTTCAACACTTCGAATCCCCAGCGACCCTGCCCCATCCACACCGAAGCGAAGCGAGTAGGCGAGCGGCCTATCACGCGCACCCTCGACGAAGAAAAGCGCTAAGCTGAAATTTCTTCAAAACCGGGGTGATATCTGTATTCACAACTTTGTTGAAGGGATGACCCGTGATTACCCCCCACTTCGCAGTGGAGAGCGCACGGCGTTTGCTCGGAGACAAAAAGATTATTTTTTTTATAGTGGCGCGTTTTTTTTCTCATCGCAGGAACGCCAAATAAAGTTGATTCTTCAGCGATTCTGCTGACCCTTGGCAGAGTAGAAGTTCCCGATTATGAGGTAATTTGTTGAGATCAATTCAAAAGTGGCCTATTCAAGAATGATGGTGGGACCCGGGGCTTCTGGACTGAAGGAAACAAATTCGTGCGGTTTTGTTTTCCAAAAGTCACTGTAAAGATTTTGCCGGAGCATATTCTATGCGAAAGGCCTGCGAGCGTCTGGCAAAGAAAAGCCAGAAGAGCCCACTTAACAAACCAGCACTATGAATCCCGCAAGGTTTTTTCTCCGTAACCAACTCCCCACCATGAACCCAGGCCAGCGAGAGGCTTTAGAGATTTAAATGCGAAGCACAAAACCAATCGCAACACAGATGGAAGTGTGGGCAACTGGCGGATCAACCAATGTTCTGCAGCAAAAACTTCCCAGCTGGACTACGCACCCCCACGTACCTAGAAAACAGCGGGCGTTTCAAAATGGAGCAGTGCAGCGCAAACGCCGTCAGCAGTAGCAGTGGTGAACTGCATAAAATATGTCGACTTTTTTTTCGAGCCAAACAATAGTCACTTTCCGCATCTCACGGCCTAGGGAGGCTAGCGGACTTTTATTCAATGGCCAACGCAACCGCATCCCGGAGAAAAGACCATCCCAGACCCAAAGCCACGACCAGTCACCCAAGCGAGCGGCTTTTGCACCCGTTTCCAAAAAGCCGTCCATCTTGTAACTTCGTAAAAATATTTGAGAGAAAAAAATTGTGCACGAAAAATGGCAACACAGCAACGGGGACCCTAGCACGAATTGAAGCCCATACCAAAAGGCAGCAGCGTTACATCCAAGGCGCGGAAATAAAGAAAAACACACGTGAATTATTTTGATTAATTTTTTACGAACCAAAAAAAAAAAATGGCAGCTGTTTTGAAATCGCGCAGACGTGAATTTAGCCAGACCATATCACACAAGCGATGCGGAAAAAGTGTTGGAGATTCAGGATTACCGGAATTTTTTTTGAGAAATAAAAATTTCGTTTGAGCTTCACTGAAAAAAAATTGTTGGCAAGCCTAAGAGTGAGAGCTGCGATTCCCTTCTGTATCGGTAACCTTTGATTGTATTGTTCCCGGCTATAAATTCTTTTTTTTAACACAGAACTTTAAACAGAACGATCAAGAGCCCATATTAAAAAAACGCGCACATAGCCAATAGAATCGAATGGGGGCGGCCACGGTGCCAACAGCGCGCGGCGCAGTAAAGTATGAAACATCCCCACTCCACAAATGCAGTTAAGATGAGGGAATTGGCTAAATGAATTGAAAACCTGTGAGGAAACAGGCGATGAGGGTCCAAAAACGGCCCGCCGAACAACTTTTGTTATGCCCGTGAACATTGAAAAGGCAACAGATGCAGACAATCACAACGATTCAGCCAGCGCATGAAAAATGGAAATCCTTCAAATAAAACAGAGACAAATTTCCATTTCATGGGAATTTGGGGTGGGAGGGGGGGGGGGGGAACACACCGATCCAAAAATCCGTTTCGAGCGACAATGGTGAAAATTAACAAACGGCATCCCGTTTGCTAAAAAAAATAAAGCAACATGCAGCACCACTACTCGAATTATGAGTTAATGACTGCCCCCCCCCCCATTCTCGGAGGCACCAAGACCTGTTTGAATAGAGAAAACGAATAGGAAAATTTAAAAAAGAGAACGCACCAAACCGGCTATTGCCTCACGGCTTTGCGAGAGAGGTTTCCCAATGGGTCGAATACTAAACACAAACCGCCGCTTGGAAAACTTCATGAAAGTTTGGAAACACGAAATGGCTGCGCAAGAACCCCCTGTGGCCGTTAACTTTGAAAAAGAGAAAGTTGGTTCTCGAAAAAAAACACCCGCAGCTTTTTTCGGAAAGACGAGAAAGGCAGGGGAGTTGGAAAACAAAAATCGTGACTCCGCGAACGCCTCTGAACGACAGCATTTGAATCTGGTGGGAAGAAAAGAAATCCATAGGATTCCGTGACGGTGTTCTCGACCGTCTGCGGCTGATAAATTTCCGCTCATCATAATTCGAAAAAAAAAGCCATGAGCGGGGCATCCCGCTCAATAATAAAGTTTTCTCCTGTGGTCTAATAAAGGGCGCCGCGCTGCACTGCTACGTGTCGGCATTAAAGATCAAAAACGTGCGAGTAGGGACGAAGCCTGGAGGAATGAAAAGCTCAGAGGCCGCGGTTGCCTCCCCTGTTCTTTGCATCCGGCTGTCCTGCTCGCCGGGGGGGGGGGGGCCTTTTGCCAAAAGCCGCCCCAGGTCGACAAGACAAGGCCCTTTTTCGGAACCAAGGGTTTTCAACGGCAGAGGGCGAAAGGAGCTTGTGCGGGCCAAATTCAGCCACACTCCGCTGCATCAGCATGGCTTCTTCACACAGGACTTGCTTTGCAGGCGCGAGCTTACGGCACACTGTCGACTAGCGGTTTCTGCCTCCGCAGTGCTTTGACAAAGCGCTGAGTAGTTGGGGGGCTGGTAGCTACATGGTGAAAACTCGAACAAACAAAGTGTCCGTTTCTATTTGTGCTTGAAAAGTGTCTCTTGGGGATGTGAAAGGTTCATGTAGATCTCGTACGTTTTTTCGTCAGTGGAGTGCGCACGCCAGTGAGACGTAGACCCTTTCTAACCACTAACCCTTACAAAGCCCATGCAGGCTCAGAGCGACCATGAAAAACAGATGAACCTTTTTCTCGAACTGTACCCTTGAACATTCTCTTTTTTGCTTTCATGAACTTGTTTTTCCTCTACTAACTACACTCTGTTGAAAAGACCCCGTACTAAACCTTGGGATGAGCACTGCAGCGAATGAGAAGAAGCATTTGGCGCCTCTTCTTGAATTTTTAAGATACGTTAGTGAACAAGGCAAGTGCCAAAAGTTCAGATTCCCGCGACGTATTAATGGTGCAGGCGACCAGAAGGGTGATTCATCTGATTATGCTAGTAATGGTGATTCGTTGGCGTCTGGGCAAGAAATCCACTACAGCGTCTACCACCTTAGCAGTACCGAAAGGTCGTCATCTGTGTCGCGCGACACCGCTGTCGAATTGTCACCTGCACGAGATAGATGGAAGCGGGGTCGTTCGGAGGATGAACCTTCTGAACTGACAGTAGGCTCATATGCACCTATAAGCTGTGAGCTGAACTCGATGGAAGCCGGAAAGGGCTGTTTCACCTCTAAATACTTGGATTTTTCACTCTTGGATCTCGGGTTGGTGCCCATGATACCGGCCACCGAAGTAACCCTTTCAAAGGATGTTGCAAAACAAATACAAGGTATGAGGTGCTGTTATGTTGTTCCTGGTACTTCGATGGTTGTTACAGGTGATATCGTGGATGTCAGCTTGGCGTCAAATACAGTTCTCGTTTCGCCTGACCGTGGAATACGAGTTGGACTCGGTTGGGTGTCGATTCGACGTGTTTTTCACATTCCTACGAACCTTACAGCAGTCCAACAAGAAGCCGCTTTCCGAATTCAACGCATCGTTAACGCGGAGCGGCGAGGGGAAAGGACACCAACCTTTTCACCTGTTCAGCTTGGTGAGAATGCAGAGGGCTTTCCGTCATTCCCCTCGTCGTTCGAACGTTTGGAACCCTAACGGGAAGAAAGTGGGTGTATATTAATACTGGTCGGGTGCTTACTGTTACAATGTCCGAATGGTAAAAGAGATAATCTACCAACCCCTTGAAGTCAGCATCTGCTCCAGATTCGTCGTACGTCTCGCGGTTTTAACCCCAGTACCATCTCGAGTGTAATTCGCAAACTTTTTCTTCCCGTTTCTTTTTCCGTGCCCTTCCTTGTTTTTTTACTTTACATATTAGCGCTTCTCTGGGTAGTTTTCTCTTTCGATTTTTTTTTCTTTCGATGGGTATGAGTGGTGTGTAAACTTTTCACATCCAGTTTTGCAGGTTTTCTTTGAAGCAAAAAAAAAAAGAATTATGGGACTTTCGGGGCTCATCACTTTAGGTAGCGTGCGCGTGTCTGTGACGATTAGTTTCGTAGGTCTAATCAGATGACTATGGTGTGCACTAGCAGCTTTTGTAGCTCTTGCGGCATTTTTTTCAAAGACAGACAAGGATCTTTATGTATTTTTTGAGTTTAATTATTTTTATCTATTCGTCTGATGGGACCTAGGTTCAAGCTGGGTCGGTTTTTCTTTTATATGAAGTGTCTCAAGGGGATTTTTTTTTTCTACCCTATTTTCTCACCTGCTTTCCTCATGGACGATATCATCCCTCTAGACTGTATTGTATACGTGATTCGCCTTCCACACTAACGGATCTCAGCCGATCAACCATTTTTTTTTTTTATCAAGAAGGGATTATAAAGATTTGCCATGGAGCCTGTCGTCACAGGACCTCCCTATCATGCCCTTTTGCTGGAGGGCATAAACTCAAAAGCGAAAGAGCTTTTGGAGTCGAAAGGTTGTATCGTGGAGTGTATACCCAGAGCGCTGGAGGCTGATATCCTGATGGAGAAGATCAAAGATGTTCACTTTCTTGGCATCCGCAGCAAAACGCGTGTATCACGTGAATTGCTTGACGTAGCGCCCAAGCTTCTTGCTATCGGCTGCTTTTGCATTGGGACGAACCAAGTGGACCTGGAGTACGCAAATAAACGTGGTGTGGCGGTGTTCAACTCTCCGTTTGCAAACACCCGCAGTGTTGCAGAGCTGGTAATGGGCGAAATTATCGCTCTGGCGCGAAAGATGACACAACGCAGCGAAGAAGTGCATCGCGGTGTGTGGAACAAAACTCATTTGGGCTGCTACGAGGTGCGCGGTAAAACACTGGGCATTGTTGGCTACGGGCATATCGGTTCACAGATTGGTGTACTTGCAGAGGCCTTCGGTATGAATGTGATTTTTTACGACGTCGTTCCTACTTTGGTGATTGGCAACGCCACAAAGTTCACGAACATCAACGATCTTCTCACTTTCTCCGATTTCGTGACGATTCATGTACCGGAGACGGAGATCACCAAGGGAATGATAGGGAGGGAGCAAATCAGACTGATGAAGAAAGGCTCCTATCTTATCAATGCGAGTCGTGGTACAATCGTTGATATCAGTGCTTTGGCAGAGGCACTGCGGGAAGGACACCTCGCTGGAGCTGCGATTGACGTCTTCCCAGAGGAGCCTGGCTCAAATCAGGAGCTACACAAAACACCCCTCCAGGGTTTGGCAAACGTGATTTTGACACCACACATCGGCGGGTCCACGTGCGAAGCACAAGAAGCCATCGGATTGGAGGTGGGGACGGCGCTCGCTGAGTTTGTGACCCGTGGCACGACTGCAGGAGCCGTCAATTTCCCGCAGTTGGTACCTCCACCGGTGGAAAAGGCAAGTTTTCGCCTTACTAATGTTCACCGAAATGTGCCTGGTGCACTCAAGGATATAAACAAGATTGCAGTGGATTTGGACTGCAACATTCGTATGCAGTTTCTCTCAACCAGCGGGTCGATTGGCTACCTTATTATGGATGTTGACAAAGATGTGGCTGTGGAGTTTCAAAAGCGTATGGCAGCACTCAAGTGCAGTCTCCGCACGTTGATCATTGGGTGGCCTACTGCGGTAGATTAAAACACAGTCACATACTGTACATCTAGATCGAGAGGTATTGACGCTTACCGGCACTTTGTTTTTTTTCTTTTTTTTCATGAGCGAGTCTTTTTTTTTCCTGCTAAGTTGACGAATTTCACCTATACAGGCTCCCATTATGACTATTATGTACTCGTAGTGATTCTGAGATTGACGATCCTCTTCCCCGTGTCACTTTCTTTTTTATTCAAGAACCTTTGAGACGCTCTCTGCTCACTGAAGCACATCTCGCCGGTGTTCCAGCTGTTCACGTTTTTTTTTTAGTGCCACCGGCTTATGGAGTCGGAGCTGCTTTTTTCTTTTTTTTTCTCTGGTATGGAAGCGTGAGAAGCCTGCAATATGAAAAGGCACTTTGCTGACCTTCGTCGAAGGGCTGTCGCTCACTTGTTTCTTGTGACGATGCTTCCAGCATCTCAGCACCATGAATTATGAGGAGTACCATTTTAGCAAACCAAAATTCGGGAGCATCTCTGGTGAGATTTAGATTGTTTAAATTCCCCTGGAGATGCCAGATGTTGCTCTGGCCTGGAGGATGTGCAAAAGGGATGGCGCTACCACGAGTATAGTACGTGGCGTCTCGCTGGAGAGCAAATACTGTGGGTGTCTTATGATTTTCTGCGCTGCACTCGTAACGAGTGGGACATTGGATGATGCTCCGGCTGTGCGCTACGGTGCAGTAATGTACTGTATGGCGCCAAACAATCTTTGGGGTTTATCAGCCCTGAGCCACGCAAACGTGTTGAACCACTGATGGTAACGCGCTCCTCACAGTTCCGCTGCTGGCCCGCACCTCATTCCGTTTCTTTATATAAATAAATATATATATATATATATATATATATTTCCCTCCGTGCTTTCCACCCCTCTTCAGTAGGCGAAGAAGAGACAGTGGAAATCGGTTCTGCCTTCAGTCTCCTCGTGACTTATCGCGAAGAATGACCACCTGTAAAAGATCGATTCTTTTTACTCCGGGTCCATTGATGACCTCGGAGACAGTGAAGAAGGCCATGTTGACTGACTACGCCAGTCGCGATATTCGCTTCATGGAAGCAGTCAAGTTTGTTCGTGATGAGGTTATCGCACTTGCCAAAGTAGACCCCCAAAAGTGGGTGTGTATTTTGCAACAAGGTGCAGGGACAATGGGCATTGAAGCAGCCATGTCAACCTTGTTTCCGCCTACAGGTGGCAAGTTTTTTCTCATTAACTCTGGCAAGTACTCCGAAAAGCAAGAATATGTGGCGAAACGTTTGAAGTTCCCTCTAGTGATGCTGAGGCTCGGTGAGGGCGAGGAGCTACAAATAAGTAGCCTTGTGTCTGTCATGCGTGCCAACCCAGATATCAGCACTGTGGGTCTCGTTCACCACGAAACCAGCACGGGAATGGTATACCCAGTAGAAGAAATAGCTGAGGTAGTTCGACGTGAGCTGCCTCAGGCAAAGATCATCATCGACGGCATTAGCGCATTCGGTGGTATATCGTGCGACTATGACAAGGCGTGCGATGTGCTCGTTGCAGCGCCGAACAAATGCTTACACAGCGTACCAGGAATTTCGATCATCCTCGCCCGCCGCGCAGTTGTCGAGGCTGCGAAGGGGTGGGCTCGTGGCGCGACACTCGATCTCAGCATGCAGCTGAAGTCGTTCGATAGAAGTGGCCAGTTCGCCGTCACGCCACCCGTTCACGTCCTGATGGCGCTACAACAAGCGCTGGTGGAGTACAGACAGGACGGCGGATTGGTGGGAAGGCAAAACACATACAAAGCAAAAGCTCACTTGGTGCGCAAAGCCGTGAAGGCAATGGGTTTCACACTTTTCTTGGATGAAAACCGACCGAGCTGCGCAGACGTGGTAGTGTGTGTGAATATGCCCACAGATCCCCGCTGGAACTTTAAAAAGTTCTACACTTTTCTCAATGAGCGAGGTCTAATTATTTACCCTGGAAAAGCGTCGAGGGCGGAAACGTTCCGTTTTGGTATCATTGGACACACTTCGCTCGCTGACTGTGACCGTCTCATGAGGTGTGCCAAGGAGGCGCTACAGTCTATGGGTATCGACCACCTCCAACCACAGAGCAAGATGTAAACTTGCCTCTACATGATTGTAGTGGCATACCAAAAAGTCTATCAGCTCCCATAAATAGAGTAGTGGTACTGAACGCGACTCTGGCAGCTCATTGTCATCCACCTCATCCCTCTCCCCTTTTCACCGACAGACAGGCACATGATTGGATCCTTTGCTCCTGTTTCCTGTTTTTTTACGCATGTGAGCCTTTTGCGGGCTGTTTCCACGGATGCCGCATATCGTCAACCTGCCGATCCGAATTACAGGCTCCAGCCTTTGTGTGTGCGTGTTGGGTTCTGCTTTATACATTGCCTAATCGGTCATGAAAATGTAGATAATGGACGAGGAATGCGTCTGCAGTACTCCCCCTCCTCAATCTCTCGTTTCTGTCTGCTCTCTTAATCCGTGGGGGTGTTGTTATACCGCACCGATGAGGAGGAGGAGGAGGAAAATCGAGTGATGGGGAGGGATACGAAGGTGTTCCAGACTATCGAGGCTCAGCTGCCTGAGGACTCAAGTTCCCCCCACGCGTCTCGCAATGAACGTCATTGCAATGCCTACCCGGTTAATGTGTCCTCTCTAGCCTCGAGGGGCCCCGATGAGACGTACACACACACCAAAGAGGAGAGGACGATCAAAGATGTATACTTGTGGTGCCTGAGTTTTGTGAGTATTAACATGCGGAGAGCTGGTGTCATGGGGAAAACTGCAGGGTGTCCGCAGGGGTTGTGCATCGACATCAGCATGGAATATTTTTACTCCGCCTGCATCGCGCATTGGGTCAGTCGTAAGTTCCACCTGCTATTTTATTGGTATTCCAAAAATTCGATCTCATTATGTCTCCGAATTCCGTTTTTTTTTTTCTTCGTGGGTAGGTAAGAGAATCGTTTGTGTTTTTTTGCTTCCACGCCAGAAATTCTTTGTGTCCTTGCTTTGCTCATCGGTCCCAACACTTGCAGTGTACGCTTCGCTGACGACCATGTTCTACGTAGCAGTTGTTATAGAGAGCGACCCCGACATGAATCGACGCACAACCGCGAAGTGGGGTTTTCTTCCGAGGGAGGCATGCATGGGGCTTACTCACGAGGGGAGTGGCAGTGTGGAAGAGGGTGACACGTGGTATCAACGACAGTCGCCTTCATTTGGTTTGCGCGTTTGATCAAATTTGCCTAACACTGCGTGCTTGTCTCGTCCCATTTGCTTGATATTCTCGCTCCAAGGGTAGGCTAGCGACCAGTCCGACGCAATAAACACTGACCCTGTGAGAAGAGAGTCGCAGGAGTGGAGCCATCAAGAAATTCCTCCCCCCCCCAAAAAGGTGCGTGGTTCTCAACTCGATGATTGAATATATATATATATATATATATATATATATATATTTAATACTTTTGAATCAAGGACGCTGCACGTGCATAGGAGATGCTGCGACAAAGCGGGTCTGGTGTAGCAGGCGAAGCTAACGATATCTACAGGTATTTGGTGCTCTCGTGAAACCTCGGGATCGGTTACAGAGAAGTTCGGTGCTGTTCTTTCTCAACAGAGGTCGTGGAGGTTATTTATGCCTTTTGGGGAGGACGAGTAAGATACACATCTGTGAGCACTTCTCAGCGGGTGGTCGTGAACTTATGACGCAAAGTCGTGGCCTCACTCTCCGTTGAGCAGCTCGGAGTTCGAGTCTGCCGGCCAAAGGGGGAGCCGGATTGGGGGTGTTTTCAGGGACGCGAAGAGGAGAGAGAAGCTGGAAGGGGAGGGCAATCACGCGTTTAGCACCGCGTTTAAGTAGACAACATCACTAGATGTGCAAACACACGGCTCACTGCGGAGTACATTCATGTAGCTTGGTTCTATCGCTTTTTCATTCTTCATGCCTATGTCGGGAAACCGATGATATGTTTGCTTCCTTTCTCCACCTGCTGCGTATTGCTGCCGATATCTCATTTGTGAATGTTACGAACGCGACGAATGTCGTCTCTATTTACCTTTTTTTTTTTTGCTATCGTCGGCATTTTTTCTTTCTCTCTCTCTCACAGCCCCTCTCATCTCCCTATGTCATTTAAGGCTTTGCTCGTCTTGATTGCATCTCTCTTTACTGGGGGCTGCAGTTGGAGAGGTAGGTTGTCTCTTATATCGTTTGTTCGGTTTAAGTTCGTGCACGTGAATTGTTTTTTCTTCTCTCGTATGGCCGCTGTATTTCCTTGAGACAAGTTGATGTTTGTGAGCTGTTTTCCGTTTCGGTCACCGGTATCACTCTAATGCCAGCACACCTTTCCAGCAAGGAAAACCGGTGTCACATCGCCTCTCATGTGCTGCAGCACCGTTTACTGCATTCGTCTTCATGACAAGTACGCTACCCGCCTTTGCCTACGTGGGTAATATGATGGACGGCGTGTTTTGAGACCGCTTGTGATCGTTGCCAGGTCGTAGTCGTTTATCCACCCAAGCTTCCCCATGACGAAAACAGAAGCGTTATTTCAATCAAAGCGCATTAAAAAAAAAAAACTTTTCTGTTTAGCTCAACGGGAAAGGAGAGGGTGGAGGAGGGGCTGTAGGGGAGGTCACAGCTGGTGGCTTCACTGTGCACAAAATGAAATGCCTTTTCTTGTGCTGGCATTTTCCCAGAAACCTTTCATCTGCGGAGACTCATTTCTTATGATGGGATACAAATCGCATTTATGGGAACAGGCGGCCGTGAGCATCTCGTATGGGTCTCAATTTTTTTTTTTTTTGGTCTTTCTATTCTGTGTTTCATACGCATTCTTTTCGTCCACCTCACCTCACGCGTACGTTTTGTTTCACGTAGCGCACACCAAAAATACGTGGTAAGGGCCGCTTAACTGGCAGCACTAATGTCGCCTCGATTGTCGCGTTTGCTGCTCCTCGTGGTGACTGCGGCTCTAGTGTTGTATTACATGCTTAGATTTTTCCCCGCCCCAGGAGATGATGCGAACAGACCAAAAAAGAAAAAAAAATCTACCAATCCGCCGTCCTCCAAGGGAGTCCCACTGCAGAAGATTGACGTCTTCACCACTAACGTATGCGCAGCGTTTCCAGAGATGTCAGCTGACGCTGTTCGACGCCTGTTTCCTCGGAGGTTCGAGGTACACGGTCATGTGGTAGTGCTGCGCCTGAACAATGGAACTTCATTAGAGGAGCTACGCCCACTAGGGCGCTTCTTCGCGGAGTCTTTCGCACCCGTATCCGTCGACGTGGTACTTGTGGATGTGGCCGGCATTGTCGGAGAGCTCCGTTGCCCGTCACTGCAGCTTTTGTTCCAGGCAGAAAGTGCTTGGACAGAATATGCAGCGTCGCTGCGAAGCCTTGTATATCGCTCCCGGGCAGCTGCACTGAGAGAAGGCCGACCCTCTTTTATTACAGAGGATGATCTTGAGGGAACACTTAGTAGGTGGACGGCGTCACCGACATATACATCACATGTGGAGAAGGGTGTCATGTACACATTTGACGTGTTGCGTGTGATGTTCAGCAGTGGTAACACAACAGAGCGAATGCATTTCGGCACAGTGGATGCTTCGGGGGAAGTGGTGGTGGACATGTTTTCTGGCATTGGGTATTTCACCCTGCCGCTGGCTATGCACGGTAACGTGGCCGTCATTCATGCCCTCGAGAAGAACCCAGACAGCATCGACTTTCTCAAGTTAAACGCCGTGCTCAACCAGGTGGACCACCTTATTCATCCCGTGTGCGGTGACAACCGCGAGGTGGGGGAGGAGGTGGTGGGCAAGTGTGACCGTGTTTTGATGGGATACATTCCCACGTGCAAGTCTTTTCTTCCCCGCGCTGCGTCTTTTCTCAAGCGCAGCAAGGCGGGGCGGATTAGCGGCACGGTGCACTACCATTTCCTCTCCGACAAGGCCGGCGCCGCGGACTTGGCTCTGAGAGACGTCGAAGAAGAGCTAGGACAAGAAGCGGCTGCATTTGTCCGCATTGTCAATCTTCGATCGGTGAAGTCGTACGCGCCGAAGCGCTTTCACTTTGTTGCTGATCTCTTTTTTGAGTGACCAGTGACACGTGTGCTATTGATATGCGTCGTGACTTACCACAAAGTGGAAATGGGGCTCTTGGTGTGAGCTTTCATAAGAGCGTCCCTCATTTTAATCTCTTCTTCTCTGTTTATGTTCACCTCTCTGCCCTGGTGAATGCCTCGGTTCTATCTGGCTTTCCTGACGTACGTCTACCAGGGAAACTAGTGTTGCAGAAGAGGCGCTCACACTCGAGAGGAGGTGACGGTGTGTGTGTGTGTGTGTGTGTGTGTGTGTGTGTGTCTTCAGGCGTGCCCACATGGTTCCTCACCATCGAAGTAAAGGTAAACGAGAAGGAAAAACAAAACAAAAAAGGAGACGATTGTTC
The DNA here is from genome assembly GCA_000333855.2 of Endotrypanum monterogeii. Taxonomy (NCBI): domain Eukaryota; phylum Euglenozoa; class Kinetoplastea; order Trypanosomatida; family Trypanosomatidae; genus Endotrypanum; species Endotrypanum monterogeii. Next base: position 12,901 of record CM007323.1, read on the forward strand.
ACCGAAGAGGATTCCGTCTGCTTCTCTCACGATAAATAACGAGTATACAAAAGAAATTGAGGTTTCTCGTCTCTTCAAGGCCGCAAGTAAACAGTAAGAGGTGTGTGTGTGGGGGGGGGGAGGGGCGAAGAATACGGGGAGTCTAGGGAGCGGCTTGACAGACCGTCGTTGCCTTTCGACTTTCCTTCTTTCTTTTATAGCGCATTTCAGTTCGACTGCTTTGTCATGTTCTGGTATGATCGAACGACATCGCGAGGTCGTAAATATGTTCCCCTTCTCTTGTTATGACACACTACTTACCGACTCTCCCAAACTGTTTTTTTTTTATGTGGGTATTTTTCATAGCGTGTCAACTTTGTTCTCGATCGATTGGATTCCCCCTTTTCCCTTTCTCCTCTGTCCCCCTCTTTTCTCTCCGCCCCAACCTGGCGTATGACGTGCGGCCTGCGCTCTAATTTTTATGTTCCTTCTGTGAGCGCTAGCGCCCAGGCACTCCAATGGACGAACAAGGCCTTAGCAAGCTCATCATCACAGAGGCTGCGCGGTGCTCGCAAGGTCGACTGGACAGCGAAACAACAGCACAGCTCGCGCGCTTTCTCAGTGACGCGAAAGGACGAAACCACGTCTATCAGTGCTGCCTCGATCTCGCACAAGACCCAGGACGGCGGCCTCGAATCATGATGTTGCTGGTGAACTACGTCCAAAGCTTCCCGCCATCGCGACAGTGTCTTCAGAGCATGAAGGAATTCTGCAGCGCTCACTCTTCCGGTGATGTCAGCCAAGACCTGGTGAAGTTGGTGGATGCACTTCTGCGCGAGCTGCCGCTGGAGGGTCTAGCCAGCTCGCTTATGCGGTCATCACGTCATGGCTATGCATCAGAGTTTTCACTATTGGCTGATTTCTCTGCGTCAGCAGCAGGAAGTGGAGGGGGTGGCAGTGTACCCATCTCCACTGTGTCGTTCATGAAGTGGATAGGTGTCTCCGTGAAAAAGAACGAAGGGGTGAAGTGCTATAACGACGTGTTGTATCAGCGCGTGTGGTGCCCCCCGTACGTGGATCAGTTTCCGCTTTTGTGTTTGGAGTCAACTGTTGAACGACAGGTGAACATCATATCATCGTTTTCGGCGAACTACAAGACGAACCCAAACGTAATGCAGGCCACCCTTTTCTTTATGAAGCAGCTCTGTGACTCCTACGCCTCTAAGCTGCTTTTGGCAGAACCGAAGCTGTATTTTCGTTCTGTCACCATCTGCTACCTCCCTATGCTGCTTGCGATGATGGAGAGCGACTACCTCTGTGTGCGCAACCATGTCTACGACTTCATGCTGAACCTGGGCATCCATGTACAGCTCGTTGACCCCGCCGGCGCCTACCCCGGGTGCACTGAGGCCCTCGAGCAGGAGGTAGTGTGGATGGTGCTTACCGTGATAGAGCGACAGGCGGTGCTGAAGATATGCGATGAGACGACATGGACAGCAGCGGCCAAGTGTCTGCTTGCAGTTGTGCCCCCATGCTACCGGCACCTGGCAGATTGTCGCGTCCTCTTTCAGGTTTTGCAGCTGCCGGGGCTCTGGGAGTTGCACCCCGAGACGTTTTCAACTTTTGCCCAAGCGTTCGCACGAAGTCTCTTGTCCAACAAAGAGGTGGATGCCTCTCCCGCCGACAATCTAACCGTCGACGAGGTGGCCTTTCTGAAGCTTGGCAGCTCCGCAATGTCTGACATATTGACCGTCTACCGCCATTGCACCACCCCAGGCGCGCGCAGGGCTCTTTTCCAGCTCTTGGTGGCTTGTACCGCGCGACGACAAGGGATGCACCTTGCACGCTGCGGTGTGCGCATTCCAGAGCAGCTGACGCCTGAAGCCCGCGCTGGCGCTTTTAGAGATCTGGTATCCGTCGACTTTTTCTGGTATGTTTTTCCGCTGTTGTACTACATGTCCGATGCACTCCAGCGGGAGCTACCGCGCCGCATAGCCGACAGCCTCGTGAAGTGTGATTTTGACGGTACGAAAAAGAGCTGGAATGTCGTGCTTCCGCTGGTAGAAAATATGTTGAGTTTGATTGCGGAGGATGCAGAACTGGAGAGGTACACGCAAGCGCGCTTCAAAGCGGTTGAGATGCTTCGTCGCAAGGACGAGGTGGCATTCGCGGCAGCCCTCAAAAAGTTGCTGGCCGAGGCAGCGGAGACCGTGCCGCTGCTCCTGGAAGAGCAGCGGAATGCTAGCGACACAAAGGTGCACACTGCCGCCTGGCGGCTTGCTTTTGTTAGTCTTAGGTGGAGTGCTCGGTACTTGCCGGAAAGCACTCACCGGGAGTTGACAGATAAGCTTGTGCGCGGGTTGGTCTACTACAGCGACGGTCGTGGCCGTATCGTCAACCGCTCACGCATGGGTGAGGTATGTGCATCACTTCTTTTTTCTCTCAACTTGTTGTGCCGTACCTCCCCACACCGGGACGTCGTGACATTCCGCACCGTCCTTGAGGTGGTCCTCTTCGACCGTGGCGATGGCATCGACATACGCACCGCCATGGCAATCTACCATCATCTTATCGAGTTTCTATGCGTGCCGAAGCGACTAGCCTTTCACTTACAGGCGGCCCACGACGCCAGTGATGTCTCGACCATGGTCCTTCGGGAACGCGCTCTGTGTATCAGCTCTGGTGCCGTCCAGCTTCTCGGGCTTCGTGTGTTGTGGGGAATGTATCGCAGTCTTGAGCAGAGCCAAGTGGCTGCGGTGTGCCGTGCACGGCATGTGCTTGTACTGCTGCTGTGTCACCAAAGCACTGATCGACGCGGAATGGAGGTGCGCACATGGAGAACTGTACTTGCAGATCCTTATCCTCCCGTCGCACTCCTCGCAGCCGAGCGGATTATGCGGATCTTCAAGGTGGAGGAGAGACCGAGCACGGCCGCTGATATGAACGGTGACTGTTTCCGCGATGTCTACCGCGACGCGATGCGCATCGTGGAGAAGGGAGAGAGAAAGCGCATCTACTAGTCGACTAGTTCTACTATGGTGTGTCTCGAGTCCTCGACACACACTTCACTTCTCGTTCGTTTGTGTGTCTGTGTCCGTCGGTGAGTGTTTCGCTATTGCTGCTCTTTTTTTCTCGCAATGCCACAACAAAGAGCAGACGACGTCTGCTCTGGTAGAGATGTCTGGTACCTACCGCCACAGAAGAAAAAAAAACAATAATAGAGGATACATCCTCACGCGAGTTGCTCGCTGGCAACGGTCTCCTGTCGCATCTGCTTCCCTCTTCCCGTCTCATCTCCCAGCACACCGTCGAATGCTTTCTTTCTCAATACTCTACATGCTCCTGTTGCTTCTTTTTTGTTGTTGTTATTGTTGCTGCTGCGGTCCGCATGGCGTACCATTCTCCCCAACGACAACGCCCCCCCCCCTTTCCCAGACAGAGGGTGCAGCGATAAAACAAAAGTATATTCCACTGTGAAGTGTGCGTATTCAATCCCTACGAGTCAGCGGGGTCAGACGGGTGTATGTGCAAGAAGCATCTCCCTCCCTCCCTCCTCCTCCTCCGGACTGCGAAATCATGGAAAATTCAGCTGGACGTACCGTCAAGTTCTCTCTCGAAGATGGGCCGCTGACGAATGTGCAGACGGAGACTGGTTCAGCAGCGGCCACGGAATCAAGTGCTTCAGCAGGGCTTCTGTCTATGCCGGGGGAATCGGCCTGCGTGCCTGAAAAGGACACCACCCCATCGCTGCCGGAAGCAGAAAAGGCGCCTCCCGCTGCGGGGGTGGTCACGGCCACCGCCCCTGTGGAGACCCCTGCAGGTACCGCTGATATGTCGCCAAAGGTGCTCAGGTCGGCGCTCAAGTCGAAAGATCGTATTGGCGACTCCACTCGTAGAAGCAAGTTTGTGTTCTGTGAAGAATGCCAAACAGATATTCCCTTTGAGGAATGGCCTGATCATCGTGATCGTCTGCGAAAAGTGAACCTTGCAGAACAGGTGAGCACATTTCACCACACGCTCCTGCGCCTCATCGGAGAGTTCCTCACGTGGGTTCTCCGCAGCGTATACTTCCGTGAGGTCACGGTTGTGGGGCGCGAGAACATTCCTCGAGCTGGTGCTGTCGTCTTTTATGGAAACCACCAGAACCAATTTATTGACGCCCTCATGATGAGTTCACACTGTGGGCGACCTGTTCGCTTCCTGATGGCGGAGAAGTCGTTTCATCAGCCGGTGGTTGGCACGTTCGGCCGCATGTTCAACTCCGTTCCAGTTGTGCGACCACAAGATGTGCCTCTGGTGGCTGGCGAGGGGAGGCTGGTGAGGACGGAGGGAAAGGTCATTCTCGGTGCTGGCACCAATTTCTCGCAGTTAAAAAAGGGCGACGTTCTTGTGTGGGGAGTCCCTGGGAACGCCAAGTGTCGCGCACAGGTAAGCCGTATTGCCTCTAACGAGGAGGTGGACGTGACGGTCCCCATTCCGACAGAGCACGAGGTTCGCGTCCCAACAAGTTTCAAGTACTCGGGGCGCATCGACCATTCTGAAATGTACGCCCAGGTGTATGACACCCTGCAAAAGAATCAGTGCATCGGTATATTTCCTGAGGGTGGATCACACGACCACACGTCACTCTTGCCGCTGAAAGCTGGTGTGGCTCTCTTCAGTCTCGGCGCTGCAGAGCGGCAGATCAGCGTGAAAATCGTGCCCGTGGGCCTCACCTACCTCTACGGGCACAAGTTCCGCAGCCGAGCGTACATCGAGTTTGGCGAGGCGTTCTCTCCTCCAGACGATTTGGTCAATCTTTTCAATACAGATAAGCGCAAAGCGACGGGGCTTTTTTTGGAGCAGCTGAACGCTGCGCTGAGAGCCGTCACAATCAACGTGCCCAACTACAGCACGCTGAATTTCTTGCACTCCTTTCGGCAGCTTTATCAGCCGCCGAACTGCACACTTTCTGGTCGCGACTACCTGCGACTTATCCGCCGACTTGGCAACGTCATCGAGGAGCAGCGAGAGAGTGCTGAATTCGCAGATTTTCGTGAGAGGGTGGAGAACTACTCGGACTTCTGCAAAGCGTTGATGATCCGCGATAGTCAGGTAGCGACGCTCAAGCAACTTATTCACTCTGACCGAGAGACACCACAGATTGAGCTACTGCTCCGTCGGGTGTTTGCCCTGTATCTGATGGCAGTCATTCTTGTACCGTTCTTTGTCGTAGGCCTTCCGATAGGAGGAATTATAAAGTATCTCGCCCTAAAACGAACGAAGCGTGCGCTTTCGGAAAGCTCTGTCAAGATTGTTGGCGCTGACGTCACCGGATCCTTCAAGCTGATGTTTGCCTTTGCAGTGGTGCCGGCGGTGTTTCTGTTGGTGACATTCATCGTCTTCCTGTACTCTGACTTCCGCACGGCACTGGTAATTCTCTTTTCCCTTCCCATGGCGATGTACGTCTCATTGCTTATACTACAGGAGGCTGTCATGGAGTTACGCGCCGCACTGCCGCTTCTCATGTCATTGGCCTCGCAGCACAAACAGTTCAAGAAGCTGTACGAACGCCGCGAGGAGCTCGCGAAACAGGCGCGAGCCATCGTCCATAATTTCGACCCGCAGCTGGAGGAGGAGATGATGGCGTACCTCGGCCCTGATGACAGCGACGACGATCTGAGCCGCGAGCCGTCTCTGTTCTCTCTTCGCTACAATGTTCGACGGAGGAGAGCAACGAACAGGTGATGTGACTGTGCATGTGTGACGGTATTGCGAGCTTACTAGTGCTCAGTGAAGTCTCACTGGTTGAGGTGCGTCGAAGGACTGTGGCGAGTGTGTGTGGTCCAGTCGGGTGCGGTGTCAAAAAGCCGGACGGTTAGAGGTTCTAGATTAAACAAATATCTAACGCATTTGATTGGCTGTGTTTATATACGTGTCCTCCCCCCTTTCAGTCCTTTGTTGTGGCTGAGCGTCTTTCACTTTTTTTTTTTCGAGGCTTTTAGCGTGCGGACCTCCCGTCGCATCTATGTATGCGCGTCATTCCTCGTCCTTCTTCACCGGGGTGTCTCCGAGTGAACACGAGACGCTCCCTCCCCTTCATCTCTTCGCCTACCTCCACCAGCACTTTTTTTATATCTTGCACGTCGGCGTGATGGGCCTTGACGGGCTGGACACGGGGAATTTGGCGATGTCGGTGGATGGGCAGATATTCGCGTTGTGTTTCCAATTTTCCTAATTCCGATCCTCTACGTGCCCATCCTTTAGCGGTTACTCAGCATTGAGTTTGTGCGGCCGTATGTGTGTGTGTGTGTGTATGTGTGTGCGTAGAGTTAGGTTTTTGATTTAGGTTTGCGTCTGTCGTTGATGAGAAAAAGGGATGGTGTCTACTGCTAAGTATGCGGATGCGCAAGGAAAGAAGTGGGACTTATGATCCTCTCTCTGTTCACCTCGAGGCGTCTGAGAGTTGTTTACTTTGTGTGCTCGCTATATCACGTACCGATGATACTTCTTTCTCTCTCTCTCTCTATATATATATATTTGTTTTGGGGTCCTGAATTTAATTTTCTACATGTACTTGGTTGGGCCAGCTTGTTGCACTGTATTTCGTGTTAATGCGGGGCTCGTCTTTTTAGACGCAACTCTTCACGTCCTCTTGCTTCAACACAAGCGAGCCCTCGTCAAGGACGTGGGACACTACACCTCCTTTCATATTTATAAAGCTATGCGGGCCAATAGGGATGCTAGTAAGGCGCTTTCACGCATCTTACTGTTTTTTTTTCTTCACAGGCTGACAGACATACGGCGGCAGCGACGCAGGATGTTGGAGAGGACTGCTGGCATGTCGTCTTTTCTCACACGCGCGATCCTCTGCTTCTCCTCTTTCCCGCACAGACATACACACCAGGCGGTGGGAATTGTTTTTGTACCATTCGGTTCAGTTCCCCCTTTTTTTTTGTCCGTGTTTGTATTATATATATATATATGTGTGTGTGTGTGTGTGTAGCCTTTGTAAGGGCTCATCCCTTCGAAGCTGAAGGCGACCCTGCGTCAGGAATACTGACTTAGGCGTCATGGTGATACGACCATTCAAACTGTGGAGGTGTGCGCTGCTGCCGCGCTTGGGAGATGGGCGCGCCTCCTTTTGATATCTCCTGATGTCCTTCAAATGACGATGCGTGCGCTGCCATGAACACAAAGACAAAGGAAGGTTGTTTGACTCATCTCGGTGTGAAGCGCGAGTATGAATGTCAATATATATATAATATATATATTATATTATATATATATATATATATATATATATATATATTATCTTTGCGGGTCGGAACGCGCTTTTCACGATTTACTTCTATCAGGTAGTCTATGCGTCCGCAGCACTTTGAGGCAATCCCCCACCCCTGCTGCTTTCTTTTTTTCCCCTTTTTTCACTTTCTCCAATGCATTTCCGGAAGCACCAAGACGGCAGTTTTGCGGGCACAGAAGCGCAGTGCGCATCTACGTCCCCTTCCATTACCTGCATTGCGCACACACACATACACACATATATATATTTCATAGTCATACAACATCGCCTGATCCAGTTTACCTCTTACCGCTGAGCCAACACAAAACGAAAATAGGTGCACCGTTGCGAGTAACTCCGCACAGCTCTCCATATAATAAAAGCAGTAGGACTACATATATATATATATATATATATATATATATATATATATATATTATTATATATCGTCTCTGTGTGCGTCGTCGTCGTTGTTGTCGTCGTCTCCTCGTTCGCGTACCGTCCCGCCCGTACTACC
>CM007323.1:20680-51369 GCA_000333855.2 Endotrypanum monterogeii
TATATATATATATATATATATATATATATATATATATAATATTTGTATATTGCTTCCTGTGTGCGCGTTCGCGTTGTTGTTGGCTCACCTCTGGCGACTCGCCCCGATCACTTGTCACTCATGCAGGCCATCACGACATCTACGCTATCCCAGCGACCCAGTCTCGGGTCAGCACTGGAAAAGCCGCTCTGGGTGAATACCTACGCTGATTGGATGACCATGTACGAACGGAAACCGAATGGCAACAGCACGCTCTTCGAGCTGGAGGCGATGGTTGCCAAGCGCATGGAATTTCTAGCGTGGATTGACCAGCAGGTCAACTCGCCGCAGGCCAAAAGCTTTGAAACGGTACTCGACGCGATCATCGCGCGTCTCCCGGAGGAACGGCGCTCGAGCGCGTCGGCAGATGTCTCGCGAAATAAAGTTGTTTCACTTGGCTACGAGGAGTCGGCTGCCGGCGGCGGTTCGGAGAGGCGATCCTCTTCGCGCGGCTCCACTGGAGGTGCTGCTGGCACGACTTCGGTTTCCAGCGTTGTTTTCGCACCAGGGGAGGATGTCACGTCACACCTGCTTTGCCGCTTCGCTTTCTGTATGAGTGAGCGATGGCGGGACTGGCTGGTGCGGACCGAGCGGGTCCTCCTGATGGCTCGCATTAAAATGGAGCTAGCGAAAAAACCCGTAACATTTCTGGTCGATTTGATGAAGCGCAACGGACTGCCCTGCGCCCCTCTGACAGAGAACCAGCTGGCAGACCCGATGCTGCACGAGTATCTCGAGTTCCGCCGCACGAGGGCGGACAGCGCACGGGAGTCTGATGGGCGGGCAGAGAACTACTACGCTGTCCCGCTTTCACTCGCCACACGCTTGATCAAAAAGCGTCACGTACTCTGCCGTGGTGGTCAGGCCATTCTGTTCCGCGACCAGGTGCAAGAGGTTTTCCTGACGGTCTTCTGTGCCCACCTGAACCGAGGCCTGCACAGCGCTTACCTCGCACGCTTGAAGCAGCAAGCACTAGAGGAGGAGACAGCCAAGTCGACTGTCATGACGATGCTTGACGCCTTTTTGGAACAGTTCATTTCTGACCCGGCAGACAGCCTCCAAGAGGGGGTCGCCGGATCTGTGAGGGCCGGTGATGTACAGCGACTTGCGCAGACGCACTTTCCTCCGTGCATGCGTGCCATCGATTCCCATCTTCGTCGCGAGGGACACCTCAAACACCACGGCCGCTTCACCTACGGGCTCTTCCTCAAAGCAATTGGTCTGTCTTTGGAGGACTCGATGGAGCTGTTCGCCACGCTCATGAAAGTGAAAGGCGGCGGCTCGGTCGAGTCCTTTTCCAAGACGGCGTACGGCTATAATGTACGACACAACTACGGTATGGAGGGAAAGAAGACGAGCTACAGCTCTGCCTCCTGCACCACGATCCTCAGCCTCCCGCCAGTGGTTGACCAGCACGACTGCCACGGCTGTCCGTTCCGTTTCCGCGATGAGGGAGCGCTGCGAGGGATGCTTGGGAAAGAGATTCAAAATCCGAAGGGGCGCAACTTTCCGAGCGTACGGCCTACCCCTGGTGACATTGAAGACATCGTTTCGGATAGCAGGGCCCAGCACTACACGCGCGCGTGTTACAAGTACTTCATGGCCACCCATCCAGGCGCACGTCGTGACACACTCTTCAGATCTCCATACGAGTATTACAGTGTTAGCCTTGAGGCCGAGGCACAGAGTGACGGCGCAGATTCGTCCCGCTCCTCTGCAGGCCCCGCCAAGCGGACGTCCGTGGTGCTTAACGAGGACTTTGTGCGCCCCCGACTCTCTTCTTAACGAGTATAGAGCAGTGGCAAGGTAGAATAGAAGACAACACGAGTGCATGTGTGTCTGCTAACATAAACACCGTGCTTCAACGGGCGCCGATGGATATTGCGCCCTCATCATAGAATTCAATGGTGTAGCTGATGGGGACAGCGGTGGATGTGCTTGGTGACGTGGTGACCACGCCGGAGTTGTTGTTCTCTAAAGGCCCGCATGCGTTGTCTAACGAACATGGAGTCAAGGGATAAAACAGCTCTGAGGGAAGCGGAGGGTGGGGGGGGGGCAAGGATAGTGCGCTGCGGCAGTACTGGTCAGCACGTACAGCTTCGAGTGTACTGTGGCGGTTCCCATGGGTGAGTGTTGTTGCATTTTTTGCTGATCCTCCTCTTTCCCCTATCCCTCTTTTATTTACCATTCGCTTTTTTTTTTTTCTATTTACTTCATCTCTGTTTCCTTTCATTTGACCGGTTCTCCTCGGTGTGTTGTCGTTTGGTGTACATGTGTGTATCGGGGGAGGGGGGGGGAGAGCAAGGAAGGGAAATATATACTTTTTCGTTAGGCATCGCGCTCCCCTTCCCCTCCCTACCCTCTGTCCTGAGCCACTTCGTTCCCGCTTCCTCCTAATTCTTTGCCTCCGCCAAAGATAAAGATAAGCAAACAACGCTTCAGGCAATATCCCACCTTGAGTGGCCCTGCATGTCTGTGGTTGAAAAGCTCAGCTCTGTGAGCGTGCGTGTGTACGGTCTTGCATCGTGCACCTACTACCAAGCCTTCTCCTCCTCCCTTGGTCCAGGTGCGACGCATGTGCTTTCCTTCCAAATATTATTATTAATTTTTATTTCATGCTACACCCGTCGTTGGCTTTCTTCGCCCCCCTCCCCCTTTCCACACACACACACACACACACACACACACATATATATATATATATATATATATATATATATATACATAATCAAAAAAAAAAAACACCATTCAGTGGCTTTCCATGGGCTGGATCCACCCCTTCCTCCCTCTCCTCACCTCCTCACCTGCACTTTTGAATACCGAAGAGGCTTTGTCGAATGCTACGTAGATGCTGGCTGCGCTACAGCGCTTCCGGTAGCCCTGCCAGGGGTAGCGGCACCACCTCATCGCCTCCACACAATGTCAGCAATCATGCTAGCGGCTTCGATACGTCAGGGGGCGGCGGTGCTAGGCGACGCTTCCGAATCGAGAGCGGATATGATGGCTCCAAGAACTATGATGAGCGCGGCCAATTTTTTTCAGCCTTCCTAAGCCTAGGTATCATGTCTCTCGGATGCACCTTCCTGTTCGTACCGCTTTATCGCATGTACTGCGCACCCACTGGCCGTGGGGCAGATCCAAAGTTCTACACCCCGGAGGCAGCACGCCAGCGCGACGAGGAGAATAAGAACTACCCTGTTCCCAAGAAGCTACTCAAGGTGCGCTTCCTGAGTGACGTGGGCAACACAATGCCCATCGCCTTTGTACCTCTACAGAAGGAGGTGGAGGTGCTCGTCGGCGAGCCGGCACTTGCTTTTTATTCCGCGTACAATCGCAGCAATCGAACACTCCTCGGCGTCTCATCTTACACAATTGCACCGCCAGAGGTGACCAACTACCTCAACAAGATTCAATGTTTCTGCTTTGAGGAGCAGCGCTTCAAGCCGCACGAGCTGGTCGAGATGCCCGTCTTCTTTTACATCGATCGAGACTTTCTGAACGACCCGATGGTCAACTGGCTCGACGAGGTGATCGTCAACTACACATTTTTCAACCTGGAAAAGACGAAAGACTACATCTTCCGCTCTAACGGACCCTAGGGTGGTGACGTGCGTGTAGGTGTGGGGAGGGGGGTTGGCGGGGTGAGGGTGGAGCTAGTCCCATCGCCAGTGACCGCTTTTGGTTGTCTGCATGGATGCCTAGACCCAGGATCAGCCTCTGCTGGTGTTTTCTCCCCCCCCTCCCCCCCCCTTCTTCTTCCCGTCAGCTGTCACTGCTATGGTAGTCACGTGATGAAATTAATGCTAATGAGGTTGGACCGAGGGGGGGAGGGAGGGGGGGGGAAGAAAACACCAGCAGAGGCTGATCCTGGGTCTGCTGGTGAGATTGTGTGTATGTGTGTATGTGTATGTGTATGTGTATGTGTGTGTGTGTGTGTGCCTCATTGCCCCCAGGCGTATCATTCTCTGGTGACAATTTCTTGGAGTCCCCGATGAGCACTACGCGCCCTACAGTCCCGGCGTGGCCTATATTACTCAAGCGTTACTGTTCGCCCCTCCCCTCCTTTTCCCTTTCCCTTCATCGCTCTCTGGGCGAGTCTGTTTGTGTGTGTAGCTGTAATTGTCTTGGTTAACCATCTCCCCTCCCCCTCCCCCCCCCACGCGCGCTTAAGAACCGTGTATATATATATATTTGTTTTTTTCCCCTGTCGCAGTTGCCGCGACTACGCGCGGTTGTCATTTTATTACATATTTATTATATATGTCTCTGGCTCTTCTCCCTCAGAGCCAATCTATGATGGATTTTGGATTGGTTGTTCTCTACCCTGCCCAATCGTTACATACCCCACCACACATGACACACATACACACACACACACACACACACACACACACGGTGTGGAGGGCGAGCCTGCATCCCTGAGAAAATACTATTGCATGGGCGGGTGTTCTTCTTTGCCCTCTTGTCGATCCCTCCTATGCTCGTGACATCTCTGCGGCCTTTGATTTCTCCGTATCGGCTCCTGTTCACTGCCACTCGTATCCTCACTTCTTCCTCGAGGAAATAACCCAAAACATTTGTACAACCCGTCAACGCGCCGCGACTGCGGAAATGTGATTTCAAGTGTCTTGCCACATCACCCCTCCCCCCCCCACCACCACTACACACGCACACCAAATTTAAAAAATATATATATCTTCTCATCCGGCTCATATGCGTGCCGAATCGCCTACGCCTGTGTGTTTTTGTCTCCTCCTTATGGGGTTGGATATGTGTTGGGGTGCATTGCCTCTTCGTAACGCGACATCGAAGCCTCCTCATCCATTTATTTATTCCTAGCGAGAAAGCAGTGCCGGCACACCTTTCCCACCAACCGTGCCCACTCGGGAGCCTCTCATTATACATATATATATTTCTAGGCTATCTCATACGTGTCGTCGTGCTTCGAATTGTAACGGGTGAGTGCAATGTGCCCCTCGCCCATCTTCCACCACGCAGAGGAACCAAGTGGCACGCCAGCGTCAACGTCTCACGACCTCTGTTCATGCCCCCCTCCCCTCCCAAAGGACACATATGCTGCATCTCTGTGAGTCTGTATATAATCACGCCTTCAACTCGACCGCTGTCCTCCCCCACCTTGCATCCCATTTTGTCCCCCTAAGCGCACGCGCCGAGGCACGATTTCCTGTCTTCGGCAGCGGCTGATCTCATCGGGACAGGCTCCACTGCTCCACACCTAGTTGGCTTCCACGGTCACTTATGCATGAGGGGCACACACGCATCTTTCAAAGATACACATATACATGTATATATATATATATATATATATATATAATAGATATACTTAATCTGCAGACTTATCGCTGCATGTATGCGCAGATAGATGAGCATAGAGAAAGAGTGTGAGAATGGCTGCTATTATTATTGGCCGCAAGGAGCTTTTCTCCTTCGCGGAGCGCTACAGCTCACGACGCCTTAGCGACTACAGCGGCTTGGTTGATGGCGAGGTGCTTTGCTGTTTGTTTAACCTCGTTTTCCCTAGTCTCCGCATTCGCCCAGCGCCCGTGTCGACGCACTCCGCCACACAACGGGCGCACGTCAACTGGGAGCAGCTTTTTCGCCGCTTTGGGGGGCTACGCATCCCCCTGTCCTTCCTCAATCCCACCGCCCTCAGGGCAGGCAATGTCGAATGCGGGTTCAGCACTCTCGTTCTTTTTTATTTTTTTCATCACTTGTCGAAGCGGGCCGACTTTTCGGCTGAGTTCGCGCTCGATGTAGCAGAAGACGTGACTACCTATCTACAATCAACCGACTGCATCGCTACCCTGCTGCTGGGAAACGCACTGCAATGGACTTCGGTGCCAGCGCAACTAGTGGAGACGCTGCAGGTACATCCAGTCTTCCTTTTGACTGCGGAGGCGAAGGCAGCTGAAGAGGAGGAAGCCGCTCGTTTATACCGCTTGTCGTTTGCGCGGCGGCGTACAGGCAGCGCCAAAAGTGTCTGCAAATCGCCTTTGGATAGTCGCGGGCGTTCATGCTCTGCAGCGCAGGGGTTGGGTATGCAAGATCGACGTAGCTTCAAGGCGGGCTCATCATCCTCATCCTCCGAAGTGTCATCCCCCTCGTCGAGTCGAGAGGATGTGTCGGAGTCACCAATGTCGGGGTCTCTTCTTCATGGCAAGTTGACACAGTCTTTTTGCGCCTCTACAGACAGGCGGTCAAGCACCGTCGCAATGGACGCGTCTCTCGACCTGAGTGGCCCGCAACACGGACGCATCTCGGAGATGCACACGGGGAATGCGGAAAGGCGTCACGCATCGAGACGAGAGGTCCCGTATCGGCGCAGTGCTTTACCTAGCTCGTGGTCTGCACACTCATCTGGGAACTCGAACTGCTCTACAGTGGCACCTTTGTCTTGTCGATCTCGAGACACCGAAGTCGCCTCTGTCACGCAGCCTCCTCGCGCACTTTGTCGCTCTGTCTCCAGTTTGAGCAATGCCACAACATCTCAGGGGTCAGCGGATTCCTTCTCCTGCGCACGTGATGCGGGGCTCGAAGCGGCCCTCAAGTTAAAGGAGGCGGAGTGTGAATCGCTGCAGATGCAGGTGGCGCAGCTGCTGACCCTTCTCGCTAGTGTCCGAACTGGTGAGACTGCCTCGATTGCTGCCAACGGCGAGAGTCACGTTCTCAGCCCGAGTCATTTCATACCGCCAGTAGCGGCGACATCGAGACAAAGGCGTTGTGACGCGGATAGTGAGTCAACGGAACGCCAGCAGCAGCAGTGGACGGACCCTATTGAGGAGTTGGAGACACAACCGCGTGTCCCTCGCGAAAACGGTGATGAGGGGCGAGCGCCATCAAAGCCCTCTGCGGCACTACCACCACCACAACAACAATCGGCACCGTCACTACTTGGAGGAAATACTGCTGACAAACGTCTATTGGAGGCGGAGATTGAGGCATTGACCGAGGACATAGTTGACGAGGATACGGGCAATACCGTCGTGGATGTGAATCAAAAGGCGAACCTTCTGCACTGCCTCATGCTAGAGCACTTGCAGGAGTCCCCGCGAAACCTCAAGCAGATGCAGCGGTGGCTCTGGTTGATCGTGGCAGCGCATCACACAATACAGGGGAGGCTGATGGCGGCAGTGGACTTGCTGCGCTTGTGGAGCAGCACGCTCCCGCCCCCTGGTACTGATGTAGCTTCCACCTCAGAGTTATCCGCTGCTCCCCAAGAGGCGTGTGCGGTGGCGCTGACAAGTCAACCAGCAGTGGCGGTGCACGTCTCTGCCGTATCAGCCGGTAGCGTCTCCGATACGGCCGAGGCTCAAGTGACCAGCTTCGATGAAGTGGCGGCGTTACGCAACGCTTACTACGCAGAAGTTGAAGCCCTCCATTCCCGGGAGCACGAGCTGGCAATAGCGCTGCAGACAGCCAAGGCGCAAAACTTCGTAACTGTGCAGCGAGCAGTGCGGCGGGAGCGACTGTGGAAGTCCCTTTGTGCGTCAGTCTACGGTGCGGAGCAGGCATCCTATTGTATCACGGAATGTTCCACGGCCGAAGAGGTTGAGGAGCGACTGCGGCAGCGGGAGGAGCACTACAGCGTCGTGGAGACGCTCACGCAGCAGCTGGTGGAGGAAGGTCAGCACGAGGAGGCGATGGGTACGGAGCAGTGCGAGGTGGAGGGGGCATCGGAACGCAACTCAGCTTGCACGTCGCTCCAGATTCTCGTTGCGCAGCTGCAGGAGGAGCGTTTGAGTTTGCTCAGCGATGTGGCGCGCCTCCGTAATGCTGTTGTTGCGCCGCAAGGAGGGAAAGATCGCGCCGTGCCGGGGAATATGGCGGATGCACTAAAAGAGTCACCCGCAATGGCCACGCAGCTACGCGTGACTACCGGGCCGTTTTCGGATGACCCTCACAGAAAGTGTGCCACGGTTTCATTGGGGAGCGTGAGAGAAGGGGGAGGGCATGTGCAACATCCGTGACGACATCAACTTGTTGGGGGGGTGTCTCCACCGCCAGCCGGACTTGCGCACACCGCCCACCCATCTCGCTTTTGTACCACCGGGAAGGATTGGGAAAGCTTATGATGTGATATTCGGACGGAAAGGGGGAGCGAAAGAAGACACCCCCCCCTCCCGCCCCCGCCCTCACAACGCGTCTTGAAATTGGCTCGGGAATCACCGTTGAGAGGGTGGGACTCTTGGTCCCACTGCGGGGCATTTACGATTCTCTATTTTTCTCCCATCCATGGCAGTGCTTCTGTCTCCGAGCTGACAAATATGACCCCCATTGATTGCACCCGCTCTACGGGGCACTTTCTGTTCCGAGACCTTGGCGCCACCTCAGCCAGTCAGGGGCCTCTGAGTTCGTTTGAGAGCTTTACATTGTACATGTGTGTGTGTGTGTGTGTTTCTCCCTGTTCTCAACTCCGTATCGCTCTTAGAAGTGCTTCCGTCTCGATGGGCACATGTGGGTTCTATTGCTCCCTTTTTCTTCTTTCCTTCACCCCTTTATCTCTCTTCCTCTCCACTCCGCAGACTCCTCGCTGCAGACAACACTGAGAAAGTGACGAGCGCATTTGCTCACGTTCGCAGTGACTCAGACAGGGACGCAGTCGCATGCGTGTGTGTGTGTGTGTGTGTGTAGCTCTTGTTGCGCATGTTGATTCACAGGCGAACTACAGGGCTGTTTCTCGCACCGATCAGCGGCTTTGACTACACCCCCCTCAACTTTCCTTTCCCCAGTCACCAACGAGCAAGAAGCATTCTGTGCGCGTATACCGCACTGAAATGAACACATCAATGATGACAAGCAGCAGTGGGGCCTCGGGAGGACCGGAGGAGGTCGAGGTCTCCGGTCGCGGGCGCGGCATTCGGATTATTGATCTCCCCGCCGTCTTCTCCACACCGGAAGAGCGCGAGATGCTTTGTGTCATTACCGCCTTTGACCTTTCGCGCAATGAACTCGAGAGGCTGACGAACCTGCAGCCGCTTCGCTCTCTTACTCGCCTCAATGTGAGTTATAACCGCATCTCCGTCGTTGACGGACTCCCTTTGCGCTTGACGCACCTGAACCTCGCGCATAACAAACTCGAGCGCCTCGACCCCGTTGGAGAGCTTGCCCACCTGCGCGAGCTGGATGTGAGCTTCAATCGACTCACAAGTCTCTCCGGACTGCACCCGCGCGTTCCGCTCGAGGTAGTGAGGGCCGATGACAACCGCATCGACAGCACATTCGGCTTGAAGGATGTGGCTTCCCTGCGTGTTGTATCCTTGGGCAACAACTACGTTGAGAGCTTAGATGATCTCATGTTTGTGGCCACAACACCATCCCTGCAGCTGCTCAGCTTAGTGGGCAATCCAGTCACCCGTGCCAGACGGTATAGGCAGACGGTGGCAGAGCTGCAGCCGCTACTCGTGTCATTAGATGGTGTACCACTCGCCCGCCCTAGCGACTACGATAAAGCTGACAAGTCGTCTCGAGTATCCAGCAGCATTGCATCCCCGGCCGCAGTCCATGCGTCTCCATCTGTTACCGCACCGCGGTCGACAACGTCCGTGTCTCAGCGCGCGGTTGCTCAGGGCCTGTCTGACTGGTCCAAAGAATGGCGTGCAGCAGTCGAGGGATCGGAGAAACACACATTAATGAAGAGCACCCAGAATAGGAATACCGATGTCGCATCCTCGCACCGTAGCGTCCGACGCGGTGACAGCTGTTTGCATGCATCGATCGACGCCTCATCGATTGTCGTCGATGATTCTCCCACTGCGCGGCCTCGCGATCAGCCACCGCGACCGGCGAGGCGCTCCATCGCGGGTCCAACTTCCCGAGCTCTCCGCAGACCCGCAGTGGCTGGTCCGCGTACGCCTTCCTCAAGTTCCCGATGCGAGATTGCAGGGTTAGATCGTCATACGTCAGCGGCGGCCGAATCACCATCGGAATGCAGTGAATCACCTGCATGTGTGACGCAGCACACAGAGTCCGCACATGGCACCAGCAATCATGTGGAATCTGTTGTGGAGGATTCCCAGGTTGGCTGCCGGGCAACTGAAGTGTCTCTGCGCACTCCCGAGAACGGTGGCCGGCAGGTCGGGTATGCTTCCCTGCACTGCACTCCTGTCATCGGAGGCTCGGCGGATGGCCCTCGTGGCCGTGGGAGAGGCCGCGTGGCTTCTTCACCTGCCTCAAACCAGCGCACCGCGATATCACAGCAAGACATCGACTCGACCACCGCTCAACTGCATGACAGCCTCGTCGCGAAGGAGCAACTAGAGAAGGAATGTCAGGCGTTGCGACAGGCTTGCAAGCGTGCTGAGGGGCAACTGACTGAGGCCCGACGTGTGATTTCTCAGCAACTGGCGGAGCTGTCTCAGCTGAGACTGGAGCGCGATGCCCTGCGTCAAAGCGAGGGGGACGCGCTCGAGCGTCTGGAGAAGGAGAAACGATCAGCTCGCGCACGCGCTGCGCACCACAGCGAGGAGGTCGAGACGCTCCAAGCGCAATACGAACGCATGAAAACATTTTACGAAACACAGCTTTCCGACACAAGACGTGAGCTGGCGGCAGAGCGGGCCCGTCTCCTGCGCCACAGGAACAATGGGGGTGGCGGTGGGGAGCAGAGGGCAGCCGCTAGCGAGAAGGACAGTGTGATGGAGAAGGGGCGGAAGCTGCCGCTCCGTGATGAGGGGTCTGCTGTGCCTACCGCTACGGGAGACGTCAGTAGTACGGCCAATGAAGCGATTTCTGCGAGTCTAGCTCGCTTTCTCTCACCACGCTCCCGCTCTGCTCCTCGCTCGCCTACTGAAGCCGAGAATCATGACCGCAGCGTGACGGTCCCTTCGACGGACACGGTGGCGGAGCAGCTCACTCAGTGGCTGTATGCGAGCGGTGCTTTACCTCAGGGAAATCTTTGTCCATCTTTGCTCCGTAACTCGTCAAAGTTGACGACGGAGGAGGGCGAGAATACCCAGCCGCAGCTGCAGTGCTCCAATGCCTCTTCGAAGGACAGCGCGGCCACGACAGCGCGGCGCATTCTCGAAGCGTTTATTGCACAACACATCGCTGAGCCAACGAGACTGCCCGTGCAACGTGCTTTCAACGATGCATCATCTCAGGGCCCGGCGGTTGCCGTGGATCCAACAGATGTTGGCGGTGGTGCGCTGTCGCAAGCATCCAGGGTAATAGAAGACGAGGAAAGGAAGCCAACTGTGGTGTGCTCCCTCCCTTTACCGTTCCCCTCCCCGACTCGCTGCCCCTCCCCCCCTTCCACCAGCCATATCTCGATGAACGAAGACGATGCGAGCACTGACACGGCAGTGACAGTGGTGATAGCACAACCACCATCCTTTGCTGCGACAGGCAAAGACCAGTGTGCGGTAACGGCGGATCTGCCTTTGTCTCCCCCGCTACCTCTACCTCTACACAACGAACGTGTAAGCGCAGCGAGAGCGTTATTGAAGGGAATGGAGTCGCTATTTGATACTGAGCTTCCACAGTCGGAGAACATATGCTGAGGAGCCACTGAGCGTCAGATTTCTTCCCCACGTACTCCTGACGCAGTTTTCGAGCTCCACGAGTATCTGGTGCGAGGCGGGAGGGAAGAGGGGGGACACTGGCATTTTTTGATTACTGCCACCTCTTATGAAAAGATGGAGCTTTGACATCCTAGTGTAGAGGGAAAAAAAAAGCTGCTTGTGTCAAGGCATAGAGCAAGACATAGAGCGCAGTGGGTACCTCGTGTAATGTAACAGAATGCAGCATACGTTTTATCGCAACTATTTCTCGCCTCGGGATATGAGGGAGACCGTTCCCGTGAGGCATTCCTTGGACGTGGAGGGGGGGGGGACATGGTAGAGATCGATGTGGTTGCAACACTACACCCATTGGTTCATCCATGAAGGTGGGATGACGACAGGGAGCTGCTTGCTGGGTGGGCTTGAAGAAGGCGTCGGCCGCACTCGGGGTAAAAAATCCTCCGTCGTTGTGCGTGTCGTCAAGACGTCGCGGTTCGCTTTGGAGGGCTGTCACGTGGTAATGCCTCCTAACGCTTGCTGTGGACTCTCCCCACCAAATTCGGGAAGAATCGGAGGTGGTATGACAAGAGAGCTCTTCTCTTTCTCATGTCGGCCTTCGCCAACCAGGCTGGGCATGGAGGGGGTAGATAGGGCGTGCCGCATCTGCTTGCATGCACTGCACCGCCGTACGTTGGAGGAGAGAACTTCCGCTTCTCTCACAAGCCTGGGCGTCCTTGACAGGATTTCGGGCCTGTGATGCGGATATGGTATTGTGTGTGCGTGTGCGTGTGCGTGTACACTCGAGCGTGTCTGCCAACTCGCAAAGAAAAAAAAAAGAATACAGAGATGTTGACGCTCGTCGCTTGAAAGCGGTATTTCGGGGAAAGCGATGGGCACCTCGAAAAGAGGGAGAGGAGGGCCACGCCGAGCGAGTGAATTCCGCTCCCCCCCCCCCAAAAAAAAAAAAGCAGCACTGGGTCTCGTTCTTTCGCGTGAAAAAAAAGGTGCTATTCAGGCTTGAGCGATTATCAAATTCTGCGCAGCATGTGAGGCAGCCCCGCGGACCGGCCACCCTGCTCATGGAAAAAAGGCAAAGAAAAAGAAGTCAAAGGGATGCTCTGGTGGGGGTAGGGTGAGGAGGGGGGAGTTCCCCCCAGTCCCACCAACGATGTAGGGTATAGATTTATCTACACTTGACTGTTTGTGCGGACTAATCGCTGCTACTTCAGAGATACAGATCATGGGCCGGTGCTCGCGCGGAGTTGGGCGAATACGACGCCCTCCTCCTCTGTTGTGTGCTGTGGAATCAGGTGGAGGCGGTGCTCGCACCAAATCGATCTCTCTCTCTCTCTGTTTTCCCTTGTCAGTGCGTTGAGACTTCGGTCGATGTGCACAGCGGAGTGGAGTGGCACACATCGGACAACTCTGACGAATTCTGCCCGTCTTTTTCCCTGCCTCCAATATTTCTTCTTCTACGTACCGTCTCATGGTCACCACAACCCTTCCCCAATACACACACAAACACACACACACATTGCCCAGGACCATCAGCTGCGGGCACGTGCCTCATAAAAAAAAAATACCAAATACCCCCCCCCCCACACACACACACCGCCATCGGCACTTGCCGCACCTCACATTGCTGCGACGTTCTTTAGCAAGTCAACACACCCACATCATTACCGATTGCAGAAGCTTCCTTTTTTTTTATTTTTGTGCGTGTGGGTCAATGTCCGTTGCGTATGAAGAAAAGACTTTTTCCCCGTTGAAGGGGCTTCAAATTCGTTCCATGAACGACTCGCGCCTGTGCGAGCGTATCAAGGTGCTCGACGACTACTGCTTTCCGGTGAAGTACACAGAGAGCTACTACAGCAAGTATGTGCGCAACAGTTTTCACGAGTACAACCAACTTGCCTTTTATCACGATATTCTTGTGGGCTCCATCACGTGCCGTCTTGAGGAGACGGAGAAAGAGGGCGAGTACAATCTTTACATCATGACCATCGGTGTGTTAGAGGCTTATCGCCACATGCGCATCGGCTCTCGCTTACTGCAGAAGGTTCTGTCCGCGGTTCAAAACGAAATTCACACCCGAATCGTAGCAGTGTCGCTCCACGTTCAGGTTGGATCGACAGCTCTGAAATTTTACAGTCACTTCAACTTTGAGGAGGTAGAGCGCGTAGAGAATTATTACACAGACCTCGACGAGTGTGACGCCATTCTGCTGCGCCGCGTTATTCCGCAGCCCCACTTAAAAAATCAAAAGAAATCCAAGTAATTGTTATGGTAAGTTGTGTATGTATGTATGTATGTGCGTGTGTGTGTGTGTGTGTGGAGGTCACGGGGAGCATCTTCTGTTTGCACGGAGATAGGTGTTGGGCCTATGGATCACTGTAGACAGTGGTGCTGTTTTCTCGTGACCCTGTCTGCATGCTAGTATCTCTGGCAGTTCCCCGAATGCTGTTGCATCTGGCGACCCAGGGTGAACGACTGATGATGACACGGAGCCAGCGCCATTTTTTCCCCCTCCTCTCTCTCTGTTGTTCATTTCATGCCTGGTGAGGACACTGCAAAGCGTTACGGACACATCAGAGGAAGGGGAGACATGCCAGCGAGCACAGGGTCTCGAATATTCTCGTTCTCTCTCGCGTCGCGTCGCCTTCCCCCCCCCCCCACCACCTCTTCTCCGAGCTCCTCTAATTCCCCACTCCGTTGTATTTTTTTTTTTTGTTGTGTGTGTGTTTCCTTGGTTGCCAACATTGAAATTTGTTCCTATGGTGGACGCACTGCTCCTCTGGAAAACACAATTGTATAATACATACATATATATATATATATATATATATAATTTTGTTTTTTTTGGAGGGGAGGAAGTAGATGGGCGGACGAAAGGACGGGGGTGGAGAAGGGGAGGAAGGCGAATATACCAAGGAAACCACCGATGTCGTCTGGAACCCCCCCCTCGAAGGCATGCGTGTGTGTGCATAACTTGGTTTGTTGTAGCACACTGCTGTGTGCACATTGACGCACTCGCTCTATCACATCTCCCCCACCCGCGAGAAGTCTTTCAATAGTGCATGACGACTTCTGCCTACCCATATGCATTGTCGTCTCAGTCTGACATACATCTATGCTCCTCCTCTTCGCCTCTGCTTTTGCTTCAAATGCGTCAGGTGCCCCGCCCCCGCCCCCCCCCTCCTCTTTCCCGTGCACTCGCATCCATCACTCAGCCAAAACGCATTCCCTCCCCGTCATTCCATAACCCGCCACACACGCGCACATACAACAACAACAAAGGGCTGAATAATGTATCATTCCCTCGGAGATGGTCGAGACTCCTACATCACGGGTATACGTCCCGGTGGGCGGTTCGGCGCGCTGCACGATGTAGAGAAGCGCCGCGACAACCTACCAGACAACATATTCCATTACATAAAGAACGATGTACTGCGCGAGGAGCGCATGCGCTGCAACGAAGATGCGGAACGTGCCCGAGCTCGCTTGGAGCTGTTTTCTAGAAGGCGAGGTCAGAATCTGCGCAGTCAGGCCGTCATGGCATCTGGTGGCACTGGTGTTGCGGAGCAGTCGGCTGCCATGTGTAAATTAGAGCGTGAGACTCAAGTTCGCGAGCGGCGGGCGGCTTTGCTAGAGCTTTACGAGCGTGATGGCAAAGAATGGAGTGCGGAGCTCGGTACTCGCGGGCTCGCCTCCCAGCGCTCTTAGAGGAAGTGTCATTACATGAGGTGACCTCACCCCATTCATTGTCATTCTTCCGGTCCTGCTACCCGCAGTCGACTCACAAGAATTAAAGCCTCCTGATGGGTGGGCACGCCTTGTCGTGGATGCTATGCGTCTTGTCCACTGATGAGGGCGATCTTGTGGAGGGAGGTAGAGAAGGAAGAGGTAAGTCTTTTAGACTGCAACTCTGCGTCTCCGTCTCGGGTGACGTCATCATGTTAACCCCTACCCCTTTCTCGCTTCCCCACCACCACCTCTGCCTCCCGTTTTTCGTCTTTTTTTTTTGGTTCTTGTTGTCTTCCAGGAAAGGAGTAGTTCAATTGCAATGGTCCCTTTCTTCTGCCGTCTCTTTGCATGCCCACTTGCATTCTCTTTCTTGCTGCTGGTGTCGCTTGTCACACATGTAGATATGCATTTTTTTAAAGTTTGCTTTCGATGGGTGGGTTACGTAAAAAAAAAAAAACTCTTAAAAGAGAGAAATTTTTGTGTGGCGCACGTGCTGGTGCGGTAGCATTCCCTCCTCCTCTCCATTCTCATGGGAAGAGGGGGTACGAGGAGGGGCACCACACAGACGAGCTTCTCAACGTGGTTGGGTGTACGCAGCTCTTCGCTTGGGTGCGGCGAGGCATCGTGTGTGGATGGAGGAGGTACACCACCACGACATCATCGTGCTTGTCACACCAGCCCCCTCGCGGTACCCTTGTGTAGGTAGACGCGTGTAGTCACATGAGCCGAGCTCCGCGCGCGAGAAGGAGCGAGGGTGCAATGAGGTGCGTGTGTCTCCTCGCTACATAACGAGGCCCCCGTTGGTGTTTGGTTCTCACGACGTGGGACTACTCGGTGTCGTCTCCGATAAGTGCGTGTTTTCATTGCTGCGGGGGCATCTCCATGCTCCGTATCCCCATTTGTATTTTCCTTGACCCCCCCCCCTCCCCACCACTCCGCCTCCTTTCTCGCACCCTGCTCATTTTGTTAACGCGCGCTTCGTGTCTCTCCTTCGGTTGCCTAGCGCAGCAGCCAACGCGGGTGCGATCACAAGGGCGTGCGCACCTTGCGCGTTTGATGCGAGGTGTATTCCACTCGCTCCCTCTTTTTTGTTTCCTTCACAGCAGTAAAGACTAAGGCGCCTCACTTCAACCACACACCTTCGGGATTAGGGGGAGAAAAAAATGGCTGCGCCAGCGTCGCATTACACCTTCGCCGGTCTGAAGTCACTTGGACTTTGTGCCCCGCAGGTGGCTCTCTCTCGTCAGCCGCGACTCCGCCCACATGTCGGGAATTTAAATGGTCTGGTGTACCCACTACCATACTACGCCATGTGGCGTGGCAATCACAACAAGTACGTCTACAACCAGGCCACACCGGCGCGGTGGGGTGAGGGATCCACAAATAGCATGTACCACCAGCACTACGCCCACGCAAAGTGTCCCACGGACTACGGTCGCGGTGGCCGCGAGTTTCAATTTCTTTCCGTGCAGCGTGGCAGGCTCAAGCGCAAGCCGCTGCCGACGGTCCAGTACGTCAAGCCTGACTCGAAGCCGCGTTGGGTCTTCAAATCATGGCACAACCCACTATCTGCACCGAGCATGTGGGAGAGGGAGGTCCAGTATGCCGAGCATACGCCGGAACACACTGGCGCGAAGAGGCCGCTCGCAGTGGTGGCGCCGAAGACGGGTCATAAGCATCTCTTTTTAATGCACATGGAAAAGGTTACGGTGACTGTGTCGCCGTTGCTTTTCGGGTACGGGCACACACTACAGAAGGCTGCCCTTGATTTCTACCGTCGCGGCCTCAGCGCTCGCTCACCGTTTCCGAAAGATAAGATTTTTCTGTACTACTCCATCGATCACATCACCCCAAAAATTGAAGTGACCTGGCTGGACGGCAGCGTCTATGTCCCGCCTCTCATCGAGGGTGTTAATGCACAGGACTTGATCCAGATGGTGATGGAGCAGGCCTGGCTGGCCGCGGACCGGATGAGTGCTGCGGGTCGCGTGCTGAACCCCATCGCTATCGATGACTACAAGTGGGATCAACTAATTGCGTTCAAGAAGAAGCGGGCGAAGGGTGCCGAGTCGGCGAGGGGTGGCTCCAAGAAGAAGTGACGTGCATGTCTTCACCATCCCCCGGCCTAGGTGTGCGTGTGTGTGTGTGTGTGTGTGTGTGTGGCTGAGGTGGGTGGGTGGGGTGGTGGTGATGTCTCGGCTGTCACAAACACATGAGGAGCAACAACAACAGAAGCCAGAACAAATTATTTTATTGTTGTTGATATCAGTGTGTTAATGTTCGTCTGTATGCGTGCCCCATTCTGTTTTCTGCCTTTATCTGTCCCGCTTTCGCTCGCCTGTCCTGTGCGTTGGTGGACATGTATGCCTGGAAGGGTGGGGTGAGAGGGTGTGCATCTTCATGGACACGATAGTGCGTTTCTCTGTGCGTATTGTTGCCTTTTCTATGAAAGCGCGTTATATCATAGTGGAAGCGACGCAGAGGGGAGGGGGCGTGGGCGTTGACGTCACCCGTCGGTGGACATTACTTGCCCCTCTCGTCATGTGTTTCGTCTTCGACTGGGATCCGGTCTTCTACACCTGAAGTTGCGTCCTCGACGAGTCCCGACCAGCGATCGCAGCGTGATCTGCTACTGATATTCCAGGGGTCTCGAGCCCCTGTTGCTTCAACAGGATTTGGGCTGTTACATGTATGCTTATATGTTCAGATATATATGTGTTGATGCTTGTTGGTGTGTGTGTGTGTGTGTGTGTGTGTGTCTTGCTGTGTCGGCGACGGTGGTATGCCGTCTGCGCTCGCAGATGATCAAATGCCCTTTCACCTCAACAAACGCATATACACGCACACACACAGAAAGGTCAGCCTGAAGTGTCCTCATCGTCGTCTTCCCTTGTTTTTTTTCCCCTTTTTGTTTCCCCTGTCCCACCGCCATAACACACATTCAATACGGTGTGTGCGTGCCCAATCGTCACTGGCGTAACACAAACCGCCGCCACGTGCACTGAACATCAAGAGATTTTACTTGCCCCCCCCCTCCGCACAACCTTCCTTCTTCATTCCCAGAGGCGTACGCCGGCACCAGCGCAGTTCAACGGCAATGGATTTGATGCAGCTTCAACAGATCCTCTCTGCGCACGATGAGCGCGTAGTGAAGATATTCGTGAACCACGTTCCGGAGCTGGGCATCCGCAAGATCGATGACTGTGTCCTGCAATACGTTCTGAAAATGTTGGAGGGGCAGACCACCTCAGAGTCATACCTGCCAGAGGAGATCATCGAGGAAACCATGAAGCTCTATTTTCGCGAGTTCGACGTATTCGATGGCTCCGAGGAGAGGATGAACAGCAGCGCCACAGCCATCTCCCAGCAGATGTTAACGGAGGGCATCTCGAAGAGGCCCAGCGAGAAGTCTAGTCGACTTGCCAACGCCGTCAGCATCGGTCGCCAGTACGAGGAGAGCCTGAAGCGGGCCACATTGATCAAGAGTGTGGGTAAGGTCACAAAGGCGAACTCCAACGAGGATTGGTCATGGGAGACGAAGCGCAGCGCCGCCAAGGACATGCGCAAGAAGCGAAAGGAGGATGAGAAGAAGGCAATGCTCGTTGAGGAGTATGAGGAGTTCCTGCGCAAGCGCGGTATCGCTAATATGTCGGCAGTCACAAAGCTTCATCACAAGGGTGAGGGCACGAACTATAGTACCGACATACGGTGCGAGGGCATTCACATCCAACTCGGCAAGCAGGTGTTGCTAGACGACACAGACCTCGTCCTGTTGACGGGACACAAGTATGGCCTCATTGGCCGCAACGGTGCGGGTAAGACAACACTGCTGCGGGCCTTGGCAGAGCGTGACCTGGAGGGTGTCAGTCCCTTCATGCAGATCCTCCATGTGGAGCAGGAAATTGTGGCGGGGATGGACACACCCCTCGACGTACTGCTTGCCACTGATGTGGAGCGGCTACAGCTGCTACGCGAGGAGCAGGAGCTGCTGAAGCGAAGCGACAACGAGGCCAACACGCGGCTGAACGAAGTGTACGCTCGGCTTGACGCCATTGACGCACACAGCGCCGAGGCCCGCGCGGCCACTATTTTGCACGGTTTGAGCTTCACGCAAGAAATGATGAATTCACCCACCAAGCAACTCTCTGGTGGTTGGCGCATGCGTGTTGCCCTCGCGCGCGCCCTCTTCGTGGAGCCGGACGTCTTGCTGCTCGATGAACCGACGAACCACCTCGATCTGTTCGCTGTGCTCTGGCTGGAGCAGTTCCTGAAGGACTGGCAGAAGACACTCATCGTCGTCTCCCACTCCCGCACATTTCTCAACAATGTTTGCTCAGAGATTGTTCACCTTGTCGGTCACCGTTTGCATTATTACAACGGCAACTACGATCAGTTTGAGATCACGCGCGTCGAGCAGGAGCGGCAGCAGCGAAAGCAACACGCCGCCCAGGAGAAGCAGCGGTCACACATCCAGTCCTTCATTGACAAGTTCAGGTACAGCGCCAGTCGGGCCAAGATGGCGCAGTCCCGCATCAAAGCGCTCGAGCGGATGGAGAAGGTGGCGGACGTCGTCAGCGACCCGCAGTTCGCGTTTGTGTTTCCCGATGCCGACCCGGTGTCGGGCAGCCTCATTGAGATGATGGACTGCGAGTTTGGCTACAAGCCTGGGGTGAGTTTGTTCAAGGGGGTGAACATGAGCATCGATGAAAGCTCTCGCGTGGTCCTCGTCGGCGCGAACGGCGCTGGCAAGTCGACCTTCATGAACGTGTGCACCGGCATGCTCGAGCCGCGCAGTGGCACGGTGGTGCGGAATAAAAAGATTCGTGTTGCACACTTCGCACAGCACAACATGGAGAGTCTGACGCCGCAACTGTCCTCCCTCGAGTTTCTGCGTTCCAAGTACCCGTTCATGGAGGATCAGCAGCTCCGGGCGCACCTCGGCAGCATGGGTCTCTCCGGCGATCGCGCCCTGCAGCCTATTTATACCCTTTCCGGGGGCCAAAAATCTCGTCTCGTTCTGGCCTGGATCACCTTCCAAAAACCCCACCTGCTGCTGCTCGACGAGCCGACAAACCACCTCGACATCGAGACGGTGAATGCGCTCATTGAGGCACTCCTGGCGTACAACGGCGGACTTCTTGTGATATCCCACGACGAGTATTTCATCACATCACTTTGCGACGATATTTACGTCTGCGAAGACAGCGCCGTCAAAAAGTTCGAGGGTGACTTTGTGGAATACCGAAAACACGTCATGAAGATGATGAAGTGAGGTGAAGACAACCAAGCGGCAGTGTGGACAGTGCGGTTGGATTATGTGGCTATATAAATAAATATATATGTATATATATTTATATATATATATATATGTGTGTGTGTAGGTATGTGGGTGTATGTGTGTGTGTGGGTGTGTGGCTCGCGTGAGGGCGCTGTGGTAAACAATTTAAAAAAAAAAATGGAAGGAAAAATATATACTCAAACGAAATTTCTCACAGGGTAAGGAACCTGCACGACTCACCGACATCGACAGCTGCAGAACATCACCACACGGATAGCGACTGTGCAGCGCGGTTAGAGAACGAGCGACTGTCTACGAGGAAGCAACAAAGTCGCAGTCTGACCGTTCTCCCTACGCAGTTGCCAGTGAAGCGTGGAAATTAAATGTCGTGCGAAGAGAGGGTAGAGAGAGACGAGGGTAAGCTCCCTCTGCTCATATCCGCATGCGCATAACCAGCCACATGGATGGCAACTCTCAGCTGAGCACTGTATATTCCCGTTCTTCTCCTGTGGATGTTTCGTCGCAGGTGATGTGATGTCTAGCACCTTGCAATATGGAAGGGAAGTGTGTCTGTGTGGTGGTGAAGGCCCTGTCGGGACGTCCCCCGCCCTCTCCTCCTCCTCTGGTCTTCTTGCGATGCTGAGCTCTGCGCATGACTTTGATGTCAGTGGCGAGTGCTCCCTTGAGCTCATCTCCTCCTCTCCTCGTATCCCATCGCATCCTCTTTTTTCCCCGCTACTTGGCCAACAGTTCTTGCCCCTGCATTCACTCATAAGCGTGTGTGTGTGTGTGTGTGACAAACAACATAAGGTACTGTGCACCCCCCGTTCTGTGACACGCGCCGCACACGAATTTAGTGATACCCTCATGCCATACCTCACATTACCATACTCGTCTACGTGAAAAAAAAAACTATAGGCTAGCGGTCACACAAACCCCAACGAGAGAAGGACAGCAAGTGACCCAGGCAGTCGCATACGATACACAACTACCTGCGCGACACTCTGTCACACACGGATACAATCCCCCCTCCAGATACACACACACAGAAATACGTGTCGATGTCGTCCACCACTCCCATCACTGCCAACTCGCAAGAGGATACGCCTATTGAGATAGACATAAAACTTCTGATGAAGGCGCTACAGCTCAACAGTAGTGATTGCTGGGAAGGCAAGCCTCCACAGAAGACCTTCCGTGTGTACGATACGGCACCGTCCGGAGATACCACCCAGATTTCCTCCTCTCTCGCTGACCTGGTCGACGCCCCGCAGCCCTCATCACTGCACGACGCAGATGTCGTCGAAAACGGAAACGACTCTCTTAATGAACTCATGACAGACTACGTGCGTGCAGTGCGTGACCTTCGCGTGTTCGACGAGAGGGTTACAAAGGAGGGTATCTGTCCTAGAACAACTGCTGAGCTCGATGAGACGACTGTGAAGATAGAAGCTGTAACGCAGGGAGCAGCGCCGCCTTCCACGGCAGCAACAGATGACGTTAGCTCTATCGCGAGGGAGAGCAAGCTCACTGAAGCGGCTCCGCTGATGGACATGTCGGAGTTACTGATGGCGCTCGAGCGCCTGCCGCCGCTCTCCGTTCAAAGAAACGGGCAGCAGGGCTCATCTCCTCCTCGAAATCCCCCGCTGAGGAAGTAGTGCAGGCTCACGATGTACTTTGTGTGTCCTCCCCATGTGCATCACCCCTCCCTCCATGGTGACTGTGTGTGTGTGTGTGTGTGTGTGTGTGTGTATGTGTATCTGGTGGGGGGAAGGTCGCAGTGTTTTTGTGCATTCTTCTGCGGAACACGCATCTCCACTCGTTTGTCAAAGTTCTTCTCCCCTCGCCGTAGATACATATATGTATGTATGTATATATATATATATATATATATCGAGAGAGAATGAAAGATGAATAGATGGACTCTATCAGGTAGGAGCGACGGCGTGGAGTAGCTGCCTCGACTCACACCCACAAACACCACAACAGAAAGATTTCTTGAGTGGCCCGACGTGCGGCTGTTGGCAGGCTTCGCGTGTGTCTCCCCGCCTTTTCTTTCTTAACTTGAGCGTCCTGATACGATCGACAGATAGTCAAGGGAAGGGGAGGAGAAGAGAGGGAAAAGGCGAATGCGTCCAACTCGTTTTCTCTTCGATATCACTTCTTCGTGAGCTCTGGACTGGCGATGGTCTCTATTCCCCCCGCTTATTTCCATGTTGCCTCCCTCACCCTTCTTCCTATCGTACGTTTTTTTTTTTTCACAGAGTGGGGGGGGGGTGGATTTGTGAGCTCACGGCGGCATGAGCGGCTTCTTTCTTTCTTTCCCTCCTTCCTTCCCCACTCTGTCCTCGTGGAACAACCACAGAAACAAATGCAGGTAAGTCAGATGGCACTTTGCAGACTTGTGCGTGTCGCATTACGGTTCCCCGCTTCTTTTTTTCTACCCCTTCTTCTTCTTCTTCCTCCTCCCGTGTGTAGTCAACGGCACCCAGCTCCTCTGACGCTGTTCGCAAGCACAACAGAAAGACCAATGCCGATGTCATTGTCCGACCCATCAAAGACACTTCCACGACATCACTCCAGCACATGTTGCAGCGCATCGGGCCTCACACCACTGCCTACCGCCACCGAGAGCAGCAGCAGCAGCAGCAGCAGCAGCGACACCGGAAGAGATAGAGAGACTGATGTGCTGATCGGTCAACTTCTGTTCGGCGTACATGCTGAGCGAGTTGCAGATGCCTGCTCTCCCTGTTGCCCTGCCCCTGCAGCACCCTCTGACCAGGTCGATATCACTGCGCCCATGTTCTCTGATGTTGCTATTGTCATTCCCACTGCCGGCGGTGGGGACTCCGCCCCTCCGCGCTTGCGTCGTAGCCGCCCACCGCCGCGACTTGCGCAGACTACACTGGACTTTGGACAGGGCGGACTCTCGATGGCGACGCGCTGCTCACACTGTGACATGCTCTACACTGCTGAAGATGATGAAGACGCCGCGTTGCATCGGCGTTTCTGTCGAGGAGAGCGGCTTCGCCGTTGTGCACGCACTCCATGCGATCTCGCGTCCTCGTCCGCTGCCGTCCCCCGTTCGCGGCATCTCAGAACAGAGGCCTCGGTGAGCTCCTCGGCGTCGCTAACATGCACGGCAGTCGCTGCAGTGCACATGCTAGAGGAACTGAGCGGCGTGCGGGTGGGACAGTCACCGAACTGTGAGCGACGGTGCGCCGCGAAAACCTCATCACGAGGTGGAAAGCGTCGTCGCGAGATTGTGTCCCGCGTTCCTGTCAACACCACGCACTGCAAAACAGATACGCTGGTTGACAGAGGAGGTATCTGTGCCCCTCCTTGCCTGTGCTCGCGAGTGCTTTATCAGTTGCCCTCGCCATCCCAGTACACCGCACCATTGGAGGTCTTTCACTTGGTCTGCGACGCGTGTCGTCTCATGGACAGCACGGAAGACTGCACGACTCTCCGGTTGTTGGATGCTCTCAAGCTCACCCCGGTGATACTGCGTGCCGCCGTCGGTGTGGCTGGCCCGCCGGTGACCCTGTCTTCTCTTCGTCTACAAGGTGCATCAAGGGGAACAAAGACACACGAGATGTCCGGGCCCACTATCCATGTAGTGTGCGTAGTGGACACAGTGCTACGGCAGCTGCTGTGCGCTGTGGCTGGCGAGTCCAGGACACGGGAACAGGAGCCAGAGCTACGCGTAGAGCAGGTGGCCGACGGCGGGGCGGTATGCTCCCTCATTCGGCATTTCACATACGGCGACGTGGGGGGGCTATGGCTGTGTTCCCCTGCTCTGTTGAGCGCCTCGCAGGAGGCGTGGACAAGGACGACAGCGGCGCCGTTCGAATCGACCCGGCAGCAAATGGAGAAGCTGTTTCGTTTGCGTACAGGTCATGGTGCGCTTCCCACAACACCGTCGCGCGCAGGACACATAACCGACGATGCTGACGAGCAGTGTCACAGGGCCATGGGAATCGCACTGCACACGCTCGCACAGCATCTCGTATACGGAAAGAATCTGTCCCCCTCAGAGCACCTCTCCTACGCACAGGCTGCCCTTGCAGCGTCGGCGGCGTGTGTTGGAGCGGACGGCTTCATTGAGCAGAGCTTGGAGGTCGTTTCCCCTTGTTATCCTGCTGAGGTCGTGCGCACACCCCGTGAGGACGAGGAGGGGCCTCTGCGACTGTACGCACACGACTGCGAGGATGTTATCAGTGACAGTGATGACACTCAAGAAGGCTGGATGTGACCTGAGTTGTGGTTGGATAGGTATTCCCCTGCGCCGCCGTCGCAACGCTTCATTTGTGATCGGCCTGCGATTTGGGGCCGCAGCTGTTCCTCAGAAAAAAATGATGGGGGTGAGATGTGAGGGGAAAAAAATGGACGAGAATAAAATTCATTCTACGCAGCACACACACACACAAAAAAAAAAAACATGTACATCACGCCAGCTCGTGTCTGATGTACGTCGTAAATAGCCTGAGTGCAGGAGCTTCAGCAGCACTCAGCCCCCCCCCCCCCGCCACACTTTTCCCCTGCGCTCATTTTGAGATGATCAAAGCTTGGGTTGAGAATGTATCGTAGAAAACCCACACGCACATAAACACACACCTCATACACACATATAGGTATATATATATATATACACATAGATACATAGATATATTTGTTTAAACAAAAAGACACCCCCCCCCCCGACACACACACAAAAAAAAGTGTGCCAATTCTTCTTGAGTTCCCTCTCTCCGGTGATTGCGGGATGGGGTGAGGAATGCAGGTATGTAAGCGAGGATATCCCATGTCGCCAGTACACACGGAGAGGTGCGTGTAGGAGGGAAAGGAAGCTCTCGGTCTTTGCTTCCGCTCTCTTTTTTTCGTCAGCATCACCCTTACGGTAGTCTCCATAGCTAGCTCTCACCTGTCGTTATTTTTTTTTTTTGCCGACGCAAACCCCGCTTAGTGTTTTGGGGAACGAGCAAAGGTGATGTGCATCATGAGGAGCTGATCTCTATACCTATCTACATCGAATGGCCGTAGATTCTTGTTTTCCTTCTTTCATTTGTTCTTTTTTTTTTTTGGCGCTCTGTGTGCCTCACCACTCCTGCCTGATCCTTTGTGTCTAGAGAACTTTGGCTGACGCCTTCAGAGCACTACCATAGACGGTGCATTTTGTGAAGCTATTGTATCCGTTCTCGGACGCACAACCCCTCCCCTTGCGCCTCGCGCATCTGTTCGGTGCCAATGGAAGGTCACGTTGATCGCTGCATCTTCTTTTCTAAGATGGGCGCGTGCCGGCACGGTGATCAGTGCACAAAGCTGCACTACCGACCGGAGACATCACCGACGGTGCTGTTTCCCATGGCATATCCCAACCCACACGCTGTCGAGCTCATCAAAGATCGCGAATGGAATTTGGACCAGGATAAAAAATATTTGAGACGTCATTTCGAGCACTTCTACAAAGAGGTCTGGCGCACCTTCATGGAGTTTGGACGCATCGCCGAGCTGCGCGTTGTGAGTAACCTCGGTGATCATCTTCTGGGGAATGTCTACATCCGTTTCGAGGACCCGCAAGTAGCCACACGCATTGTACAAGAGCTGCGCGGCAAAAAATTAAATGATATTATCGTGCTGCCCGAGCTGTCGCCGGTGACAAACTTCGCTGAGGCGTGCTGCAAGGAGGATCTGGAGAACCGTTGCCAGCGGGGCGAGCAGTGCAACTACCTGCACATTATGAAGGTGTCGCGCCGTCTCCTCGAGAAGCTAGAGAAGGAGCAATCAAAGTTCTGGAAAAAGAAGGAGCGGCGTCATGAGCATAGCAGTAGCGACCGAAAGCGTAGCCGCTCACGCTCTCCTCTGGATGCGCGTGTGTAGTGTTGTCTCTCATGTGTCCCCACGTGAAGCGTTAAAGGTGTTGGGACAGAAAACGACGCGTCGAGACTCCCTATGCGCGTTTTTATTTTTCCTTCACACATTTCAGGTCCGCGCAGCAGCCCTCGATGACATTGGAGGGATACCCCTGCGTGTGGTGTAAGGGATGCTTAGCACGCCCCTTCGGAGGGGCGGGTAGAGGTCATGCTGCTGCCCCCTTTTTCCCACCCTCGCCAGCATGCGCCGCCCCGTCGGTGTGTCGGTGCACTTCTGTGGAGTGCGAATACCGCTGAGGTAACGGGGAGCCAAGAGAGGGGGGTACCCCACCCTTCCCCTTACGCGTTATTCTTCCCTTCCGGTTGTCAGGGAAAAATAGGCAATACTTTTTCATTGGTGATGAACTGTCCTCACTGGTCGTCAAATGAAGTTGTGAATGGTGTTGCGTCGTAGCCAACCCACCCTGTGCTCCCCGCGCGTAGGCGTGGTGCGTATGAGATGGAGGGTTCGGTGCAGCCCCCGAGCCGCATGTCATTATATCTTCACTGCTGAGTGATAAGATGGACAGCGCCACGCTGGAAGTGAATTATGTGACGATGTGGATGATAAGATTGTCCGCGCGGTGGAGTACTGTGTGTGTGTGTGTGTGTGTGTGTGTGTGTGTGTGTATGTGCTGCATAAAGCGATGTTGCACGAAATGAGTGCATCGGTAAGGAGGGTCAAAACAGAGAAGAGGTCTGTTTATTATATATACTACATATCTATATATATATATATATATATATATATGAAGGTGTAGCTTTATTCGATCCCGTCCGTCGTGAACGCCACTGCGTTCAGCCGTCTGGTTACGCTCTTCTTTCCCTAATTTTTCCCGAGGCGACCAAACTAATCCAGGTAGTGTGGGGTGTATTGGGAGGGTGGGGGGGGGGTGGCCCTCGTCGTCCCCCGCCCCCAAATCGCCTTCCTCCTCTGCATCTCTCTCAACTGCTCTACCCTCTGCCTCGTTTTGCGGTGACGTGTTTCCCGGCTTACCCGCTGTCTTTGGGGTGAGCTTTACATCTCACACAATGCGTGTGCGTCTCCCTTCTGCCCCACTCTTCCGCTCGCTCGCCTTCAAATGGTCTGACAGGCCGAAGAGGCGAGGGGTGGTGGTGGTGGTGGTGTAGGTTGCAGCGTTGGGAGTAGATTCCAGGTGCGCAGCGGGTGCACTCTCGGTTGTATCTCGGACGAATTTCTCTCAGACATTGGGCGATGTAGGGCCGTGACTCGATGATGGGACCGCCTCGGCCCGTTTTCTTCCCTAAAAAAAAAAAAAGTTGGCGCCACGCACACACGAGTAGGGATGGGTATACGGGGTATGAAGAATTGAATAAAATACACCGGCCCGAACAGGAAAATGAATGCATGAACGGGGTGCAGTAATTTATTTTTTTATTCTTGTTTCACAGCCCTCTGTATCCCTTTCTCACCGTGCGCTTCTCCCTCCCCTCCTCTCTTTCTTCCTAAACTCTGGCGAAAGCGGGTCGTCGCAGAGACGTCATCGACACATTGTGTGAGGTCGCTTGCAGCACTCTCCTCTTCGCTGGCTCCTCGGTTGCCTCTCCGTTCCGGTGGACAAAAAAAAAACCGATGATAGCCGAATTCTCTCCCGCGTAGCAGCGCAGTGGCTCGCAGGGTAGATAGGCAGGGGTTCGTTCGTCACGTGCACACAGATATACAAATGCATATATTATTATTATTTAAATTTTTGTCTCCGTCTGTGAATGTCTAACCCCCCCCCTTGTCGTCTTATTCTCCACGTAATGAACTTGAGCCTCCCCCTGCCTCCCTTCCTACCTCTACACACAAACACACACGGGCACTCACGCTTCAACCGCGCGCCCTTCCCTATCTCATTACCAACAACACAAATACGGTAGAACAAACGTATCCCTGTGCTCTCCCCTTTTTTTTTCTCACCCCCACCTTCCCTTCCTTTTCTCCTTCTTTCCACCCACCCGCACG
Source organism: Endotrypanum monterogeii (assembly GCA_000333855.2). Classification (NCBI taxonomy): domain Eukaryota; phylum Euglenozoa; class Kinetoplastea; order Trypanosomatida; family Trypanosomatidae; genus Endotrypanum; species Endotrypanum monterogeii. Next base: position 49,142 of record CM007323.1, read on the forward strand.
ATACTGAACGCAGAAGTTGCAATGCTGCGCCGCACGCTTCCCTTCGCCTTCGCGGCGTTTAAGTGCCCCCCAGTGGTCAATGAGCCCATGGATAATTTCGAGCCGGGATCTCTGTCAGCCAAGGGTACACTCGAGGCGTGCAAGGCGGCTCGGGCTGAGGTACTGGAGTGCCCCATAATGATTGGAGGTAAGCCGTACACGACCTCGAACGTCATCAAGGGCATCATGCCGTCTGACCATCAGGTGCAAATCGCAAAGGCTTACAACGCAACGCCCGAGCTTGCCAAGCAGGCGGTGGACGCGGCTGTGGAGGCTTCGAAGGAGTGGAGCCAGGTGCCCTTCCGCCACCGTGCGGCCATCTTCTACAAAGCCGCGCACCTTCTGTCGACCAAGTACCGAAACGAAATGCGAGCCCTGACGATGCTGGGGCAGAGCAAGAACCCCTGGCAGGCAGAGATCGACTGCGTTGCTGAGGCGTGCGACTTTATTCGGTGGAACATTCATTTCGCTGAGGAATTATATGCCCAGCAGCCCCTCTCTGTCCCGAACAGCGGCGTCTGGAACATGACAGACTACCGCCCCCTCGAAGGGTTTGTGTCAGCCATCACGCCCTTCAACTTCACGGCTATCGCTGCTAACCTCGCCGGTACGCCGGCGTTGATGGGCAATACGGTCGTCTGGAAGCCGAGCCCAACGGCAGTGGCCTCGAACTACCTCATGTACAAGATCATGGAGGAGGCAGGCCTGCCTGCAGGCGTGATCAACTTCGTCCCGTGTGAGCCCGCGGTGATGGACAGCGCTGTGAATGCCGACCCGCGCCTCGCCGCAGTAGTCTTCACTGGCTCGACGCGCGTCTTCACGGAGATCAACAAGAACATCTACGGCCGCCTCGAGAACTACCGCAATTTTCCGCGCATCTCCGGCGAGACTGGCGGCAAGGACTTTCATATTGTGCACCCCTCAGCCGACATCATGCAGGTGGCAGCTGGCACCGTCCGTGGCGCATTTGAGTTCCAAGGGCAGAAGTGTAGCGCGTGCTCGCGTCTGTATGCACCGAGGAGCAGCTGGAGGCAGCTGAAGGATCTCCTCATCAAGGGTCAGCAGCAGATTAAAATGGGCCAACCAGACGACTTCAAGAGCTTCATGTGCGCCGTCATTGACGAGGCGTCTTTTAACAAAAATAAGAAATACATCGATAGCGCCAAGGCGGACCCCAGTAATTACGAGATTATCGTCGGTGGTGGCTGTGATAACTCCAAGGGGTACTTTGTTGAGCCAACCATCATCGAGACGAAGGACCCGCGCGCGCAGCTCATGCGGGAGGAGATCTTTGGCCCTGTCGTGTCGGTATTCGTCTACGACGACAGCAAGCCAGGCTACTGGAAAGAGGTGTGCGAGCTCGTTGACTCAACGACATCGTACGGTCTGACCGGCGCCGTGTTTGCGCGTGACCGCGCTGCCATACAGGAGGCAGACAAACATCTTCGCTACGCCGCCGGTAACTACTACGTCAACGACAAGTGCACCGGTGCGGTCGTTGGACAACAGCCCTTCGGCGGATCGCGTCTCAGCGGCTCCAACGACAAGCCGGGTGCAGGACAGTTCGTCACTCGCTTCGTCTCGGCTCGCTCCATCAAGGAAAATTTTGATGTAACACCCACGATCTCGTACCCACATCAGCTGCCCGATGTATACAAGTTGTAGTGGGTTGGCAGCATACGGCACGCAGTCACCTCGCGCGTGCACTGTGTGTTGTGTGTGTGTGTGTGTGTGTGTACGCGGCATGTATTGTCGTGGTATGGAGGTTAGTGAAGTGGAAATTGTGGGAGATGACGACTTTTGAAGAAAACGTTTTTCTTTTTTCCCGCTCTCTGTGTCTCTGTGTCTCTCTCTCGTGTGTGTGTGTGTGTGTGTGTGTGTGTGTGTGTATAGAATCTCGAGGATCTCGCCATCGACTATTGGTGTGACGTGCGTCTGTCCTTGAGGGTGATGATGTAAACTTTAGCAGCGGCGATGTTGCTTCTACCATCTGCACGCGTGTGGGGAGTGTGTAGATGCACCACCGGATACACCACATCGATGACACAGAAAGGAGTGGGAAGGGGGGGGAGGGTAGGAGAAGGATGAGAAATGAGACAGAAGAGGACACATTTATTTTTTTTTCCCCTACGCACGCATGCCAATTACGGCTATAGTATATATATATATATATATATATATATATATAC
>CM007323.1:51851-64960 GCA_000333855.2 Endotrypanum monterogeii
TAGTATATATATATATATATATATATATATATATACATACATATATATGAACAGGGAGATTTTAATCTTTTGTGACAAAGAGACAAACAAACGACTTTTCCCTTTCTTCCCTTTTTCTCCTTTCTTCAAATGTATTATATATATATACATATATATACATATATACAATACTCTTCCTAATTCTGCTTCTGTTCCATCTTCTCGACCCTTGTTCCTCCCCCCCCCCCACCCTCTCACTACTACCCCTATTTGACCCCATAAAGTGTGATCAACATACCTGAAGATATATATATATATATATAGATATATATATGTCTGTGCTCGTATGTGTAAAGTAAAACCCAACAACAAATAGAGGACAACCCCCCTCCCGTGCCTTCCTCGCTCCTGCTCTGTATGTGTGGGATGGCTGTACTGATGATGGCGGGTGTGGCAAGTTCTCTCGTTTTATGTTGTTTCTGTTTTACGCCCCCTCCCCTTCCTTTTTTGAGTTATATTTCATTTTTTTATATTTATTTATTTCGGATTCTTATCTCACACATTCATACGCGCATAAACACGCCCCGATTATATATATATATATATATATGTATATATATATATGTGTGTATTTATCGTGCCAAGCCAGAGTGCCATCCCGCCCCCTCCCGCACAAACACACAAAAGTAGAGTCGGTGTGAGGCGGCTTTGAGGGGAGAGGGAGAGGGGGGAGAATGGATGCCCTTCCCTCTCCCCGTGAGACTTCGGGATACGTAAGCACGCTATGCGCATACGCAGAGGTGATACGGTACTCGAGGGGTTTGGACCCAAATTGTTGTACTTGTGTGCTTCCAGTGCTCCTTTACCGCGCCTTTTTTTTTTTTCGTACATCTCGATGCGTCTCTCTCTCTCCCCCTCCAAGTCTAGTAGGCCGAGCGCGACCCAGGGATATAAACTCAATGTGCGTTTCATTGATCACAGCACGCCCGCGCTCACTCCCCGTGCATGCTGTACCTCGTTCCTCTGCTACTCTGAGATGTCTCATCTGTACTGAGATACACACCCAAAATACACCCCCTCCATCCCTTCCCCCCTCCTCTACCTTCCTTTACTGCCACTTACAATATATTATATTTATATATTTATTTATATATATATATATATATATATATATTTATTTATCTATTTATATCAGACACGTGTACGAACAAAATGTACACGCCTATTCACATGTTCGGGGTTTCACATTGAGTTCCCTCCCCCTCCTGCACCCGCCACTTGGGTGTGGCTCATCACCCACCACCACCACCACCACCGCTATCCTTACAGTCCCTTGCCCTCCCCCTCCCCTTGCAACGATGTTGAGTACCCTGACTTTGCTTTCTGCGCTACAGGCGCATAAAGAGGAGGGGGGAGGGCTATGTATACAGGTATGTTGCTTGAAGTTGCAGAAATGATTGTAGTGTGAAGTGAGCCGAGAAGCGACTACAGTAAAGCACAAGGAAGACCAGAAAGAAGAATGGCTGTTTTTTGAAAAATTCAACCCTCCCCCCCCCTCCCTCCCCTACTCGAGTCGGAGGCCGCCGCCGTCGCCGGCCCCCATCGCTGTTTCTTTCTCGCCTGTGTGTACTATGACGGACGTCAAATCAAATGAAGCGGTCGTGCTTTTAATCAGCTGACGATCACCCGAACGCATAAACATTAGCGGCGCACACAGAGGGCTCGCTCATCTGAGCCAACCCACTGCGCGTTAAAGCGTACTAGCACATGCGTCCCTCGTGCGTCACAGTGTCCGCACACAGAGTCTGAGGAGGCTTCACAGCGTTCTCCTCAGGTGATGGGGCTTCTGCTGTTTCTGGTGTCTCCCAGCAAAGGGAAAACAAATTGCTGGGAGCGTATGCTCCTCCCCCTCGCCTCCTCAGACAGCAGAACATTCTTCACCTATACCTCACCATCCTCCCTCTCTCTCAATTTTGTCCAACGCTAACATGTGCCCAGGACAACCTCTAGGCGCTCGTAAACAAAGCTCGATTCTTGCACACTAAAGGCCAACTCGGAGGGTAATTTCGAGGCAGGTGATGTAACACCGCCATCAGCCCTCACAAGTCCAAGCCCCTCCCCCTCCTCCCTCCCTGCATTGTTCATGCCCACACGCTTCAGGCTTAAAACAGCTTGTATTTAAAAAAAAAAAAATTCCGTGCGTGTGTTATATATTTTAATTTTTTCATCTCTGCAAGGCATTTCTTGCGATTCACCTCCCCCCTCCCCTCCCCCCCCCCCTCCACACACACACACTCTCCCCCCCTCACACACACTTCCTTTCCCTGTCTGCTTTCTCTGACCAATCACGGTAAGGACTGGGGAACCTCTTTTCGTGAATCTTTTCATTCTGTACCCTCTCATCTCTCCGTGTGTTCGTACTGTTGCCGCCGCTGTACCCCTCCCCCTCCCCGCTCTCTGTCCGTCCTTGTCCTCTCCTCGTCACCTGCTAACCTCACTGCTTGAGTCCAGTGTGTGTGTGTGTGTGTGTGAGGGCGGTGGTTGCTGTCCACTCCAGCAGCAGCCTTGCTCCGAAAAACGTGACACAAACATCAGGAGGTCCTCCACTCAACTGCGTTCTTCTTAGAGTGGCCTGTTGCGATCATGCAGGCGTCCAACACACTTATATTTGATGTGCCGCTCGCGTTTCGAGTCGAGTCGATCATCGGACAAGGTGCTTACGGTGCGGTTTGCAAGGCCGTCTTCTGTGATGATCAGATCGCCGTGAAGAAAATACCGCACTACTCTCGTAGCGAGGACACGGCGCGCCGGGTGTTGCGGGAGATCGAAATTCTTCAGCATCTTCAGTTTTGTGAGCAGGTCATTGGCTGCCGTCTTTTTTTTCGTCCCAAAAGTGAGGAGAAAGATGTTTATGTTGCGATGGATTATATCCCATCAGATCTCTCCTCGGTGATAAAAAATGGGGCTATCACCCTCGACGAAAGCGTTGTTCGCTACATAACATGCCAACTGTTGCTTGCATTGCGCGCACTGCACCGATGCAACGTCTTGCATCGTGACGTAAGCACTCGCAACATACTGATCCACTATAACTCTCAGGTGTTCCTGTGCGACTTCGGGCTCAGCCGCTTCTTCGATCCGGATGAGCAGCTCAGCTTCGGTGTCGTCACGCAGTGGTACCGCGCACCGGAGATCATCCTGGACGCAGCGTACAGCTATCCCAGCGACGTGTGGAGTGTTGGTGTCATCCTCGGCGAGCTGCTTCTCCGCCGCCATCTGTTTCCGGGGAAGTCGAACGACTCCGCGAACCAGCTGCAGCTCATATTTCACCTGGTGGGGACCCCCTCTAAGGATGTCTTCGATGCAGATCGTTCCTTCGGCCGCGCCAGCCAAAACGCGAAGAACTATGCGCTGGCCTACATCGAGCGCCGCTCGTGCCCGTCGACACTGGTACATCTTCTGTCTACCTCGCCGGTGTTGCGTCACACAACCGCCTCTACAGTACCGCCGCAGGCGGTGCAGCTGGCCGAGCAGCTCCTGCAGTTCGACCCTGCCAAGCGACCGAGCGCCGACGAGGCCTTACGTCACCCGTGGTTCGATCCGTGCCGCGCCTTCATTGAGGAGGTGGTGCAGCACCAGGACGTGGAGGAAATCCCCGTGTTCACGCCGGCACAGAACATGAACTTGGAGGAGCTAGTGGGGCGCATCGAGGAGCTGGTCCCGGTGTTCTCCGAGGATCTACTTGTGGAGGACAACGGTAGTGCGATCGCAGATGCTACATGAGCAGACTTGAGGTTTAGTGTATCCCTTCGATCTCACAGAGAAGCCGTGCAGAGGTGCGGTGCGGTGGAGGAAGGGGGGAGAAGAAGGGGAGCCGCTGGCGGTGTGTGCCCCCTCCCCACTCCGTCCCCTTCCCCACCACCACCACCACCACCACTGATCCGACGAGGTATATACCCACAGCACAACACGTTGCGGGACGAAAAAAAAAATAAAAGAGATGAATGCTGATTCTTGCAGTCAACAGAAATCAAAAGCGGGCAGAGTAGCTAAAGGAAGAGAGGGGGGTGATGGGCCGTGGGTGGTAGGGGGGGGGGATGCAGCGAGTGGGGGCAGTGGAAGTCGGTTCTGGAAAGATGGTGGCGACAACAAGTTAGGACGTACCCGATTTTTTTTTTTCTCCATCCCTCGTCCAACTTCTTCAGGTTGGGAACGACAGGTGGGGCGGTGATGATGGCGGGGTAGTGGAATAGGCGAAAGAGGAGAAATAAATACAAGAAAAGAAAGAGAGAAGGAAAGGGGGTGGGGCAGTGCGGAGAAGTGAGTCGACTCACGCTCCTCTTTGCCCCCCCCTCCCCTCCCCTCCCTCTCTGTCTGTCTGTCTGACTAACTGACAACTATTCATGTGCCCTTCCCGAGCAACATCAGTGAGACCCACATGTTTTTCCGGTTACCTTGATACATACGCGCCTTTCCTTTCTTTCTTTCTTTGTGTGTGTGTGTGTGTATGCGTGTGTGTGTGTGTCTGAGGTTGAGGGGAGGGAGTAGATAATAATGCAGAAGGCATTCACAGTTCTCTCTCACTATGGTAAGGTTTGTTGCCTGCACCCGTGATCTCCAACCCCGATTCGTCGACCCTACACCTTCTCCGCCATCTCTCTCCGTGCGTCTATGTGTACGTGTTTTTTTTTTTCGTTCGGCATTTCCCGCTCATCCGGCGGGCAAATCATCTCCTCCTTTATATCCCTGCCTCGTGTGGCCCGTGTTTGACTGTAATGTGACCAGGAGATCTATCATGGACACGTGCTCCCTCTGTCTCTGTTTGTGTATTGGTGGCGACGAGGACGTACATCACATACACATTTGTTTCTATGAATACTCCTCACACTTCTCCGCACACGCCCACCCTTCTCACACACACACACACACACACACACACACAGGGGCCGTTTGATGTACGTCTCCCCCCTCTTGAACAAGTTCGTATGCAGTTGATCTGTATCGACTGGAATTCCTTTCCCCAACTCACTCTATATCGTTTCTCCTCCTCCTCCTTCTCCCGCCCATCCCACCCCTTTCTGTCTCGCACGGCTTCTTTCATTTTTGAGGTACCGCAAAGTTAAGGAGGAGGATCGGCAATTGGGATCATCTGTTGCATTCATCCCTTCACGTCGTTTCCGTTCACATTCTGTTCGCTTCCTCTGTTGGTTACCTCCTTAGCTGCCTCGCTCTGTAATAATAATAATATATATATATATATATATATATATATTTGACGCACATACACGACGCGAGCCGAAAAGGGTGTCTCCCTCGCTCTCTGTTTTTTTTTTTTTCCTCACATTCAATTGTCAATCAAAGTAGGCCATGTCGTCCTCCACGATGGTGCATACCAGCCGCCTGCTGCTGGACAAGTCGATGTTCGCTGCAAAGCGCCGTGTCATTGTGCCTATCCAACCAACGCCTGGATACCCGGCCCACTTCATCAAGGCCTCCTTCACCACCGATCCCCTCAAGGAGAAGCAGAAGGCTCGCTTCTCCTCCGGGGGCGATGCGATGCGGGAGGTTCAAGACATCCCGAAACGGTTGGAGGGTCAGCGGTCGCGTGCTGAGTTGACCTCGCTCGGCGACGGCGACTTCGCGGCATTGATCGAGTTTATAAAGGGTGCCTCGTACGATCAGCTCATCTCGGGCCGTCGCTTCCGACTGGTTTACGAAAAGCTTTCCGAGAACGATGACATGTTTGTGTGGCTTTGCCACACCGCCATGGCCGTCCTAAACCCTGGCGACATGCGCTCGCGGCTGATCTACAACCACCTCAAGGCACTCGCCGAGGCGGTTGCGGGTGGGGAGATGAGGCAGCGAACAGCGTTTCGCTTTTTTGAATCTGCTGTGCGCAGTCCGGCCTACCGCGAGATTGCAGCTCGCCAGCTAGAGACCGGTGCGGCCACCCGTCTGGCTGGAGTTGCAGCAGCAGCGGATGTGATGCGAGAAATGGGTCTGACGCGACGGCCCATGTCTTCCTACTTTGAACTGTATCAGCGCATCGTCGAGCGCAGCGAAGCCATGACGCCGTGGGGCTTCCCGCCCCTCTTCCAGTTCGAGGAACGCTTAGCGCTGGAGCCGCGGCTGAAATTTTTCTCGCGTGCAGAGCAGCGACAGCTGGAGCGACGACGCCGCGGCTCCATCTTTTCCCCGCACACCATCCTGCAAGGGCGACGCATTTTCTGGATCCCGCCAACATGGAACCGCGCTGGCCGCTTTATCGGACCGCACATCAACCTTTATCCCGGCCTCACACCCGATTGAGCCGATCATCTCGGGCTGCAGGGGGGCAGCCATCTGGATGTGTATCTGTGTCTTGTCTGCAGACAGCACATCTCTTTCCCCCTACTCCAAGCGGTGACTTTGGGGGGACGGATGCCTTCGTATTGGCGGAGGAGCACCGGTGCCCTGCCCCTCTCCCCAGCTCAGCGCAATGATGCGTACGTCTTATCCCCGCGCCCTGAAGCCGTGTGTGATTGTGGGGACGGAGGACAGGGTGGCCGACGTGGTCGTAAAGAATGCGGCGCCGCACGGGAGAGGTTTGACTGTTCACATCCCCCCTTTTTTTCCTGTTGTTGTTACATTTCTCTTCTTTCCGAGATCGCAGCGGTCGTGTGGTGTTGCACAGCCCTCTCTTTAAGATGCGATCAACGGAAGTGATGAGGCTTTGATCGTGGGTGTCAAATAGCGTTCTCAGTGCAAAGCAGAGGATATATATATATATATATATATATATACATATATATATACGAGGATTGCACACACACACACACAGCATACCGGGACTCGACTAGTCTCTGAGACTGGTGGTGTGTGTGCGTGGTTGCAGGGGTGGGGGGAGAAGATATATGACAGACCCATGCAAAGCGAATGCCACAGATGTCTAGGGAGGGAGGGAGGGGGGGCAGCACGTAAAAGAGGAGGCGGGCGAGTGAGTCATCGCTCGACCCCTCCCTCCCTCTACTCCTCCCTCTGGATCTCTATCCCCGATAATGAACACACACACACACACACGTGTGCGGAGGGAGGTTGGAGTGGCACCCTCATAAGGATTGTTCTTCTTATGAGCTCATCCATCTTCTCTCTCCTTCTCCTGGTCACATGTATGCAACACTCCTGCAACTCCGGCCAATATCGTCCACTCCTCCCACCACTCCTCTACGATTCCTACTTAGCCACATTATACAGCTTACCGTACCGACGACACACATACACACACACACGGACACACAATGGGGGCGTCTCTGTCGAGCTGCTCCGAGAAGCTCATCCATATAAAGAAGGTGGACTTCCCGCCGTACAGAGACTACGCGCTCTATGGTAACCAGTCCACCACGGTTCCGGGCACTGGCGGCAGCGACCGATCCAAGATCTACCGCATGTCGAGGACCACCGATGAAGACCTCGAGCGCCTGCGCCGCGAGTGGTACGAGGGCAACTCTTGCCTCTCCGCTGTGGAGAACATGTGCCGGGAACGCGGCTCGCGCAGCTGCTTCGCATATCGGCGGCTAAAAAAGATTGAGAAGACCGAAGTTGTCTCGGAAGATGGCCGCAGAAAAGTGATCGAGACGTACGTCTTCGAGCCAAAGCTACAGTTGATCAGCTACGATCTTCTGTGGTCCAGCATCCTAAGCCTCGGTCGCGGTCTGCATGACATCGGCCTCAAGAAGGGCGACACAGTTGCCATCTTCGAGGAGACTCGCTGGGAGTGGATGAACACGTTGTACAGTTGCTGGTCACAGGGCCTCGTCGTGGCCACCGTGTACGCCAACCTCGGTGACGATGCGCTCGAGTACGCCCTGGCTGAGACGCAGTGCAATGCCATTGTATGCAACGGCACCAGAGTCAATAAAGTGTTGCAGATGCTGAAGACAATCGAAGCACCGAGCGGCACCAAGATAGTGTACCTCGACGAGCTGCCATCCTTGGTGACATCAGAGGTCTATGACCTGTGCGCGTGGAGTGAAGTACTGTCGAGTGGGAAGACGAGTACAGCCAACTACCACATTCCGAACGGCGATGAAGACAAGGATGCGCTGGCGCTCATCATGTATACGAGTGGCACGACTGGCACTCCAAAAGGCGTCATGCACACTCACGGAAGTCTGTACTCCGGCTGCATGACTAGCTACGAGCGACTGAGCGAGGTATTGGGAACAATGAGGAAGCAGGAGTGGTATTGCTCATATTTGCCCCTCGCTCACATCATGGAGCTTGTTGTCACCTCGGTGCTGATGATGCGCGGCGTCATCATCGGCTATGGCCGTCCCAGAACTCTCCTCAACAACTTCGCCAAGCCGTGCGGTGACCTGGCTGCTTACCGACCGCTTCTCCTCGTCGCCGTTCCTCGCATCTTTGAAAGCATGCGCAGGGCGGTGGAAGAAAAATTACCGCCGAAGGGATCGTGTAAACACACTTTATTCGACAAAGCCTATCGAGCACGCCTCAGGGCCCTCAAGGAGGGCCTCGACCTACCTTTGTGCAATAAAGTGTTTGCTGCCGCACGCAAAGTCATGGGTGGTCGCGTGTACGTGATGCTCAGCGGCGGAGGCCCCCTCTCCGCGTCCACGCAGGAGTTCATTAACGTAGTCTTCGGTATGGTGGTTCAGGGCTGGGGGATGACGGAGACTGTGTGCTGTGGCAGCATCCAGCGCGGAGGAAATCTTGAATACCACTCGGTGGGTCAAATTGTCAAGACGGGGGAGCTGCAGCTCCTCGACACAGAAGAGTTCAAACACACCGATCAACCGGAGGCGCGCGGTGAGGTGCTGTTGCGCGGCCCCTTTCTGTTCAAGGGCTACTACAAGCAGCCCGAGCAAACGAAGGCGGCGCTGGATGAGCAAGGATGGCTCCACACCGGTGACGTGGCCGCGGTGGCCCCCAATGGTACTCTACGCATTATTGGTCGCGTTAAGGCGTTGGCCAAGAACGCCAACGGCGAGTACCTGGCGTTGGAGACGCTGGAAAGTATCTACGGCACAAACGAGATCGCCCTGCCCAACGGCGTGTGCGTGCTCGTCAACCCGCATCGCAGCTACATCACCCTCCTCGCGCTGACCAACGAAAAGCTAGCAAAGGCGTTCATGCAGAAGCACAATATCACAGGCAAGTGTTTTCCCGACATTCTAGAGGACACCGTGTTCGTGAAAAATGCCCTCTCAAGTTTCCAAAAAACCGCCCGTGACGCGGGCCGCTGTTCTTTTGAGATTGTCCAGGCCATTAAGCTGCTCAACGAGGAGTGGACGCCGGAGAATGGCATACTGACGTCCGCCATGAAGCTCAAGCGCCGCGCCATCGATGACAAGTACAGCGATATCATCGCTGCGCTCTTCGAGAAAAAGCCATAGTGGCCATTGCGCCAAGACTGCGTGTGTGTGTGTGTGTGTGTGTGCCCCCCTCACCATTGGTCTGGAAAAGAGGAAAGGCATATATTTACCACCATATATATAAATATATATATATATATATATATATTTATAATCCTATTTATCGCGTTGTATATGTTTTTCGACGTCTTGTTTATCTTTTTTTTTATTTTTATTTTTCACCTACACAATTGTTTTCTTTCTCGTTGGTAACATTCATTGCTCATACATGTCTCTGTTTGTCATCAGCCCGCTGTCGATATGCTGATGAGCAGGCAGCACCTGGTCAAGTCGTCCTCCTTCCTTCCCCTTCCCCCCTCCCAGCGTACAGAGACGCTTCGGAGTGGGGGAGGTGGTGGTGAAGAGTAACTACTGAACCTATGTGATGGAGGATTTGATTGGTGCTGCTGTGTGCATTCTTCTCGCATGTGACTTCACAGCTTCACGCTTTTTTTCTTTCGCCGTTAACCCCTATTTCACCTATGTGCAGAGTGTGCGCATGAACGCATAGCTGCTTTCATTTGTGGATGTCTTCTTTGCGCCCGTGTGTGTGTGTGTGTGTGTGTGTGTGTATAATTCTTTTTTCTCCTCCCCCCCTATTATTTCTTTTTTGTTGTTGTTGGGTAAATCTGTTGGTGTCTTGGTGGTAGCGCAGCGGGAGGGGGGGGGAGGGGGGAGGTCGTCGCACTGGTCACGACACGTCACACACCCGAGTGAGGGATATTTTCCACTTTTGTTTCTTTTTTTTTTAATTTTCGGCCAGTTGACGCGCAGGTTCACTCGCAAAGCAGAAAGCGCTCCTCCTTCCCTCAAAAAAAAAGAATTTGATAGACATAAAAGAGGTAATGCTTCTTGTTTCGGGTTCTGGGAGAGGTGGGAATGCCTCCAAGAGCTTTGGCAGTGATTCTCTCAGACACGTACAGAGTCCCTCCCCTCCCCTTCCTCTTTTTTTTTTCTTTTCTCCGCTTATACCTCGTCATTGTCTCCCTCTCTAGCAGGTCGAAGTTGTGACCTCGCTTTGGCTACGCTTCGCCGAAGTCATTTTTTTTTCTCCTCTCAATAGTGGGTAATGATTATGCTTGAGTCTGCGTGCGTGTGTGTGTGTGTGTGTGTGTCTCGCCGACCTCTTTTTTGATGCTCCCCGCATCAACTGCCATACCACTACACTTTTCTTGCCTTCCCTGTGCAGTGCATATATATATATATATATATATATGTCTGTGTGTTTAGATTTTTCTTGTTGGGGGAGGGGGGATGCGGCAACACGCGACCCTCGCAGAGTAAGATACCTCCCTTTCCTTCCTTGCCTTCCCGCTCCCCAACCTGTACGACTCACCATGGCATGAACCCTTGCAGCATCCTCATCGAGTTGCTTTACAGTGTACTATGTACACGATACACTACAATGCAGGGAAGGGGCGACAACAAACCAAAACAAGAGAGAGATGTGATCGCCACAACGGCAATCGAGACCTCTGCGCGATGCACCAACTTTCTCGTTGGCGTAAAGCAAGTGCACGACACACACACAGACTGATATCTCTCATCAGCACATGCCAATCTCCTTCACATCCTCCACCCCCCCCCCGCTACCCCCCTTTTCTCTTTTATAAATCCCCACTGGATCCTGTGGGTCTGTCTGTTTGTCTGTCTGTCTTTTGCTGGCGATGCCCACCTTCAACACTCATTCGTATATGTATTTTGTAGGAATAAAAAAGAGGTCAGGAGCGCGCACACAAACTCGGCGCTAGCTCACCCGCCCTCCTCGTTTCTTCCCTTCGTGAGACAGCCCTATCCCTCACCAGAGTCAGCTGGACGGGAAAAAAAAGTACTTGATGCTGCACCGCACCGTGCGACGCGCTGTGGGCAACAGCCGCTTCAGCGGGGGCAAGGAGCGCGACCGCATCGACCAGGAGCGCCGCCGCCGCCTCTTGTACGACGCCGCCGGCAACCTTCAGCTAGGCGGTCTCCTGCTCCTGATGTACGAGGACTTCAAGAAGCCCGCTGTCATAGCTCTTGGCGGGGTGCTGCTCTGCTACGGCTATGTGCGACTGCTAGTGTACCTGTCGCGGGAGGAGGAGGCGGAGGGGCTGCGGCTGGACGCGCAGAGCGAGGCGATGGCCCGGCAGACGGGCAAGTTGAAAGCGGATCGGTACCTCATCAAGCCCAACAGGCAAATCGACGACCCAGATTTTCTCAACATCCCTGCCTTTGGTGGTAAGGGCGTCAGCAAGAGTCGGCTTCTCACAGATGACAGCGTCAGTGGCGGCGATCTGCATAGCGAACGCCACCACAGCGCATAGCGCTCTCCTCCTTCCACCAACACATACACACACACAAAAAAAAAAAACGACCGATGATCTCCTCACATCTCCACACGACTTCACCTCATCACCAATTCGGCTTTATTTGTTTGTTTTCTCTGTATGTGGTACGTGCGTGTGTATTATTGGGGAATCTGGCGCAGCAGACAAAAACAAACAAACAAACAAACAAACAAACAAAACATATGCCCAGTAATCATCGTCACAGAAAACGTACACGAGAATGACAGCTTCACACCTTTCCGCACCCACATAGAGACGTAAGGAGACAGGGGGGGGGGAAGTCGAAGTAAGCGTGGGGCGATCGTCAGCGATGCGCCCAAGCTCCACCCACCTTCGCGCTTTTGCCACGCATATTCGGCATGTGTGGAAAGTAAAAAAAGTTCGCTCTTATGTATACTTTCCTTTGCTCACTCATCTTCTCTTCTCTCTCCCCCCCCCTCCCTCTCTCCCTCCGCTCTCCCGACTCGGCATTCCCTCCACACCTTTTATTCCTCCCGCTACACAAAACACACACGCACACACACACACCACCACCACCACCACCACCAGAACGCTTCGTTCTCTGCCCCCCCCCCCAGCCGCATACTTGACACAATGCCGCGTGAGATCAAGACCCTGAAGGAGTTCCTCGCGATCTGCTCCCGCAAGGATGCGCGGTGCGTGAAGGTGAAGCGCAACCCGAGCGCTACCAAGTTCAAGGTTCGCTGCAGCCGCTACCTCTACACGTTGGTTGTGAACGACAAGAAGAAGGCCGACAAGATCGAGCGTTCCATCCACCCTTCCGTGAAGAAGGTCGCTGTAACGGCCCGCTCGCACGCGAAGACGAACGCTGGCGCCAAGTAGTAGTGAAAAAAAAAAACCAAGTGGCAGGTGCAGCGTAGTCGCATCCTGCGGAGCCGCAGCTAACACGCGCCCATACGCTGATACACACAGACACACACACACACACATACAGCTATGGAGACGAGAGGCAACTAAGAGAGAAGGGAGGGAGTTGCGTTGGCACCTGTCATCCGGGGCTGCGCCTGTCCGCTCTCCTCCCCCGTTCCCTGGTCTCATCCCGCATGTGAGGTTCCCTTGGATGGGTGGCGGCTGCCTCGAGAATGAAATAGGGGAGATGCGATAGTCGAGAAATCATGACGAGGAGGCAGATGTGGGGTGTCTGGCCACTTCGATGGAGCATCAAAGGATGCTCTGTCGTGGATAGGTGAGGTGCCCAGGCAAGTGAGAATGAATTGGGTGTTGTACCGTGGGCCTGGGGGAAATATATATATATATATATATATATATATATATATATATATACAATAGTAGTAGTATCGTACCTACTACGTACTACAACTACGTCGTAGTTCGTCCTACCCCTCCCCTCCTCCTTCGCCTCTTCGTTTCC
>CM007323.1:70010-93958 GCA_000333855.2 Endotrypanum monterogeii
CAGCAGCGCACCGAGCTGCAACAGCGCCTTGACGTCGCCACACAGCAGCGCACCGAGCTGGAGGCGGAGGTGGCACGCCTGGCGGCCGACCGCGACGAAGCGCGGGAGCAGCTGGCCGCAAGCGCCACCGAGCTGCAGCAGCGCCTAGACGTCGCCACACAGCAGCGCACCGAGCTGGAGGCGGAGGTGGCACGCCTGGCGGCCGACCGCGACGAGGTAATGGTGCGCTGTGTCGAGCTTGGGAGAGAGGTGGCGGTCACCTCGCAGGAGTTGGCAACGACGAAGGAAAATCTCCAGCTGGCCGCCCAAAAGGCTTCAGGGCTTATGAAGTTTTTATCCGTTTCGGAAAATCGTAAGAAACTGAACCCCGAAGCAGAGTCGCTCCCGACGTCGAGCGTTATGGGTGCTGGAGTAGCGAAGGAAGAAGGAATAGCGGTAACGAGTCATTCAGTGTCCGAGCAAGACGGAGCCCTTATCGCCGAAGTCGGTGAGAGGCTTGTGGAGAGAGAGGAGGCTATGCGGTTGCTGGCTGTAGGCATGGAGCTTCGTGAGCGGTGCCGGCCGCTTGAGCAAGTTCTGGCGGAGAGGCTCACTGAGGATCATAGCATAGGTTTTCCTGAAGTTGCTGGTGCAGATCCTCGTATGGCTGCTGAGAATATTGCGCTTTCTCGTCGCTTAGACCAGCGGGAAGCGCAGCTAAAGGAGAAGGAAAAGATTCTGCTCCGCGTCGCACGTGATCTCCACAACAAATCACTTGCGTTGCAATCGCTGCATGTAGATATGGTGGAGAGTCCAAAGAAGTGGCCGCGCGAGGTAGCTGAAGGCGCCGTTGATGCACAGTTGAACAGAGGACATCTGGGGCAGTTACCAACACGCGTGCCATTGCGAGCACCAAGCTTTCATATGAAGGATGGCTTGTCCAGAGAGAGGCGCACTCGGCGAACAACAACAAGCCCTGACCCCGCATCGCCCCCACCAAGGGTGCCGTCACGCGCGCAGCTGATCAACTGTAACGTGGGTGTATTTGATAATAGTGACGTAGACGCGGAGAGGGCGACACAGGCGCACCAGGTGGCTGCAACGGAGGCCTACGGCGATGCTCTGAGTAAGTATATTCATCATTCGAGTGGGCTGCAAAGAGCGGACACGATAGCTCAGTACTCACCAGCCCAATCCCCTGTTCGCGAGCTGAGAGCGCCGCAACTCTCTCCTAGTGATGTAGTTGCGAAGACACAGGCGATGCTACGTGCCCTGGAGAAGCGCCTCGCCTCCTACCGCGGTGTCGGGCGTCGAGTCGATCCAGCACTTCAGCAGAGAAGTCTACAGGCATTCCGACGGCTTGAGGTCGCAGTGGGCGCTCTCTGCGCAGGGGAAAAATGGTAGTGCTGCAGTGTACTGCCATGGCCAGCGAAGGACGTCGTCGTTCGCGTGCCCGATCCGTGTAATTCTTGCGAATCACGAGTGCTGTGCACGCCGCGGGCCCCTGTGAAGCTCACATACCGCGAGAAACACCCGAACGATCAAGACCACATGGGCGCTGACATGAAAAGAATCACCATGCACGCTGACACGGAAATACGACAGGTGTATGCAGAGTGAGAGGGAGAGAGTTTGTGTGTGTTTGTGTGCGCGGTGAGCCGGAAGTGTAGATAAGCTCCTTTATTGCACAAGCACCCGAATGCACACGCTTATCGAACCACGTGGAACACAGTAGAGCGGGGGCAGAGTGGGGGCAGTGAGTGGGGGCAATGTACCTGAGCACGCCAAGAGCGGCAGATACACACAAGAGTTCGCTGATGACAGACTTGCATGCGTGAGAAAAGCAGGTCCGTAGATACGATTGTTGCCCCAACCTATCCAGACGTAATGCGCAGAGTGGATCGCGCCTGTTCGCACACACACACACAGGAGCAGCGCAGCTTCTCCCCCCTCCCCCCTTCTCGTCCCCCTGGCCCTGCGCCGACCTCCCCTCATGATTCTCAGTGCCCTGTCGTAATGCTGTGTCACCCCTTTTTTGTTTTATCGAACTCGTATACTTTTTTCTTTCTTTCGATGATGGACGTCGTTCCTCCTCTTCCTCCGCCCGAGCCCTTGACCGGGTGTACATGTCTAGCTACGAGTATAGCTTGGCGAGTGTTGCCTCGCTTCCTCCCCTTTGACCTACACACTACACACAGTGGCATATTCTCACTTATCCCTCTCCCCACAACACACAACACACACACACAAAAAAAAAAAAAAATCAAGCCCTCGACAGCTGTTTTGTGCCTCCTTTTCCGATCAGACACTACACACACACGCCATCATAGCGAGGAAGAGCAAAGCGCCGAAGGCCATCTTCGAGGAACGTGTGTGCCTGTGGTGCGGGGTGAGGGCGGCCAAGGGTACGGAGTATCTCGCTCATGCCCACCGTTGCCAGCGGGCAGGGCGGCGGTGGCGATGACCTCGTCACCGATGTTGAAGTCTCTTTATTGAAGCCACCGTCGATTGTGGACGTCCGCCGCGCACTGCAGCGTATGGTGGAAGAACTTCAGCTGTCAATGGAAGCATCTCCACCTGCCCCAGCAGACGAGACTGCTCGCCCTGCACCCCGCACCCCCGACCCTGCATCTGCTATCGATGTGGCGTGCACAGAGATACAGGACACGGCGAGACAGCAGTTGGAAAGACAGCGACTACTACGGCTGGCAGAATGGGCCCAGAGACTCGCAGAGGGATTCGAGCGGACCGGATCGGGTACTGTGCCAGTGACTGCTGCATGCGTGGGCGTCGTCAAAACCTCAAAAGGTGTTCGCGCTGAGGAAGTGAATGCGCATTCAGATAATACATCCCTACCTCCCGCTGAAGACAGTCGGGAGGAACGCTCGGAAGCTGCCGCTGCTGCCACGGTGACGGGCATGACGCCAAAGTCCGAAGTCGCGGTATTCGCCTCAGGGAGTGACTCCGTATTGCCGTCTGTTCGCGATGCCGAGCACCCGGTAGAACGGCGACTGAGTTACCCGGCTGGGTACACCAATGCGCATGCACCTGTGACGATGACTTGCTCCGCGAACCCAGATGCCTACCACGGTTTGTCCTCAGGTGCACACCCAGCTACCGCCACCCACAGCCCTTCACCCCTGTCGTGGACTCCGCCCTCGATCATCCCGTGCGGTCGCGCCACGCTATGCCGTGTGATGGGTCCTGCATATGACGTTCCGACCACACGTGCCAAGAAGTGTGCTGTCCTCGCCTCGCAGGGCGGTTGCTGCGGCAGATGCGGCGTTGTCTTGCCGCCCCCGCCCTTTCTGTTCTGTCAAGGGTTTACGGCGCTGCTTAAGCGTATGCGTGCACGACTGACCTTCTCGTGCGGTCATGGTGGATGTTGGCGCGCGTGTATGCGCATGTGGAGGTGCAGCTCTTCTGATGATGAGGGAGACAACGAGAGCCCCGAGGTTGTCAATACAGGCCGCGTGACCCAGGATCGCTTTCGCGGCGCCGGTGGTAATGGTTTTAGAGGTTCGCAGAATATCTCACAAGTCCCGTGTGTACCCTCCGAAAGCGATGAGAACTCTTGTGGCGACTACGATGAGGGTAGTCACGCTGCAAGCGAGCGCGATGGGCTGTTGGCCAGTGGAGCCGCGTTGAAGCAGCGCGTCCGCACGCCAACCACTCGTCAGATGCGCAGTAGCTCACCCTTCATGACGAGTGCCCCTCTTCCGCGTTCGGACGTGTCTCGCCCAGGGGGAAAGCGAGGCGCTGGCGGCAATACTGTAGCACACGCGCCTTTGCTTTTCTGTGCGTACGAGGGCCGTTATTTGTGCGAGCGCTGCTTCCATGCCCCTCTCGCAGAGATGGATCGCTGTGCAGCGATCTCAGCTGCCGTATCAGGGGCAACAGCGAGCGACACGCACGGTGCCCTCATCCCGCCCGGCTGCTTGACGCGCTATGTGAAACCCGAGGAGTGGCAGAAGCGCGACGCATCTACGTCAAATATGTCTTTGTCCCTTGCACGACTTCAGTCGCGCTGGCGAAGCGGTGGCGATGGAGGTCGTGCTGATGGCGGCACAGAGATCTCTGAGTGCGCTGCGTGTCCTGCTTATGTGGGGCCGTCAGACCTCTTGCAGAAAGGGTGGCTGGTACGGCACCTGGCCCAGCCAACACCCACCGGCAGCACCCACAGTGCCGTGGGGGGTACAGGCGCTGGCCACACACCACCACCCCAGCTGCGACAGCATACCGTGCCACAACTCCATTCGTGTGTTATTCCTGCTCATGTCCTGCATCGATGGGACTTCACACGCCTCCCTGTCTCTGCCGCCGCTGCCGCCACGCTGCAGAGGCAATGCTGCGCGGGCAACATCAGCAATAGAGAGGACTGCCCCTCCGGAGGGGCAGCGTGGCCAGAGCTCTGCGGGCATCACACAACACGTGTGTTTTGTGGAACCAGTCGAGTGCGCAGTGAAGGCGCGCAGGTCGTACGCAGTGGAGAACGACAAGACACGTGGGGCCTACGAAGCGCCACAGGAGGCTCGCCACCGACAGCGCCGCTTCCCCTTCTCTACGATGTATCCGTCATCAACCCTTCCCTGTACATGCGCATACCTGCACTTGCGTCGGCATCTCGTCTTCGGAAGCGAATGAGTCTCCTGCATGCACAGGCGTGGTGGTGCCTGCAGTACAGGCGAGAGGTTTGGGGTCTGCAAGGTGAAGACGCAATCACGGGCCAGCTGCCCGAAGGAGCACCTGCAGTTGCGGAGCAGCAGCAGCCTGCGCCTCTTTCCACGGGAAAGCACACTACAGATTTTCCTCCGCATGTGTCGACAGGGCTCGAGAAGGCGGTGAGCAAGGCTGAAGTTAATCCGCCAGCCAACGGTACGACATCCCCCCACCCTTCCCCATGGACCGCGCGGTCGAATGGCGTCACGACCCCGCAAACACCATCTGGCCCTGCTCCGCCCCACCAGAACCACAGCAGTCTCCCTGGCCGGACCGCCGAGTGCGCTTCACCTTACCACTACTCGCCTGCCATGAAAGCAAACGCAGCGGCAGGGCCATCTCCGACGCGTGGGCGCTGCACCGCTCGCCGCCGCTACCTCGTCGAGCGAGCTGACGGCTGGTCTCTCCAAGACCTTTGCCGGCTCGTGACACCGTCGTCTCAATCATGCGATGGCACATCCACGGGCCCGTCGATGCCGCCACTGCTCTTGGAGCTGCAAAATATTCTCCTCGTCATGCAAGCGCACGTCAACGACTGCTGCGACTGTGCACCGCTGTGTAGCGGGCTGCTGACCAAGGCCCCTTTGGGATCTTCGGTGTATCGTGTATAGGCGCGGTGTAGAAGTGGGTCGACATGTAATCCCCCTCTCGGCGTATCTCAAATGGCGGAGATCCCCTTCTCCAACTGTGGCTTTGTGTGTGTGTGTGTGTGTGTGTGTGTGTTCGCTTCTTGCGTGTCACCTTATCTGCTTTCATGTACGTGTGTAGTGCTTTGCCATCACTCAAACCCAACTGGATCCATCCTACACGCGCCCAATGATATCTGCGGCTGAACATCCCCCGCAGCACACACGCACACACACACATGTATATATATATATATATATATACGTGTGTGTGTGTGTGTATTGAGATATATATTGGGGACGACCACACTGCACATTTCCCCTAATCCTTCTCTTCTCAAGCTCGACTATCCACTGTTGCACTGCTCCCTCCCTCCCTCCCTTCCTTTCACCCATTCACGCGGTGGCCACACGCGAGCATAGAAACCGTATCCCGCAGAAGCTACGGAGCAGGGCAGGTGCAGAAAACCAAACCCACACAGAGGAGAAATCAAAAAAAAAAAGCGTCTCTTCTCTATTCCAGTGAGCGTGTGTCATAGCCTAGGCCCCTCGCACCTGCTGTCGTCGACCTTGTCTTGCCCCCCCCCCTCACCCCTGGACGCGCAACGCCACCAGGGTTTGTATCTAAAAACCCGGACATACACGTTTCTGCAATGCAGCGCACAGCGAGCAGTGCGGGTGAGGGGATGACGTCGCAGGGCGTCAGTCGGGCGATGTCGTTGGGATCAGCCGCCACCACGGATGCTCCGTCTGCATCGCCAATCTCCTCCAACACCGACAGCATGCAAGGCGTGCTCTCAAAGACGGAGATGGAGGCCATCGAGATGCGTTTTGTGGAGGTTCTGCACGCCCTCGCTGCTGAGCCGCAATTCGATCCGTTCCGCAACGAATATGAGAAACTCCATCGCCTTCTCGTCAGCAGTCATGAGGGCGAACAGCGCCTACTGCGACAGGTGCGTGAGCTGCGCAGCGAGCTGGAGACACACCAACAGAAAATCACGACAGCAATGCAGCTTTCACAGGAGGATGAGGAGGCCATCAACACCCTGAGGCGTGAGATCGAGGCCGCTTGGGCGAAGGCGGACGTCGCACACGAGCAAGAAAAACGCAGTCGCGAGCTTCTGCACACACTGCGACAGCAGATTGCTGAGCTCGATGCCACAGTGGAGAAGACAGCTGGGCTGTCCATGGGGCAGGAGGCGTACTTACGTGACCTGCTCGCAGTAAAAAAAGAACGAGAGGAGGAGGTCATGATGCTGCAGACATCGGTGGCTCGGACTGAGGCGGACCACCTCCAGGCCAGCGCGAGGCTAAGCGCCGCCGAGCAAGCGAACCACTCCGCCCAGCATGAGCTCGAGACCCAGCGCGACGCTTATCAGCAGCTCCTCGCCAGCCTCGATCTAGAGCAACGCGAGCGAGCGGCGAAGGAGGCGAGTGTGCGTCAGTACCGCGACACGACGGAGATGTGCATGCGCCAGCTCGACGAGCGCGGCCTTGATGTAGAGCGTGCCCAGCGGGAGGAGAAAAAAAACTCCAAGGAGATAGAAAGCACAGCACAGGAGAACCAGTGCCTTGCCCGGCAACTGCAGGAGCGGCAGGAGCGCTTCCAGGGCGAGGCCGCCCGACTCGCAGCTGCCGAGCGCGAGAACACACTTCTCACGCACGAACTGCCGCAGCGACAGGCTGCCCTGCGAGAGCAGCAGGACGAACTCAAGCGTGAGGAGAGGAAGCTTCGCTCGCTGGGAAAGTCAGCCCGCGCACAGCAGGCGGAACTCTCCGCGCTCGTAGAAAAGCGGTCGGCGGCTGCCGCGGCAGTTCAAGAGCGCAGCAATGCTGTGCAGGCCTCCCTGACAGAACTTGCGATGGAGGAGAAAGAGCGTCGTGTGCTCGAGGAGGCTGTCGCCAAGGCGATGCAGCGCAAGACGCATACAATACAGAGCATTACGGCCAAATCTACGGCAAGTGCATCGGTGGAGATGCATCGCGTGATGGAGGTGGGAAAAAGTCGACGTCTTCATCAGCGGTTGGAGGCGCTGCGGACGGAGAATGAAAAGATGCGCAAGGCGATCTATTACGCCGAACAGAACCACGAGAAGAACACCAAGGAATCCCAGCAGGCACTGTTAAATTACCACCGTACACTCGACGCGATTCGTGCCCGCCGCAGCGAGGTCAAGGCAGTGGAAGAAGGTATCGCACTTCATCAGAAGAAACTGAAGGCCCAGCAAGAGCTGCTGAATACCTTGACGGCGGATCGCCTAAAGACAGAGAAGGTGCTGCGTGAGGCAGAAGCGGAACTGCAGCAACTGCGCACCCGGCACACGAGCAGGCATGAAGAGCTGGAGGCGGTGAAGACGGAACTCATCCAACAGGAAGCAGAGCTGTGTCAGCTGCATGGACTCACTCGGCAGCTCAATAAGGATATTCTCAACACAGAACAGCGCCTGCGGTTCTTGCGCGAGGATCGGCTCCATGCTGAGAGCCGTGTCGATGCACTGCGCAACGAAGCACAGCAGCTTCGGCAGGTAATTGTGCAATTCGATCAAGAGGCTCAGCAGCAACGCGCACGGCGAACTGTGATGGCGCACGAGCGCAACACCATCGCTGCGCAGCTTCTTCTGCGCTCCGAAGAGCTCTCTCTCATCTCTGAGAAGATCCTCCTCACTAATGTGGCGCGGATATCAGGGGCCACGAAGTACGAGCGAGCGATGGAAACACTGATGACGTCCCGTAACTCGCTCATGGAAAAGCGTCTGCGTTGCCGCATCGCCCTCGTTCGCCTCCGCTATCTGAATCGTCTTCGCTCCAAAGAAGTGCAGCAGGAAAAGATGCTGTCGCAATCCCGCTCGCGGGTACGGGCTCTGGCAGATGAGCTGGGCACGAAGCACAACGTGCACTGCTGGCGGAGCATGGAAAGTAATGCGCCGGAGGTGTTGGACGCCCTCGCCAAGGTACACCTCTTGCAGGCAAAACTGCTGCGTAAGCAGCAAGAACTTCATTCACAAACAGGCTTCGTCGAGAAAGAGGAGCACGCCTATCAGCAGCTACGGCAGCGTCTCGCACGGCTGCCCGGCCCGGAAGCCGCGGAGGAACTCGCGCTCTGCGCGGAAAATATGCAGCAGCGAAATTTGCAGTTGGCAGACATGGGTGGCTCCTTAGCGACGGCGGAAGAAGAAGCAGACGCCCTCCAAGTGCAAGTCACGCAGCTGCAAGAAAAAATTCAGGACACGAGGCAGCTCTACTACAGAGAAAAAATCAAGAACAACGCATTACGTGCGGAGGAGAAGCTTATTGCCAAATCTTTAGATCTTGTGGGCACCAGCGGCGCATCTGCCAGGAGATCTCGCGAGGGCGCGGTCGCCTTGCTCAGCGTCAGCAGGGACGAGGTAGCAGCGGAAGATGCATCGGCACCACCTGCTCAGCAGCTGCTCAGAAACGCTATCGATGGGTCTTCTATAGCTGCTGCCGACACCTCGCACAAGCTGGCCTCACAGTCGCAGCGATCCGATCTTCGTGCGGGCGCGACCACCCTCCAGAGCAGCACCCACAACCGCAGCGTAGGTGACGACCACGACCTGCCACGGAGCGGACCTAGGCGCGCACCGCAGAGCGAGTTGATGTACAGTGCGTTGACAGCAGGGCCACCGCAGCCTAATTTCCCCCTTCAGAAGCCGCCACATCAACGACAGTTCGTTGGTGGTGGCTTTTCCATTTCGCGACGCTGATGAGTTGACGGGCGCCTCGCGTCTGTGTGTGGTAAGCCTCTCCCCTTTGACGTTTGTCGCTCTGTCTGTCTGTGTGTGTGTGTGTGTCGCGTCTTCATTCCACTTGGCTTTGGTTATTGCACCCCCCCCCTCCTCCTCTTTGTTGTTGTTGTTGTTCACTGCTCTTGTGTTTGCTGTTGTAGATGATGAGAATAACTATATATTCATATATATATTCATATATATATTTTACTTTCCGTGGCCGCTTACGTTGATGTACATTAGAGATTTTTCATATATATATATATATATATATACATACATATATACTATGTCTTGTTTAACATACTCCCGTGGGTGTGGGTGATTCGTGACACCGGCGATGCTTACAGGGATTTGTGTCTCACTGCTTCTCTGCCCATCGCTGGGGGGTGGATGACGGGGGGGGGGCTCCCTTCGCTTCACTTCATCCCCTCTCCCCCCCCTCCCCCACCCGCAAAAGAAAAACGTTGGGCACACTCAAAGTTTTTCTTAATTATGATCGCCTTAGACTGAAGGGAAAGTGCCGCCGTCTGCTGCATCTTTTTTTTTTTGCCCCTCCGCACACCATTCCATCACCATCACAATTGCTTCTTTTCTTTCCTCTTTCTGGCTCTCTTCTCCCCCCCCCACACACACACACACACACTCACTCACACACACACATACTGTTGTACATTAGTACAAAGGGAAAAGCACGTATCATTGGCGAGGCTACAAAAAAAAAAAAATAGGGGTAGAGGAGGGGGTGTAGACGCGGGTGAACACTGCTCGGGAAAAAGAGGGGAAGCACTCTTGACAGTGTGTGTTTCGGGTCGCAGACAAAGCCTCTTTCTTTTTTTTTTCCCTCAACCGACGAATGCCGTTCGAGCAGTGGGGTAGAGGGACATGGCTGTACCGGTGCCCCCCTCTTCTATTGGGGTGCAACCACCCTCGCTGGAATGTGACAACGGCTTTGCAGACCCAACGCGTGTGGATCGCATCCACCTCGTCTCGTGGTGACACACGTGTAACACGTCGAGCACCGAGGTCCCAGAAACCCCGATGTGGGCTCTCTACCCCCGGACACTCGGGCAGCCACCGCGGCCGCACGGGATTGAATGGCGCCGAGGATGCATCAGCTCACGGGCATCGTGTAGAAGAACACAGGGGCATCTTCCAGAGTCAGTACATCAAATCATTTCCAGTCCGCGCAGCCGTGGATATCGGCACCGGTGGCGTCGCATCGCTCTGCGTCGCGCGCGTCGATGCCTCAGCCGGGGCAATCCAAAATATCATGTACCAGACCCAGCTGCCGCTGCATCTCGAGGCGCTATCGACTTCGATGTCGGGCAGTGCATCACCGCTGTCCTCGTCGTCATCCTTCACACTCAGCGAGCGCACGATGGAAGACATCATGAATAAGATGCACATGTTGCAGGGTGTCATGCGGCGCAACGCCTTCGAGGGCCTCAGCGAGCGCGCCGCCGTGCTCTCGTGGCCGCTCTGCCTCGCTGATAATGCTGAAGACTTTGCTGCACAGCTGACGAGAACATTCAAGGTGGATGTTCGCGTGCTGGGGAAGAGCTTCGAGGTGGAGTGGCCGCCGTCGGTGTCGAGTCGCGCAGCCTCTGGAACCACGGACCTGAGTACAAGAGTAGACCACAGCAGCGGCACCGCCAGTGACGACCTTCACAATAGTGATGCACGCGCGGATGTGCATTGCCCGCTTAAATCCCTCTTGCATGCAGTGAATACATCCACCGCGCCGGGGGCCGGAGGGCGAAGGCGGAAGTCGACTCGATCGTCGTCATGCCTCAAGACCGCGTCAAGCTCCGGCGCGATGGACCCGCGTGCGCAGCTCGACACGCTTGCGCTCCTAGCCCACGTTGCCGCTAGCCAGTGTATTGCCCCGCAACGGGTTTTGGTTGTACATGAAGATCCACAGCGGGGCCTGCGCCTGTTGGGACTGGATACGTCACCTGCCGATGACATAGCCGATCTTCTCGATAATGCAGCAACGCTGGAGGAGCGACAGAGGCTGTACGCCATAGCATATGGGTCGGAGCAGCCCTTGCTCGCGGGTGATGCATCACCTCTCGACAGCCACGCGCTCTCATCGGCTTCTGCACACGGACCGCCACAGGCCTCGTATTCATTTGTCAGCACCCGAACAGGGTCCTTGGGCAAAACCGGCAGCGGTGCGGCAGCCGCAGCGGCGGTGGGGGCGACGTCGCCCCCACCGCTGTCTTCGTCACACATGCGTGTCATCGAACATCTCCTTCCGGTAGATGTCGCGAGCGCCCACCGGTACTGTGTCACGAATATTCAGCGTCGTCCGTTGGCGTCGTACCGTTTGCACGGGAGCAGCCCAAATCCGCTTCTCGCCGCCGAGTTTGCGGCGCTGCGAAATCTTATTGTGGGCATGATACAGACATCTCTACCCCCGTGGGTGCATCGTAAGGCAAAGCTCGGGGGCGTTGTGTGTGGGACGAGCCACAATGGGGGCATGCTAAACATTGCAGCTCGCGTGTCGCAGCAGACACACGTCTCCTTGGAGCACCTCGAGGTGCACGCACAACACCATTTTTGTGGACTCACTGACGTGTTGCTTGCGGAGTCTTTCCCCAACCCACTCCTTGTACTGCCAAGTGCGGCGCTGGCAGCGGCCGTGCTGCGGTCGCTAGAATCGCCGCGCATTACGTACCTCCCCGAACTCAGTGTAGCGGCTGCCCTTGTGGTGCAGCCATCGTTGTGGCTACACGCACGCTCCTCTGCGGTGCGGGCGTCGCTTGCAGGGGACCCTTTCTATGCAACCACCACAGCTGAACAGCGCGGCCGCACTTTCGATCGGCCGCACCGCAAGGATAACCCCACCGCTGCCCCAGGAGCGACGTGGGCCAAGAACGGTAGCTGGAACCCTCTGTCCCCACATGAAAGCATGCAGGGTACTTGATGGACTCCCAATCCAGAAATTGGACACACAGGCACCCCACACGCTTTGAAGAACGACAGCTCTCCCGCCACATCCCCTTCCAGCTCGAGCTACTGGCGATGTGGAAGTAGGCTCGCATATATATATATATATATATATGTGTGTGTGTGTGTGTGTAGGAGTGGTCAAAGGTGTGGATGAATTCTTTTGAGTTCCTTTTTTTTTTTGTATCATCAGTTGGTTTTCATTGCCACCCTTCAAGCGCCATCGAAACACTAACATAATCCACACCTAAGCACACACACACACACATACACACACACACAATCACACACACGGGCTTCTCCCCCCTTTCTTTCTCCTCCTCATTGTCCCCACCCTATCTGAAAGGGAAAGCTTGACGAGAAGAAGCAAGAGGTGAAGCACAGGCCGATACGCAAGCAACGCCCCGTCGACATATGTCTGCATCATCTCCCTCATCCTCTCTCTTTTATTGCATCCCCAGCCCCCCACAAACCCACCACCACCACGACCACACACACACACACACACATTGGCATCGAGTCCTCTCTTATACACAACCGCGGATTCGGCCGCTCTCCGTATCTGACGGTGCATATCATCATTACCCCCCCCCTCCACACACACACACACACACACACACACACACACACACACGCACGCACGCACAATCACACATTCATTCATATTGTCCCCCATTTCCCCTGTCACGCGAACGCAATGACAGACTCGTCGCCTGCGCTCACGATAGTACTTCTCGTCGCATCAGGTGCTCTGGTGCTGTTCCTGCTGCGCTGGGTCTCACAACGTCACACCAGCGGCAACGCTCTCGCTAGAAAAAGCAGTCTCCAATCAGCGCAGAGCACGTCAGGCGACTGGGCACATCGTCCTGGCGGTGATACAACAGATGATGATGACGAGATTGGCGCTGAGGCCCAGCCCCGCATGGGTGTGAGGGAAGCCCTGCGTAGGCGCCGCCAGCACCTCCCGCACGGCGACGACACCCGCCGCGGTAACAGCAGCACGGGCGCACACAATGATGACGGCGACGACACCCGCGGCATCCCGGAGACCGACGAAAACGGGGTGAAGTTGACGCGACTTCAGCGAAGGAAGCTCATGAAGGAGCGCGAGCGTGAAGAGCGCCGGCAGGCCCATGAAGCCGCCCTCGAGGCCCAACGGCAGCGCATGGATATTAACGAGGTGCGTGATTCCGAGGCCCTCTTGCGCAAAGAAGAACTCAAGGCAGCGGAGGAGGCTACGTTAAAACAGTTGCGTGAGAACAGGAAAAAAGCTGAGGACGAAGAATACGCCACGTGGATCTCACATATTCGCGTTGAGGAGTGCGGCGAGCTTGGCGATGAAAAACAAGAGCGACAGGAACGTGTACGTGCCTTCTTGCTCGATCGTGCGGCGCAGGTACAGGACCGTGCGCAGCGATGGTCCGCTGACATGAAACACCGCACAACCGCTGGCACGTCAGGCAGTGGAATAAACGAAGAGGGATGCCTTCACGTGCTCGTATTGCAGACAGCAGCGAGGGACTTGAAGGTATCGGTGGAGCAGCTCGTGAGCGCTATTGAGCACCTTTCACAGGAAGACAAGGTGCAGGGTGTGTTTGACGATCGGGGCAAATACATCTTCATCGCACCAGAACATTTTCCGCTGCTCGCACGGTTTATTCAGCGCCGCGGGCGGATTTCGGTGCAGGAGTTTACGCGTGAATGCAATCGGATCGTGATGCAGTCCTAGAGACGCCTTTGGCTATGCGTGGGGAGGATCATTGACGAGAAAGAAAGACGTATGATGGAGCCCGGCGGAGCACGAGCATCCCTCACAACAGCAGCTACGACGGACTCGATTTCTTTTCGTGAATGGGATGCACGTCTCTGGGAAGACAAGGCTTGATCCTTCCCCCCCCCCTCCCTTAGGGCCATGACCGCTTTCTCGCACACTTTGTCTTCTCGCTTGTCTGTGGATGAGTATTTCTATACCACCACCACCACCACCACCACCAACAAATGGATGACAGGCCTCCGGACTAACCCCTGTCCTGTTAACCCCCTCCCTCCCACCACCACCACACACACACACACACACACCCTCCGACGTTCTTTGTATGTATATATATATATATATACATCTGTGTGTGTGTGTGTGTGGTGGTGGTGGGGCACGCTCAAGGAGCGCATCTCGGAGACACCTCCATAGCCTCCTCCTCCCTTCACCTCTTTTTATCTGCTCGATTTTCCCTCGTCTGTTCCCACTTCGGTATCTTCCCTTGGGGGGGGGATGGGGGCTCGACATGGGTTGTGCTTGTGTGTACGCCATAACGGTCTGAATTGAGCACGCAGCAGCTCACACATACACATACACACACACACACACCTTGCCTGGCAGTCCCACCCACAAATTAAAATACCCTAGCGAACCCCCACACCTATTTCTCTATTCCTCCCCCCCCCCCAACACACACACACACACACACATAGATATATATATATATATTTATATATTTATATATCTTCGGCCGCGAGCACCGGTTCGCCAACTTTACAAAAAAAAAAAAAAGGTGCCCAGAAGGCAAAGTGTTCTCGTACACGCCTCTGAGGGTTGAAATCGAGAGCAAGGGAGAGGGATCAAGGACATACAACACACGATCAAGCATCAACACACACACACACACACACACGCGGAGAGACAGATCACAGAGAGGGGAGAAGAGGGTTAAGGTGGGGAAACACTACGTCTACAGCGGCGGCCGCGACAGGGCGGGGGGGTGTCTTCTCTGTGGGCGTGTGTATGTGTGAAAGCGATGAACTCGAGCGAAGAATCGGCTGGCGATTTGACCGAGAAGATCAAGACATCGAAGGGCCCACCCCGGGCACAGCAGGACGCACCGCAACCCTTCCCAAACCACAGAATGACTGACGACCGTGGCTCCAGCGCTGCGAACCCCAGGACAGACAGCGGCGACGGGGATCCGTTGGACTTCCCATACACCACCATGATGCAGCCAGCAGAGGAGAAGAAGAGGACCACTGAAAGCAACGGTCAGCCGCATGAACAGCACGAGCAACAACCCCCAGAACAGTACACCAAAGGCGGATGTGTGAATGAGAACGGTCACTCGAGTCAAAGCAGCAACAACAACAACGAGGGGGACGGTGAGCGCCACACACGTCGAGTCGCCGCTGTGTGTAACGTTGATGAGGGCAGCGACGCCGACTCGGTGCGGCCGGGATCCTCCTTTAAGGAGCGACGACAGCGCCAGCGACTGGTACCCAGCGTATCCTACGACAGCATTGAGCTGGCCATAGCCTCCTCGAACAACTCTGGAGACGAACGGAAATCTCGAAGCACTCGAGACGCACACTTGCGGCGGTGCGGCAGCGATCTCGAGGATGAGCTCGGCAACAATCCGTCGTCCCTGCCGCTGAGCACCGATGAATGTGTGCAGGGGGCACCCGGTACCGCTCTCCTCTTTCCACACTTGGGCGATGTGAAAGATGGCTGCAGTGAGAGTGTCGCAGACTCGATGAGCTCCTCACCACCAGTCGTCACACTCTGGGCCGTCGACCGCGATCTCCGCCGCAAGCGCATTAAGAAGGTGAGTCATTATATTCTTGGCCCGCTGCTAGGAGAAGGAAGCTACGGTGTGGTGCGCGACTGCATTGACCTCAACACGGACAACGCCGACCGGCGTTTCTCGCGGTGCGCCATCAAAATCATCAGCGGAAACTGTGGTGCGTATGACACACCGGCAGCGACCCCTGGCCAAGCGAGTGGGAAGCCGTCCTTCCCCGCGGAGGACGACAAGGCGCATGACAGCCAACGCAACAGGGATGCTCACGGTGCCCGCAATGACGATGCCGCCCCTCTTACAGTACCGGCGGCGAATGCGCTGAAGCGCACGACCGGTATTCAATACCGCCGCGACGAAGACCTGAAGCGACAAGAAACGTTGCAGCGGGAGATGCGTAACCTGCAGCGCTTCCACAGCAGAAACATTATCCGTGCCCTCGACACATTCACACGATACGGCAAGGAGTATGTTGTCATGCCGATCGCAATCTGCAGCATGCAACAGCTGATCGAACAGCTGCTACGCACGCGGTGGCACGAAGCGGTGCGTGCGTGGCAGCAATCACCGGATTCGTTGCAGGGTGTCAAGTGCGGCGAGGCTGCGCCGTCGGCCAGCAGCACGCGAGCACCGCTGCCGGAGCGATTTTCGTGGCTTTCAGTTCCGGCATCTACAAAAGGGGGGCCGAATTTAGATGACCTCACGCTCACGTCAGACAGCGAGGGCATTGACGTGGATGAGGGCGACGGCAGCGCCACGGAACCACTGCACAGGTACAGCGATGAGAGTGATGACGGCCGACACCATTTTGGAGAGGCCGGCATCAATACCAGCATGAGCGACTCCGACCGGACTCGCGAGCGGCGCCGTCGCGGCGTCACTGCGTCCTGGGGAAGTCAAGAAAACTCTAGAGCGATATCGCACCGGTCGCCTCGCTTCGCTTCGACCGAGTTTTTCTACTCAGCCCCGGCAACACACCGCATGGAGGACTGCTCACACTTCTCCTATCGGTGGCATCCCTCCGAGCTACCGCAGGAGCGACGGAGCGGTCCCCCGCCGGCATTCGCCGGGGAGCACCGCTACAGTGACGGCAGTTGTGTGCAGGATAACATGAGCGACGGCAGCTCAGCAGGGACAGTGGGGAGCATCGCCGTCATGAGTGCGACACCTCCAGCGCTCTGTACGGCGGAGCTGCCCTGGAAGGTGGACGAACTCGACAGGAACGACCCGAGCTGTACAGGCTACAACGGCCCCGAGAGGGAGTTGGAGGTAGGCGCGCCACCCGCGTCATCGTTCGCTGTACGGCCGGACCGACCTCGCGTGTTGCTTCCCCTGTGTTCGCCAACGCTACTGAAAGGGATCGTGTATCAGCTTATCTCAGGCGTCGCCTATTTGCATCGCCAGCGTCTGGCGCACAACGACATCAAACCGTCAAACATTCTTTTTTTTGAAGACGGCACGGTGAAGCTGGCCGATCTGGGCAGTGTCAGCGACACATACAACGACCAAGGCTCCGCGCTCTGTGCCTCACCGGAGCTGTGCAAATATTTCTACGGCGCCGCAACACCACCCTCATCTTTTTCCCAATCGACAGAAAGTGTTGGCAAGGATGCAGCACAGCCCAGTGACATGTGGTGCTGTGGATTGATCCTGTACTACCTCATTACGGGTATGCCCGGCCCGCTGCCCGTGCACATACGCTACATGCGCTCGCTGCGCAACAAGCACGCCCACCCGCAGCTTCAGATTTTCTCGAGCCACGGCGCTCACCACGACTGGGATGGCAAGAGCGACTACGATGGCATCGTGCCGCCCATCACTACTCGATACCAGCTCTACCGTGAGATTGCGCATCAACAGACGCCAATAGACCTCAGCGACCTTCCAGACATAATGCCACCAGACATGGGCGACGACGTCCTGTACCCCACGATGCCGACCTCAAACACGAGGGATGCCCTGAAGGGAGACGCGGCAGATGACAGAGACGCTATGCCAACCTACCCCCCCAACAGCGTTCGACATCTTCTGGCGGGGCTCCTCGAGCTCGATCCACGGCGCCGTCTGACTGCTGAACAGGCGCTGCACCACCCGTGGCTCCGTATGGCCTTTCGATCCAAGACGAATGTCATGAGTAGCCGCGAGCATCAAGATGGTGAGAAGCGAGAGCGGAAACAGAAGCAGCGAAAGCCTCCGTCAAAGCAGGCTATGGAGGACGCCATTCAGCGTGACGTGGCGCGTCGTGTGATGGAGTCTCGTCATGTGCAGCATATGCTTCGCTTAGATCAGCAGCGGCACCTTCAGTTTGTCGCGGACTGCTGCAATATGCTAAACATTGCGATACCGCCGGAGATCATCAAAGCCCATCCCAGGGAACCGTATCACAGTGACAGTGGTGCGAATACGCAGTGCGCCACATTCTCGGTGCTGAAGAAGCTTCATCACAACGCCCTCGCATCACGCCCCGGTAGCACATATGCGCCAGAGCGGCACAACGCGCCGGGTCGCAACGAGTGGTCCGTGACCTCGTGTAACAGCAGAAGTGCCGGGCTCACGCGCGCCGCCCCACGGGACAGCACTCGACCGCGCGTCATGCCACGCGGGTGCGTTGACACGGAGCTGTTCCTCCCTCTCTCCGAGGAGGACTACTATGAAATAAAGAGCGGAAAAACAGAATTTGATGTTCGCGGTTTGCGTCGAAAGCCGCTCATCGTCGCACAACTTCAGGAATACCTTCATAATGTCGT
Source organism: Endotrypanum monterogeii (assembly GCA_000333855.2). Lineage (NCBI taxonomy): Eukaryota > Euglenozoa > Kinetoplastea > Trypanosomatida > Trypanosomatidae > Endotrypanum > Endotrypanum monterogeii. The sequence goes on from CM007323.1 coordinate 88,343, forward strand.
ACTTGTGCAGTGTGGCTATCGTACCGGGCCGGATGCAAGCTATCAGGCCATGTGTGTGCGGGCATTCTCAGAGCACGACGGCAGCGGTCGCCGCCGCCACAGTGGCGGCAACGGTGCACATCGAGGAGATACCCAGCAACCAGCGGTTGTTATAATGCCAGGCGCCGGCGGAAGCATTCATCGTTGCAGCCGGCCCGACAGACTGGCATCGATTGCCGCGGTGTCGTCGCCCCTCTCCTCCCCCCCTCCTTCGCCTTCGTTGCCCACGATGAGGCCAGATCACGTGGGCACGGGTGGTGCGAGCAACAACAGTGGGCTGGCGGAGGTGTCTGGCTGTGGTCCCCGTCACCCGCCGCGCGCTCAGACAAACAATTTGAGAGTGGGGATGGCGACTGGCCCCTCGAACGGTGTCACCGCACTCCGGTTAAATAGTGTGACCGGTCGCGCGCTCATCGACACCTCCCTGTCCGGGGCCGCGGCCGCAGCCGCCGCTGAGGCAGAGGCACAAGCTGCTTCTGCCGCGGCACAAGCTGCGGCGCCGCCGGGGTCATGTGCACCACGCGTCCCAAGGAGCGACCGCCCCGGCAATCGAAAAACAGTTACAGGTCAAGACAATAGAACTCGTGACGCGAGCGATTCCCCGTCGGAAGAGGAGGTCAAAGTTGCCATGCGGGAGAGCTCCAAGTGTCTTTGCGGGCTTGTGTGAGAATGCCGCAGGAGTGAGGGAAGCTCCGTTTTCTCCTTGATTATTGCTGTTGTGTGCTGTGTGATCTGCTGTGAAAAAAAAAAAGCCTGGAGGCCTACCCCCCCTCTCCTAACAGACACACGCATACAGACACACACACTATATATATATAAATACGCAGTAAAAAAAAAAAAATTCGGGGAGATATTTTTATGCTTGCTCATATTTCCGACTGTGAGGTGTGCCTTACATGCTGTACTGGAGGTACTGCGGTGAACGAATAGGGGCGGAGGGAAGGAGTTGCTGCAGCAGGCGTGTAAAATACTTGATGGAGGTGACGATGTGACGATAGCATCCGCCTCGGTGTGTGTGTGTGTGTGTGAGGGGGAGGGAGGGGGAGTGCGTGTGGCACCCATGCAAGCTCGTCCTACACAGGCACATGTATCTACCCACCACCACCGCCGCCACTCTTTTCACAGAGGCCTTCCCCCCCCCCCTCCTCCCCCTCTGTAACTCAAAAGAAGACAAATGAGAACGATCACACGCACGCAAACTCAATGTATTATCGTGTCTCCCACGCCCTTTCCCTCCCCCTTCGTGTGTGTGTGTGTGTGCGTCCTTTTTTGTTTGTTTTTTATCCCCATTCCTGCACAACATTAATCTCCTGTTCCATTCTCCCTCTGCGTATGCGTGTATGTTGCTAAAATATTTTGATTTCAGGGTGGGCAGGATCTCCCCATACACACACACACACACACACACCTCCCCATGCCTCCGATTGTGTGCGCGTCGTGGCGGGCTAAACGTGTGTGAGTGACTTCGAGTGGGTCAGAGAACAAAAAAAAAATTCTAAGTGTGTGTGTGTGTGTGTTTCTCTGTGAAGTGCGCAAATCGACCAGCTTACCTTGGACTCTTTCATGTTTTTTTTTGATACGATCGCACTCCCCTCCCTCCTCCCCCACCAAAAAAAAAAAAACGGAAAGACATATATGAATGTCTGTACACCGCACAGTCGTGATGATTGTTTGCAGCTATAGGTTCCGCCCTTCTCCTTATCGGGGCACCCACTCATACTCACACGGACAGGGAAGAAGGGAGGTGCTCCCATTCCCCTATTTTTCCGTCGCTCTCTGATCATCATCACACAACTATTTTGTTGTTCACTGGATGCCCCCCCTCCATGTTGCCACCTCTTCCTCTCTCCCTCCTCCCCCTCACCCCGCACGCGTCAGACACACACCTACACCTCGCAGACCCTGTTTGATTTCCTTGCACACACGCTCGAGCAGACGCACACAACTGAACTTTCTGGGGGGTGGGTATGACCGGGGTTGTTACTCAACGGGGCTCCAGCTGAAGGACGCACACGGCACGTCATCTCATCATGGAATCTCTTGCATACATCCTCGCCTCACCGTTCCCTCACAGTCGGTTGACCCACATCAAAAAGAAAAACGAAACGACAGCGAATTGAAAAAAAAAAAGCGCCAAAGACGAGGTTTGTTGTAGAGGCCTACGCTTCACCTCGTACAACAGCCCCACCACCACCACCACCACCACCTCCCGCAACGAACTATCGTTGCTGTTGTGTGTGGCTTCTCCTATCAGACGGATGATACACATCAGCATTCATTCATTCATTCCGTATTATTATTATTTTTTTTTTTTTGCGCTGTAGTGGCCTTCTGCTGTACACATCACGGGTATTTTCTTTCTTTTTTTCTCGTTCTCCCTCACATTACCGTCTTGCCTTGCTGATTCTGGTGAGTAGACACTGTGCATTTATAGTTATCATCTACTTATTTTCATTGGTGTATTCCTATACACTCACCTTTGACTCTCCCCCTTATCCCAAAATGTCGATGGCACCGTTTATTACCAACGCCATTGCCCTCACCCCCCCCTCCCTCCCTCCTAAGCATATTCTGAGCATGGTTATTATTATTATTATTATTATTATTATTATTTTTACTGTTATATATATATATATATATATTACTTTTCTAGTTCTTTGTTCACTTATGGTGGGTGATGTGCTGGTCGACGACGTCAACAGCGTCTGCGGTATTTCTTCCTGGGATGGGAGTATGGTGATGATGAGGATGGCATATTTTTTGTCTGTAGGGTTTGTTGTGTGGAACATAGATGAGGGGTGATGCCCGCCGCACTTGCCTCCCCTCCCCGTGTTTTTCCTCTTTTCATGAATGCAGAGACGTGAGTATCACGCGTATATACACGCCTTAAACTGTTTTTTTTTTTTGTCGCTTCCCCATGCCAATGCAGCCTCGTGATGCACACACACGCGCGCGCCGGGGTATTGTGAAGACACATGTACAGGAACGTTTGATCAGGTAGTAGCACATTCTCCATGTTGTGTATTTTTGAGGTTGTTATTGCGGTTATTCCTCGGTAATTACTGAACGGCGGCATTTCTATGGCGCGCGGGATGAAGGGGAGGAGAAAGGGGGCAGCCTTTGGATGCGGGCTTGTCTTGAGATTCATTCCTCTGTCGGACCGCCGCCGCCGCCCCCCTCTTCTCCCTCCGTCTCGGAGACTTCTTTCACAAGTGCACACAACCCCGCAACTGGTACGTAGACACGCGCCTGCATGCAAACAAGCAAAAAAAAACAAAAAAAAAAGAAGAGAGAAGGCCCTCATCCTCTGCGTCGTCATCGATTTCATTGCGGGGGAAGGGGGGCGAGATCACTGGGTGTCGCAGACCCATGACAGCGACCACGATGTGCAATGTCACCACCGTCGGGGGCGATCGTGCAGGATTGAACCTGTCTGTCCCACCCACGTGGCTGGTGAGGTGCGTCAGCGTGACTCGGACGCTGCCCACAAGCCTCTCACTGCTTACCAATGTGTGCGCGTCTTCGCTGATCGGGGTTGTCATCCCCATTTGCAGCTGCTTCATCATGCTACATCTCTCGCATCCCCTTTTCTTTACTACATCACACACACACACACACACACATATATATATATATATATATACATCTGCATACGTTGCCATGTCACAATAGACAAACACACCCCTCCCCTCCCCTCATCATTCATCTTTCTTTTCTCTTTTTTTTTTTTTTTCACGTATAAACTACTTCACCACTGCTCGTCAAACCCGATATCGAAAAAAAAAAAACGTCTTCGCTGCAGGGGGCTGTCCGCGACTCCCTCCCTCCTATACTCATCCCCCCCGCCGCCGCCGCCCTCCTCCTCCCAATACTCTCCCATTCTCGTATATTGGTGCACAGCACACCCACCACCAGTATTATCACCATCACCCCATTTGCACAAGAATGCCGGCCGCAACGGATGGCGCCTCAGCGTCGGAGACTCGGAAGGAGTACTACTCAATAGACTCGGCAACAGGCGAGATGCTGTTCCCCAGCACAAGTGCCTTCGAGGCCTACGCCAGTCATGCCGCGAAGGAGTATGAAAGTAATAAAAAAAATAGTGGGAAGGTGACGATGCCATGCATGTACATCTATAAAGGGCTTATCTATAGTGCTGCCAAGTTCAGCCACGTACACCCTGGCGGTGTCCAGGTGATGGCGCACTACCATGGAAAGGATATTACTCAGGTGTTCCACGACGAGCACCACCACCACGCCCATACGGCAACTGCTGTTAGTATTCTGCAGCAATATCGTGTGGGCAAGATTTCGGAGGTGAAAAGCGGCGTGGCTGGTCAGCTCAGGAAGTCGGGCGCTGACACCCTAACGGAGCTCACGGCGTACCCGCAGATCACTCAAAAGTATGTGATATACAAAGATTTTTTAATCCGCCGAGATCGCGGGCTGGTGTGGCAAGTGATGTTTCTCAGCCTCCCACAGTACATGCATTTGATCGATACGCCTATTTATCTCCCCGATTGTCGCCTCTTCGACTCGAGTCTGATCGAGTTGTTCTCCCGCACAAAGCATTGGGTCATCATGGTCCTCTGGCTGCCGCTGAGCTTCTTTTGGGTCATGCGTGGGGTGATGCGCGACTACACGCAGCTGAACCCCGCCTGGAGCAGCCGCTTCGATGTCTATCTCTACTACCCCAACAGAAATTGGGTCTTTGGCAATTACCCTGCTCCTGTGAACCCATCCATGACGTCGTACATCCCACCCAATGCCACCGACCCCAGGACGATAGCCGAGGCGCAGTACCGTCACGCTGCCGCCGTCAGCGACTTCAGTCCCTTCTTTGTGCTGGTCTTCTTTCTTTTGGGCGTTGGACTGTGGTCTCTGATGGAGTATTCGATCCACCGCTTCGTCTTTCATTTTGAGCGTCGAGTGCCCCAATTTCTGCTCGACAACCCCCTCTCCAAACAGGTGCACCTCCTCCTCCACGGTATCCATCACGTCATTCCCATGGACCCGGATCGCCTCGTCTTCCCGCCGGCAATGTTTGCGGTGGCGTGCGCTGTACTTTACTGGTGCTACAGCTACGTGATGACGGGTAGTTGCCTTGATGTCGTCAGCGGCGGCGCAGTCTTCGGGTATGTTTTATACGATGAAGTTCATTACTACATCCATCACTGCGATCCCACCAGCCTCTACTTGAAGAACTTGCGAAAATACCACCACGCGCATCACTACATCGACAACGCTCGTGGGTACGGCATCACCAATACATTATGGGACCAGCTGTTGGGTACCGCGCACTAACGGGGCGGGGGGGGGGGAAGATTCATAATCATAAGGATACTGATGGCGACCCTCCTCAGCCATTCGACCGGTGTGGCATATACTGGGAAAGTGTGTGTGTGTGTGTGTTTTGGAGGGGGGTACTTCTGGAGTGCAAAGATGCTGGATGTCATGTGATTGCCCCGCCCCTTCATCCACCCCCCTCTCCTCTCCTCCGCCGTCCGTCGCGTCGACGCGTACGACGTAGCCGGAGTACGGACGTACGACGACGGTACGACGACGACGCGAACGACG
>CM007323.1:94097-123657 GCA_000333855.2 Endotrypanum monterogeii
GGATGTCATGTGTATTCCGCCCCCGTCCCCTTACCACTCCCCCCACCCCCCCCCTTGCCCCCCCCTCCCCCTCGTTCTCCCGGAGGGGGACAGGGTGGGGATGAAAGTGGGCAAGGGAAGAAGTGCAAAGGAACAGAACAGAACAGAACACACACACACACAACAAAAAAAAAAAGACGTGGAGGGGTATCGTTGATACTCGGTGAAATACAGAAAGCGTAATCGGTGTTTGAATTATTTTTATTTTTGTTATGCATTTTAATTTTACTTTTTTTTTTTTGGGGGGGGGGTTTGTCTGCTGCTTGTATTTTCTTTCGTGCCGTTGTTGCCTTCTCCTCCGTTGCCACACCTGCCGTCGCACACCACGTTGATGCTGGAGATATAAATATATATAAATATATGTGTGTGTGTGTGTGTGTGTGTGTATGCAAGGGCGGGGAGGGGGCTGAACCCCGCTGTATACATCCAAGATAAACGGTGAGGAGGAGGCATAATCGTGAAGAAAAAAAAAATAGGGATCTATGGGAGGCGGAGGCGGAGGCGGAGGGGGGGGACGAATAGGTAAGCATGTACGTGCACGTGTCTGCGTAATGATCGAAAAGTTTCTCGGTTTGCGTGAGCGTTGGTTAGAACTCCCGCAAGCAGCCCCCCCCCCCCCTCTCCGCATCCCCCTTTACGACCACCACCACCACAACAATAATAATAATAATATGTGACACAACCTTCAAAGGTACGAGCTGTGCATCTTGCGGAAGCTGTCCTTACTGTTTGATACTTTTTTTTTCCCCCTCTCTCCAGAAGCTGTGTGTATGTGTGGCCACCGTTTGGCAACAGCGGCTCCTCACTCGCCTCATTAATGTCACAAACTCTCCAGGTTTTTTTTTTGTTATTTAGTGTGTGGCTTTGCTAGATGAACTGGGCCTCCTCCCCCCTCTCCACCTCCCCCCCCTCCTCTCCACCTCCCCCCCCCCTCTCCACCTCCCCCCCCCTCCACAGATACGCACCATCCCTTCCTCTCCTCGCGGTGCGCTTGGTGAAGAAAAGGGGAGAAAGGTATCGTAGTTAGTTGGTAGTCGATGCAGAGCTCTTGATCTCCTGAGTATCCTTTGAAGATGAGGTCACTGTAGAGATGACTCTCTCTGGCAGAGGATCACGCCTGCCCATCACGGCACGGACCAGTGGCCCTGGATTGCCACTCTGTGTGTGAAAGCAAGGGAGGTGGGTGGCTCTCACCTTGGACCGCTTCCCCCCCCTCCCTGACGCATACACGACACGTTAAGCACGTGTACGTGTTTCTCCTTGTGCGTGCGCTTTCTGCTTCGTTTTATTTGTCTGATCTCCACTTCTTCTTTTTTTTTTTAGCTTTGTTTTTTGACCCCTGCGTCTGACCTCGCCCATGTAAAGAAATGCTTAGCACGTCTACACCATCTCGCCCCCCCCCCCCTCCAGGCGCCTCCATCATGAAAGACACAGGCAAGCAGAGGGAGAGTCCCGCACGCCCACGCCCGCACAAAGCTGAGGGGTTGGGGCAGGAGGGGGGGGGAGGAACCTCCTATTTCTCGCCCCTCCGCACCCCGTTCCTTCCGGGACCCCCCGGATGGAACGTTTCAGCCCAGACATATGGCCTATATGTATTCATCGCCCTACTTGTCTTTCTCCTGCCTCCTCTCTTCATTCCCCTCTTTTTTTTTTTTTTTGGTGGGGATGCATACATCCACATACGCATCACCCCGAAGCGTCAACATTGCCCCTGGCCCCTCTTCTCAGGAAGCCTTTCTTTTTTTCTTTTTTTTTCCCTCGTCCCCCCCCCCTTTTTTTTTCCGCTCGTTGAAGTGATTTATATATTGAAGGTCAGTGTCCTGTTTGAGTCTTTATTGCATCATCAGTGTCTCCTACGACACCCCCACCACACACGCGCGTCTTGGGATGACAGTGATCAGCTAAAACCAAGAGCGCCAACTCAAGAAATACACTGTGTCCTCCTTTTTTTATATATATTATAATTTGTTTGTACATAGTACGTGCCCCCACTCGCTCCACTTTTTTTTTTTTTTCGCTTTCTGATCCGCGCTGTATCAGTGGGCCGTAGTAGTAATACCGACGCTGCAAAGCCACACACACACACAGAGAGAGAGAGAGAGAGACACACAAAGGCGGGAGCAACAAGAACAAAAATAAATAAATAAATACAAGGCCCTCCAGCTCACACATTGATATATACAATTGTGGATATCACAAGTTGAGGGAGGGGAAAGAGACAAAACAAAGGACGCCGCAGCACGAGACATTTTATTATTATTTGAAAAAAAATCTTATTTATAATATATATATATATATATATATATATATATGATAAACAGATATTTAAAAAAAATAAAAAAAAACATAAAACCTTAAAAAGAAAAAATCAACCGCCTCATTCCCTTTCCCTCCAAGAAATACGAGAAATGATGGCCGACGAAGCCGAAGCCTTCGTAGGGATCGATATGTCGGCCGCCCGCGAGCCGCTGACGCACGCGGCCTCCCTCGTCCACGGTAAGTCGATGACTGTTGACGGGAAGGAGGAGGCGCTGGTTCACAACAACCGCCGCCGCCGCCGTCCGCGCAAGGTGATCGTGTATTACTTCAATTCAGACTCAGAGGACGAGGAAGGCGTCACCGATGCGGTGACCGCCGAGCTGAGCTGTGCGCTAGACAACGACGTGGAGGCATCCACGGAGTCCAGGGTATCCAACTCGCAGGTGGTGATGCGGTGCAAAAAATCATGTGCGCGCGACAACGCGGAGAAATTATCCGCGTGCAAGCCCGCCTGCGCCGAGGCCCCGCGCATTGGCTCACCGACACCAATGTGTTTTTACGCCTTTGGTATAACAACGCTTCTCTACAACGTGCACAACGCGCAACTGTGCGACCTGAACATGGCCACGATGGGTCTTGTTACGATGATTGGCGGCCTTACCCAGTTCATCAGTGGCTTCTTCGAGCTGATCAACAAAAATACCCTCGGATGCACCATATCGACGACGTACGGAGCGTTCTGGATGGCGACGACAATGCTTTTCTTGTGGCCGCAGAATGATTATGTGACGATGGGCGGAAGCTCGTACTCCGGCGCATATTTTTTGGTTTGGTTTTTTTTCGCCCTCTCGCTCCTCGCCGCCTCCCTCCGCTCCCCTTTCACGTGCATCGCACTATTTGTTCTGGTGCCGCTTAACTTCCTCATGCAGAGCATTGGCTTCTTCATGGACAGCCAGGCCGTTGCGCGTGCCGCCGGCTACGAGGGAATTCTCGTAGGCATGCTAGCCATGTACCTTGGCGCAGCCTTCATCCTTCGTGAGGTGTACGGCCGCACGGTGCTGCCGCTGCTCTTTCAGGATAAGATGCGTATCGTCGAGTGGTAGTCACCCACACAGCTTCGGAATAATATAAGTGTGTAGATCTAAGAGGGGAAGGAAACACAGCAGCAAAAAAAAAAAAAAGAACAAGCACCTTTGTTTCGTAGAAGGAGGGAGGAAGGAAGAACAAAAAAAAAATACATATACATATACATATGTATTTGTATATATTATAATGTGACAGGACGACACCAAAAACTGTAACATAGATGCCCCAGGTTCATCATACACACAAACGTAACTATACATATGCACATATATATATATATATATATATATATATAGTGTGCATGTCTGTCGCTGTTACGTTCTCATTTTTCTTGTTTTTCGAAGGCTATTTTGTACCTCTTCATTCATAAATGCCCCCCCCCCCGTTCTTTTCCACGCCCACATCTCCCTCCATCCCCCCGACTCGCCCTTACTTTCTTCCCCCATAAGACACAAGCGAGCGCACATAGACACACACGCAGGGGAAGATGGGTATTCGTTTTAACGGTGGGGAGGGGGAAGGTGACCTCGTCATGTCTTGGAGAGAAGAATGGAAAGAGGATGGGAAGGTCAGCGAACAGAGGAGGGAGTGTGTGTGTACAGCACCCCATTTGTGCGCTGACTCGAAATAAGCCACGTAAAAGAAAAAAAAAATTTGATAATAAAAAAAATAGATGTACCATTTTTCACCAGAGCTCAGGGTATGGAAAACAGTACACGACCGTCACGGTGGGGCCCAGAAAAGTGTCTCACAAGCCCTCTAGTTCAACGGCTGATGAGCCAAGAGCTAATGTACTTGCTCCTGCTCCTCATCTAGTTAACCCCCACCACGACCACATTGTTCGTTCATCCAACTCACATGTTTTGCTTCCTATCATCTCGAGTTGTGCGTCTCACATTGCACTTCCTTTCACCATTTTATTTGAGGCATTGAGACGCTCTTTCATTTCTTTCCCGTACACACACACGCACACACGCACATGCACGCAGATACCACCACCCCATCAGATATAGACCAGTACTCGTGAGCATCATTTTTTTTTTCTTTCACCCCCTCCCCATCGCACATAAGTCATCGCGTCGATATATATATATATTTTTTTTTTCGTTCTTGTCGTGCCGTTAAACTCGGGTTCCAGACACATCGCCAGTAGCCACGACATAACCGTGAACGATGCCCAGCAGGGTGGAGAACGAGTTTGAGCCCTTGGGCCACAGCGAGGACGGACTACGCGCAGAGGTCCCCCCCGGGACCCCTTCATTCGGCGGCCACGAGAACTCCACAGGAGGCATGCATGAAGACACCATCCCTCGCGGCAGCCGCGCCAACGGCCGTCTCAGCCAATCGAAGTCCCTCCACACGGACAGTGATAATGAAGAGGATTTTCTGAACCACCAGATTCGTATGCTGGAGGCAAAGAAGGCGACCGCCAAGTCGTCCACCTGGCCGAACCCGGGACCAGTTGGCTTGCTGGGCTTTGCCACCTCGACGATTCTTCTGAACATGCATAACACTGGACGCTTTCCCTTGACGACGATGGTCGCCGCCATGGGCATCTGTGTTGGCGGAGGCGCGCAGCTCATTGCGGGCGTGCTCGAGTGGGTGCGCGGCAACACATTCGGTTTTGTGGCCTTCACTGGGTACGGTATGTTTTGGCTGTCTCTGGTGTGCATCTGGATGTTGCCCAGCACCGACACCGGCCTCTCCTTTTTTGTCCAGCCGGCCGACAGCCACGCACTCGGTGTGTTCCTCCTTCTCTGGGGCTTATTCACTTTTTTCATGCTTCTGTGCACGCTTCGCACCAATGTGTTCCTTGTTCTCGTGTTCCTCAGCTTGACAGTACTTTTTCTGATGCTCGCCAGCGGGCACATGACAAACAACCCAACGGTGCTCCGCGCAGCCGGCTACGAGGGCATCGTCTGCGGCCTCCTCGCGCTCTACCTCGGCGCTGCGGAGTTGCTCAACGAGGTGTGGGATTGTACACTTGTGTTTGTGGTTCCTATGACGCAGGTGCTCGGCTGGCTACGTTGCCTCCAATGAAAAAGGAGGCAACGTAGCCAAGTTTCTATTTGAAAGACAAAGAAAGAAAAAAGGTGCCCTCATGCAGCGCGTCAGTGATGCGTGAATGCAAAGGCAAGTCGAGGTGTAGTGATACTGTGCCTGTCTGAATGTGTGTGGTTGGTGGCATTCGCGGTGTGAATAAACAGATACACACGCACACACACACACACACACACACACACACACACGCACACACACACACACACACACACACACACACACACACACACACACACACACACACACACGTATATTCGTCATTGTTGTAAAATGTGACCTCTGCATCGGGTATTGCTCATGGGCACATCTGCTGGCAAGCGAATGTGTGGAGGCCCTTTTTATTTATTATTTATTTATTTATTATTGTTTTAATGATTATGTTCATTTCTCATGTAGAACAAATGCGGGGGGGGCGGGAGGGAATTCATCCGCTACCCCTTCACGAATATTCTTCTTTGTGATATCGTGCCCCCCCCTCCCCTCCCCTCCTCCTTCGCTCACGCACCCTCCTTCCTCACCTTGTTTTAGAATCGCTTGGCTGTGCAAGAAGGGGGGAAAGGCTGTGTGTGTGTGTGTTAATTTTTATTATTATTACTATTAACGTTGGCTGTTGTTTTTCTTTTCGGTGGAAGAGGGATAGAAAAGAAAGGGAAGGTATAAATATATATATATATATAGTTATATAGATATAAAAGTACATTCCTGTTTCACCGGACTGCTGTGGGCTCATGCTGATTGCCTCTTCTCTAGCACTCCCCTCTCCCTCTCCCTCCCCTCCCCCCCCCTACCCACACACAACTACAAAGAAGTACACACACACACATATATATATATATATATATATATATAGTTATATATATTGGTGTGTGTATCTATAGTTGTCGGTGCGTGGGTGTATTTTTTATATATTTTACATTTTTATGTGTGTGTGTGTGTGTCTGTAGTGATGGCGGTGCAGTGGTGCGAGGGGGGGCGCGATATCTCCTGCACCTCCTCAAACCGTCTGAGGATGACAGCAAGATGGAGTGGATATAATAGCCCGCTCTTTCTTCCTTCCTTCCCGTGCACTTACTGACCACCCCATTCGCCTTTGCTCTTACCCCCGCCCCCCCCCCCTTTTTTTTTTCCAGTGTTCGCCAAAAAAAAAATTTTCTTGATGTCCCCCCCCTCCTCCTCCTCCTCCTCTTCCGCATATCTTTCTTATCACACTCACCCACTCCTCCCTCGACTTCTTTATTGGCGTTGTTGTTGCTCCCCTCTTGAGCCTCCTTTCCTTTTGTGTGTGTGTGTGTGTGTGTGTGTGTGTGTGCATGCAATTGAGGAAGATGTTTTTGATCGCCCTGACAGATGAGTCTACATGGCCGTTTGAGGGAGTGCATATGTTTATTTTATATTTTATTTTATTTTTTATTTTATTTGGACTCGATTTGATGTGTCTCCCTCATTGATGAATCCGTTTAACGCCGGGAGTCTGCAACGTCGCATACACCGATAACCAGTGCAATATATAAATATATATCTATCTATCTATATATAAATATATAGATAGATATAATTCTTTGTGTGGGTGTGGGTGTCGCTGCCCTCTTGGTGCTCTATCATCTGCATGACGCACCGCGTGGCGCCACCGTTCCCTCCCGTCACCTTCATATTGGCCTTACCCACACTGACATCTGACCCACCCCCATGTGATTGCAAAGGTCTTTTTTTTTTTTGTATTTCTGCCGCTGCAGTTCAGCACCTCAACACGTGCGGCACCACCGCATATCTCCTCCTAATTGACACCACCTTCGTATTTTGTTTTTTAGTTTGGCACTTGTCGTCGCCTTCCCTCCCTTCTTCTACTCCAAGTACTTCCCTTCTGACACGGACACAGTGGAGTCTTCTCACACCATGCGAGGGGGATCCTTGCTAATTCCGAACTCTTTTTTCTTGATAATGCTGGCACCTCGGGTGTGCGTGTGTTGGCTTGGGGAAGCGATACACGCACGTACATGTATATTTACATGTATATGTGTAGATATGTGTAGATATGTATACATAATCACATACATTGTGTTATTTTCCCCCTTCGGACTACCACCCCATCTACGCCACCCCTACCCGCCAAATTATGTATGTGAGCAAACACAAGTACATCGATTATGTATTGTCTCGATCTTTTTTCTCGCTCTCCTCCTCCTTCCTTCCTTCCTTCCTTCCCCCCGGCCCGGCCTTACTTTGTGTATTTGCGCGTGTGTGTGTGTGTGTGACAACTATTCAAACAAAAAGAAATATTTTTTTTTTTTAATTGTGTTTGTATCATCTTTGAGCTGGAGGGGGAAAAGAAAAAGTGAACGACGGCACAACCATTAAAAAAAGAACGTGCAAGGACACATTGCGCTCATAAGCACAAACGCAGACGTATATATATATATATATATATATACATATATATAGCGTCGGTGTCTCCACATAATCTCCCAAAATCTGGGGCCAACACGGAGATAGCAGAGATGATCCGTGCCGCAAGCGTGAGTGGTAGGTCTGATGGCCACCAAGACCCAGTCCCCCGTCCAGCAGCAGCAGCAGCAGCCATAGGCCCCTCCTCAACGCGAGGCCTTTCTGCCGAGCACATGATAGACGAAGCTCTCAGGAAGTTATCCCCATCGGTGCCCAGCACCGAAGTTGAAGTTGGCACGACAGATACAGTGGCCCAGGGTGACCGGCTGCGGCGCATAGATGACCGAGCATCACGGCACGAGAGGCTACGCGACCAACGCCGCCGCCTTCGACAGCTTCAGAACGACGAATACCAACTGGCCATCACACCAACTCCCCGCGCCAGCGCGACACCGTTGAGCGACTACGCATTTGGATTCTCTTTCATATTGCTTGGCCTGCACTATACCGGGCGTATTCCCCTGGACACGGTGCTGGTCGCCAGCTCCATCTGCATTGGTGGTGGCCTGCAGGTCCTCGTCGGACTGCTCTCGTGGACGCATGGCCAAACCTTCGCCTTTGTCTCCTCTCTCGTGTACGGCGCCTTCTTCCTTGCCCACGCGTGCACATGGCTTCTGCCGAGCTCTTGCAGCCAGCCAAACCTTGGCGTGCAAGCTGTGAGCAGTGGCGTCATGGGCACCTTCTACTTCATCTGGGCGCTCGTGAGCTTCCTCATAATGCTCTGCACACCGGCAATCAATCTCTGTCTTGTAATCAAATTCCTGACGACAACGCTGAGTCTGATGTGCTTAGCGGGTGGCATGGTCAAGGACAATCACACAGCCATCCACACTGGGGGCTACCTGGCTATCGTCGCCGGCGCAACCTCCTTTTATCTTTTCGTTGCACTCCTAATGAATGATATCTGGAAGAAACATCTACTGTCAATGGGTCAGATGACGATGCTCCGCCATGCTGCAACGCGCGGGCGCAGTGATCTGCGGAAAGCGCCAACACTCTAGAGGATAACAGTGAAGGGAAGAAAAAAACAAAAAAAGGAAATAAGCAGCAGTCCTCAATGAACATACACACACACACACACACCTATATATATATATATATATATCTAGGTGTGTGTACGTGATGAAGTGTGGTAGTCGTTTCCGGGGTAGTGCAAAAACCCGGTGCGGAGGCTCACACAGAACTCGTAATCCCCCCCCCTCCCTCCCCCTCTCCCCCTCCCCACAGACACACACAGCTGCCTGGGAATGGGTAGGGGGGGAGGGAGAAGACATGCAGTTGAGCAAACAAAAAGATAATCCTTTTTTTTTTTATTCTAACATATTCAAAAAAAAAAAAGAAACGTGTGTCAGCACATGGGGTAGGAGAGGTTGGAGGGAGAACCTTTCCCACCCGGCCGGCACACTCCCTGCATCGTTTTCTTTTTTTTTTTTTTTTCCCATACATCAGACCAGAGGGGTATGTATGCTGCTGCTGCTGCTGCTGTGTGTGTGTGTGTGTGTGGGTGGGTGTCTCATTAAAACATGAAAAAAATACGGAGACACATGATGTTGTTGTACCGTACCTACACCACATCCCCCCTTTTTTTTTTATCATCTAGTATCGTCCGCGGTCATTACCTTACTTTTCTCCTTTAGCCATGCCACACAACACGCCCCACCCCACCCCCGATACCTAACCGAAAAACGGAGATGGTGAGGGAGGAGGAGGAGGTGCTGGTAGAGACTTCGCCGCACGTGGCCATAACGTCCAGATGAGTATTTATTGCATCACTCCATCAAAGCGAGAAGAATTAAAAAAAAAAATCGCCGGAATACTCGCGCATATCATCGCATATAAACGTATGTGCAGACCCGCTTAGTGGCATTGCTGTTGTTACTATATGAATATAATTTTCTATTTTTTTTTGGTTTTAACCATTGCCACACATCTGTGCGAGTATTATCTATCTTTTGCATGTGTGTGTGTGTGTGTGTGTTCTCACATGGATATGCCGAAATATTCTAGTAGAAATATATATATATATATATACATAATATATTTATTATTTATTATTCAAAATCTCGAAAAACAAAAAGGCGTGTGTGTGTGTGTTGTTGTTTTTTTTGTTTTTTTTCAAGCGAGAAATCGTACCAGCAAGGGATATAACCAGTTGGACAGAGAGAAGAAAAGAAAAAATAAAGGCATAGCCCGTCTGAGGCACACACGCATTGTCACCATCACTTGCACACACCCTCCTCAACCCCCTCCCTCCCCCCGCCAACGCACACCTCGTTTCACCGTGCCTCCTGCGGCAATCTCACACCCTCATTATCGAGACGGTTATATTATGTCTTGTTGATGGATGTGCGCGCATCGGTGAGGCAGTGGCAGAGAGGGGGGGGGAGGAACAAAAAAAAAGAGGGGATGGAAGAGAGGAGGTCTTCGCTCACATGTACAAGGCTGTACACGACAACTCACGTTGTGAATGTGTGTGTGTGTGTATGTGTGTTCATTGAATATATATGTTGTTTTGTTTATTTATTTTGTATGTGTCGTTGTCATCGTCCCTTTTTTTCCCCCTCTCCTTCTCCCACCACTTCAAACGTCGCTCGACAATTCACGTATTCTACAACACCGACGTACGCATACACACATATATACATATATATATATTTATTTATTTATATATCCTCCCCATAAGAACAATAAAAAGAGGACTAAATTATTTAACAGTCGCCCCACCTGCGCTAGAAATATATATATATATATATATATATATGTGTGTGTGTGTGTGTGTGTGTGTGTGTATTTATACCTGGTACTGAGACACAAACACATTAAAAATAAAAAAAAACGATAAACACCAACTCTTCATAGAGAGCAAAATATATTAATATTATATAATTATCACATTTGGAAGCATACTCACAGACAGGGTGCAGGGTCCTCTCCTCCCTGTTGAGCGTTTCTCTGTGCACGTGTTCGTAGGGAAATTTATTTTCCTATTCTTTTTCTTTTTTTTTTGTTTGTTGGTTTCTCTCATTTTTTTCTTCTCTTTGAAGGATGCCGCTGAGCAACACAGAGCAGCAGGGCAGCGGTGCAGCAGCCAAACCACTGTTGGAACATCACGCGTCCGTTGAGCACGTCAATACACTATCGAGCACTGCACAGCGAGAAGGGGAGAGCCTCGTCGACGATGCCGACCCACTGCTGCACCCGGATCGGAGCGAGGCACTTCCTCACCTCGAGGAGCGCAATGAAAATCGTCTACGCGGCGATCCGTGGCGCTTCGCGGTGGCGCCCATCTTCTGCCTGCTCTCCATCTCCAACGCCATGCAGTGGATTGCCTTTGCGCCTATCGTCGATGAGGTGCGAGAATACTTCCACATGAACGCCACGCAGGTAAACTTTCTAGCAACCACCTACGTGATTGCGTATGTCTCCATCGTCTTCCTCAGCTGCAAGCTATACGAAATCACTGGCATAAAAATGGGTGTCCTCATCGCTGCGGCAGCGAACGCGATCGGTGCGCTCATAAAAATATTTGCCCTTTATGTATGGCCCAACGCAGTTCTGCTGTACCTCGCGCAGGCCTTCAACAGCTTCACCGAGGTCCTCACGATCGCAACACCTCCACTCATCTCAAACCGATGGTTCCCAGAAAGTGAGCGCATGGTGGCGAACACGATCATGTCCTCCGCCCTCAACTTTGGCTGCGGCATCGGCGTCCTCATTCCCACGTTTTTCGTGGGCCCCGATAAGAAAACAAAAAGGCACTTCGGAAATTTTTTTTGGTTTCATTTCGCGTACGGGGCACTGATGCTCCTGCTCGTCATCTTTCTTTTCCCAAAAAAGCCTCGCTACGCAGCCAGCCACGTGGCGGCGCGGCAGCAGAAAAGGGAAGAGCGTCGCCTGCGCACGCTGGACAACGTCCTGCGCCGCCAGGAGAGCGACGAGGAGGACGAGAAGCTCAACAGCCCGCCGAGCGCGCACGCCGCGGTCACGACAAAATATGAGATCGAGTGCACCAAAAGCGACCCCTATGCACGCGGCCTGCCTGTTGACGCATCAGGGGTGAAGAAGAATGCGGCGGCTGGCAGCCAAGGCAGCCGCATCGACAGTGCCGACGAGGATAGCGAGGCGGAGGAAGCCGAAGTTCAGCCCATCAATGTGTTCTCCGTGCTGATGGACTGTTTCCGCGAGTTCCGTCACAACTGGTCCTTCGTTTTCCTGAGCATCAGCTCCGCCGCCGAGCTGGGCCTTATTTGGGGCGTGGCGACGGTGCTGCCCCAGATGTTGGCGCCGTACGGCATCAGCGAGGCGACTGCTGGTTGGATTGGCTTTCTCAACCTCCTGCTGGGCACCATCATCTGCCCCTTCTTCATGCCCCTCGTCGATCGCTTTGGCCGCCGCTACAAGCTGCTTCTGTGTTCCCTGTCGGTGCTGGTCGTCATTGACCTCCTGATGCTCACGCTGCTGCTTCACTTTGGACCCAGTGTGGAGGAAAATAGTCTATACTACGTCATCGCTGTGTTTGTGCTGTGGGGCGGCATCGCAGGACTGTGTCAAAACTTTATGATGCCGCTTATGTTCGAGTATGTCGTGGAGCTCACCTTCCCTATGGCGGAAAGCACATCGGCGCCAGTGCTCACGTGGAGCGCGTGCCTGACCAATTTTTTGCTCACACTTATCTTCGGCGAGGTCTTGACCGACTCGCCCACGGAAAACAAGTCGCTGCGCACCTTTATTGGTGCCACGGTTGTCGCCGTCATTGGGAGCGTGGCCCTCTTCCTCACGAAGCCACTCACGAAACGGACGGACTACGAGAAGCAACAAGTAGGGATCCTTGAGGAGCGCAAGATGCGCCTGCAGTCGGCGGAAGCCGCGGGGATCGAATAGGTTTGTGTGACTCTCCTCCCTCCCTCCCTCCCTCCTTGGCGTGCCACAAACAAGCGCTGAGCATCGACTGTTACGGATATCTTCAAGCGCTTATCGCATCCCTCAACCTCCCCTTCTGTCTCGAATATATATATATATATATATATATTGTGTCCTGTGTGTATAGTGTGTCTTTTTTTTTCCTTCGTATCTGGTACGCATTCGCGTACATTGTTTTGAACTCGGCGTCGCCGTCTTTCTGCAACTTCCTCGAGGGGGTAACCAATCGAGAGCAGCGCAGCTCCTTGTGTGTCAGTAGAGGTAAACAAAATTATATATATATATATATATTTAAATAATCATATATATACATACATACATATATATATATATATATATGAGAGAGAGCGATGCAGAAAAAAAAAATTGTCTTTTTCAAATTCAGATAAGTTTTCCTTACTCATACCCAGGAGAAATTCATCGTAAAATGCTCACCGAGGAAGAGAAAAGGGGGGGAGGGGGAATATGGTCAAGCACACCACAAACCTGAAGATCAGTGATCCTCCCTTCTTCCCCCTCCCCTCCCTTTTCTCTTCCGCGTGTGTGTGTGTGTGTGTGTCGGTTTATATAGTACCGCTCCCTTTTGTTTTTCTCCCCACTCCACCATACCCCACGCCTCCACACACACACACCCGTCACACCTACGCGGGTGTGTGTGTGTGTGAGCTTGTCTAAGAGGGAGGGAGGAAGTGTCATTTCGCCTTCCTTTCACAGATAACTTGATGCTTTCTTGTGTTTTTTTTTTTTTTCTGAATACCCTTTTTTTTTTGTTGTTGTCGTCCGTGCTTGCCAGGGAGCCACTGTTCGACTGGATCAGTCGGCTCCACGATCCTCCTCCTTGTGCCTTCAAGGCGCATCCCTCTCCCTCTCTTAGTTGTTAATGTGTTGGCAGTTATTACCTTCGGGGTCGGTGGTGGTGACGTGATGCAACTCGTTTCTTCCTCTTGCGAAGGGATGGTGTTGGGGGGGGAGTATGGGGGAAAGGAAGCGAAGTGACTTCGTTTGAAGAAAAATAATAAAAAAACATTTTTTTTTTCTCCACGCCTGTACCAAGCTATGCGCTAGCGAGTATGAATGCCTCCTCCAACGCGGCAGCGTTCTCGAAAGGGAAAAAGTGTTTCCCCTCCTCCCCTCCCTTCCGGGTGGTCTTGGTAAATGTGTTTGGTTTTTTTTCTCTGACATTTCCCTTCCTAGTGTCATGTAAACACAGACGCGTATGCCATTCAAAAGGCAAGACGCCATCACGTGTCTATATATATATATATACATATATATATATATATGTGTGTGTGTGTGTATGTAGGGGGCTCTCGGT
Source organism: Endotrypanum monterogeii (assembly GCA_000333855.2). Lineage (NCBI taxonomy): Eukaryota > Euglenozoa > Kinetoplastea > Trypanosomatida > Trypanosomatidae > Endotrypanum > Endotrypanum monterogeii. Next base: position 108,220 of record CM007323.1, read on the forward strand.
AGACTTGTTGTGGATCGAGAAACGGATCTTTTCCGTGGTCAGCAAATGAGGGAACAAAACGTTTGAGGACACAGCAGAAAATATACAGTATATTCTACATAACATTTTATATCATTTTATAGACCTTTGGGAAATATGCTTAAAATCTGAGGCAGGACTGGCCCGGGTGCGGAGGATGAGCGGGTGATTTGCCTCCTCGCTTATCTGTTTTTTTTTTGGGGGGGGGGAGATAAACCCCTCCCTCTCTTCCTCATATATATATATATATATAATTTATATACCGCTCAGAGCCATACTTCAGTCTACCCCGCAGTCACACACGTACAAGAACACACACACACACATATATATATATATATATATATATATATACATAAGGGAAAAAAAACAGATTTTTTCATAATGATCCTCACCCACCCTGATATATTTATTCTATGATGAAATACTGATACAGCGCAAAGCACGAATGAAAAAAAAAAAACAAAGAGAAATAAAAGAGGTCCCACGAGCACGCTCCCCGGGTGAGGGAGGGGAGGGGGCGAAAAGTGGGCAGAGATGTGGCAAAGGGGATGGCAGAGCGCGTTGCGCTTCTACCTCAAGCACGCTCTCACCACACGAGCTGGAGAAGCCTCATCACAGATGCAGCTTGCACGCTGGGAATGAGGACTCGCTTTCCTGGCAGCGGATGTGCTTCCTTTGAGCCAACCAACCTATCATCTTTCTTTACATCCACGCACTCCTCTCCCACTTCATCCCCACTACCCCCCCCCCTCCCACCTCGTGTGAGTGTGAGTCTGTTCGTGTACACATACTTTCCCTGGCGCCCCACAGACATTTCGTAGAACATACAAGTCGACAACTCCACCAGCATATCTATATATATTTATACTTTTTTTTTTAAATATTTTTTTTCTCCGGTGGCAGAGAGATACAGCTTGTGAAACCCCAGTCCCCCATCTGCTGCCTGTCTACACACACACACACACACACACAGAGAGAAAGAAAAGTGGTTCATCTCCAGAGAAAATCCGTTTCTAAACATTTGTCTTCGCTCAATCGACATCAAAACACAGTACGGAAGTGTGTGGGTGATGCTTGGCATCCACGCCTTCTTCCCCTTTTTTTTATTATTCGTCTTTTTTTTTTTTACAGCTGCTCCTTCTCCCCCTCCTCTTCGCATACGCCGACTGGTAGGCATGCGTCAGCACCAGTGAGGACATAACGTGTATCCCCTTACCTCCCTCCCCTCCCCTCCCCTCCCCCATCGACTATCATCATCGATACAGATATACACACAGATACAGATATACAAACAGATACACGTACATTACTCATCTTCTTGCATTATTCTTTCTTTCTTGTTCGGGGTGCGCACCGGGCTCGCACGCGGTGATACTGTCACCAACGACACACGCTTGAAGCACACGATGCCGAAGCTGCACGCGATACCACAGACTCTGTGGGATAGCGTTGAGCAACAGCAGTTGCAGCATCCGTTCAGAGGGGAATCCCAGGTGCAACAGCGGTCGGGCGGTAGACACCAATCACCTGCACGCCCATCCGCTCGTGCGCTGGATGATCTATTCAATGAAGAACAGAGCGCTGAGGAGCAACGAGTCCAACAACGCGTTTTCGCACACCGAACAGTATGTTGGCCATCGGTGCACCATCGCATTTTGAGCACAGGTGAAGAAGACCTCTTCTCGAGTCTCCCAACTATGCTGCGCAATAGCAGAGCAGCAGATGGGCATAGTGATGACATGGCGAGGACCAGTGTGTCTGACCGATCCACATTGTGCCAGCGTTGTGCTCGCGATTCATTGCAGACGACCAGAGATGGGAAAGAGGTGGTGTCTATTTTGCCTCGGACAGGCGCGGTACCGCTTCGGGTGTGGCTGCCCAGGCAAATCGAAATGCAGCGCGAGCCTGCACACCCGACGCATCCGAGAACCACACGCGGTGGGGCAAGCAACGACCGCAGCCATGAGCGAATGCGGACAGCGCCCCCTCAGCGGCGACCACAGGCCCTCGTCCTTTTGAATGAGGATTATCACGCCCACCACGGAGAGGGCGAGTACGCAAGCGACGGATATGGCGGCTTGCAGGTCGCTCTCTGGCACCGCACACCTCGCAGCACGCCGCCGTGTAGCGCGGGGGCAGCGAGCGATGCCGACGGCGCGTCGACGTCGCCCCTGCCATCCCCACGTTGGCGAGCAGCGGCACATGAAGTGATAAATCTTTCCATGTCGTCGGCAGTTTTCTGTGTCACCGGTGACGATCAAGGGCCACGTCCCCAACAGACACCTGCGCGCCACACCACTGAATTGGGGAAGACGGTGGGCAGCCGCATCCAGAGCAACCGCAACGCTCCCGAGGACGCGGAAGACAAGGAGGAAGCCGCTGCGGTGGAATCTGCGCACCGCGGTACTCTGCCGACCTCAGCGCCGACACGGGTATACTGGGGCGCTACACCACCGCCGGGTATAGGGCACAACTGCGTGGTCGCTGATGACGATGGCGCCGGCGCCGGCGCCGCCTACGATAATGGCGAGGGGAAAGCGCTGCGGACAACTCGCAACAGCGCGTGTGTGCGCGAACCGCTTCCCCAGAATATCTCTGTGTGTCCTGACAACATGTTCTCCACGGCTGTTGTCGCAGCGCTGCCAGCTCAGGGCCACCGCGGCGCCAGAGAAATGTGCGCGACGAGACACCCAAGTCGCTCGAGAGGCCCCGCTACTGGTGGCTTTGATCGAGGTGAGACGCTGTTGCCGAGGCCCGCGATGTGCCAGCGAGCACTCGCGTCCCGGGTCACCAGCGGGTGCTCGCCGACATTCTCCAGGGAACTATGTATTACCCTTCCGTGGCTCCTGCACACCTGCACGCTTCCCCCAGTGGCGTCTGAAGCACTCGCACGCTCACTGGAGGCACACATCAAAGCATATCTTCCCCAAACAACGGCATCACCGGAGAAGCCCGCAGATGCACACCCTGAGCACAGGCCTCCACGGACTTGCACTCTCCCGCCATCACCGCCCTCGTCCCCCTCACCACCCTGTTGGGTGGCCGTGTTTGCCTACACAGAAGCACTGCACAAATACGCCACCAATCACGCATCATCACTCGTCCACGCTGGGGAGCACACCGTGGGGTGCGCCTCGCCGCGGGGCCGCGGAGCAGGCGTGCGCCATGCCCAGTGTGCTTTTGCTTCAGTGGATCAGATCGACGTTATCCCTTGGCCTGACTGGGTGCCGGATGTGCAGACAAGTGTGCATCTGCTCGCCGCGCTCACCTCGGGAGCCTTCCTGCTCATCGACATGATCGCACGAGCACTCGAGCGAGCCAACATGGGCATAGCTGAGGAAGCAAACGCTGATGTCGACCATGGTGGTCAGGAAATGTACGGTGTAAGGAACCATCAACACAGAGACGGCTGTGCATCACTCCCCGCCTCCACCACGGCCTCTCCAGATGTGGTCACTGTCCTGGGTCAGTCCCACATCTTCCATGAGCTCGTATTTGGCGATGCGGCAAACAAAAATCTCTGTCGACATCTCCGCGATCGCCTCCCCATGCACGTCAACGATTTGAATGCGTTGCTCTGTCGACCGTGGTGCGGTGTGGTGATGGAAGAAACGAATGCGGCCACTAAAGCAACGAGCGCCGGCGCCGCCGCCGTGTGGCGAGCCCGCTGTCCTTCAGTACTGGACCTGGTGCACCATCTTTCCCGTGTCTGGATGAAGGAGTGCTTCTCTGGCCTTGCAGATCGATTGCACACGTTCCTTACCACCCATGATCCCGGTGTCGTACTCGATCTCATCTGCGCGCGTGACAGCGACAGTGTTGGCGCTGTGGTTCATGCGGACCGACTACGATGTGTGCGACTGCGGACCGGTGTAGGTCACGTGGGGGATAGGGGGAATGCCTTGGTGGGCCAGAACACCTGCGCTGCTGCGCAGCAGCACCGATTGCTTAGCGGGGCCCTTGTTGCGTGCACAGTGCCCAATGCAAGAGCAGCGGCAGCACCCCAGGTGACTCCGCCACATACATTAATTTACCGAAGTATTGTGGAGTTCACCCGGGGACCACTGCAGCGGTGGGAGCAGTGGTGGCTGTCGAGGGGGCTAACGACCTCCTCGACCCGTGTCCCAGTCTCCAACGGCCCCTGCAGTGCCGCGGACATGCAATGGTCGACCCATGTAAACTACGCCATTGTGCACTCACTTCAATGGGTCCTGCGGCACCCTCTCGTTCCCCACGCCTCTCTGGATGAAGCGCAACAGACCACCTCGACGCGAGCGGTGGTCACGGACATGTTGTCGCTGCTGGAACTGCTCACACTGGTGCCGCCTGTCATCGAAACGACGGCGCTCTCCGCCTACGAGGTGGAGACGGTGCTACGCGGCGCTTGTGCGAGTGTGATGGGAAACGTGGGCGAGGGAAACAACGATACCATCACGATCCACATTCCAACAACTCCGTTGGGAGCAGCGACGCGCATGTTCCACGTGTATTACCGTGTCTTCCTCGGGATTTTGTGCTACGGCGCGATGCAGCTGAGCGACGCGGAAGTCCTGGCGCTGCTGTCGCACCCGAGCCCACAGCACACGAGTGTGGCGGACACGAACACTTCGAAGCAACTCCATGGTGCTGACCCAGTGCCGCCAGAGCTGTGCGCTGCACAAAGCACCGTGGATCACCTCTGGACAGAGCATATCTTGCCGCTCGTGGTGGGCTACGTCAGCGGTAGCGGCGCCAGGGCTGCGTCTGCGGCAGGCATGGATGCGTTGACGGCTGCGGACCAATACATTATGTATGCCCGCATGCTGCTGCAGGTGCTGCGGCGAGAAGGTCGGAGCACACAACACAGCAGACGTGAGAGAGCGCGCCGCCACCCCTGCCCTCATGAAGTCCAGCACGACGCACCACACATCGATGCGTCGCCTTCTGAGCACCAACGCAAACGTGCCCGCTCCGTCACATTGGGAGATTCGATGTGGCAAGCACGAGACAGCGTCCAACGCGCAGGCTCGTACAGCGGAGCCGCGCAGCTGAGATGGCGGCCGCGATCGCTGACGAGGGTGGACGAGCCCCCCTCCCCTGCGCGCTCCGCAGCACTGAACAGTGTCACGAGCTCCACCTTCACGGCGGAGACGGCCACGACGACGACGACGACGACGCACCGAAGCGTCAAGTACAGTCTTCCCCGAACCAGCGAGGCCGAGCGAGCTCTCGGATCCGTGGTGGGGGTGCCCTGCTCAGTGGGGCGGGCGCCGTACCCCGCGTCGGGGCCTCACCACCAGGATGCAGAGCTGCACCGACAAGACCCCACCAGCGACGTAGCGGACGTCCCACTGAAGGAGCCGTCGGGACCCCGACACCATTTCCTTCCCCCCCTGGTGCTTCTCGCGCACGGAGACAACGAGAGTTGGACATCGGACACCCTCGTGTGCCCCGCCTCTCCGACGCACACACCCAACTGGCAGAAAGCATGTCAGCAGCTGACCCGTCGTTGGTTGCAACCGCCGCCGCGTGCACGGGTGCAGTATCCCCCCCTGGTGCGCAACAGCAGCGAGACGTGCCGCACTGACCCGAGCACAGACCCTCATGCCCACAGTCCTCGAGAATCGGTGCCCGCAGGCGAGGCGGTGCCTCATCAGGAGGAGGAACACGCCTCTGCCATCGCCGCCACAGAGACAGGATTTCCGAATGCGCCGCACAAACAATTGCAGTTGCTGGATGTCGTCAATTCATTCGGTGGCCACGCGCTGCACCGTCGTCATATCCGTCGCGTTGGCGCTCTTCTAGATGGACTTGCGCTACGCGTGGCGGCGGTCCGTGAGGGGGAACCAAACGCCCACGCCGAATCCCTTCATAAAGATGGCGCTGGATGCTGCTACGACTACCTCTATGGTGTTCTGCCGCCTGGACTCCGATCCAGGGATGGTGGACTCATCACTGTCGACTCGACATTCACCTCGGACGACGAAGCAGACGAGGATGACGGCGGTGTGGCGATGGTGAAATGTGTCTTGGGTGCAAATAATGGCCTCGACAACGAAAACGCGCTGCTCTACATCGCCTCCTCCTCCTCCTCCTCCTCCGCCGCCGCCGCCAACAGTGGAGGAAGCAGCACCGGCTGCTGCAACAGTCACAACACCCTCGGCACCCCATCGACAATATCGGTGTCGTCGTCGTCGCCATCGACATCATCCCCGTGACTCGATTGTCGAGAAGAGGGGGAAAGGGAAGAAGTAGGGGCGTTGTCCCTATCGATCTCAGCGCAGCACCATCGAGTTCCTCCTCAATGTCGTTGTCGCTCTGCACCCGCCATTTCGCATCTCTCTTATCCCTCTCCACCCCCTTGGCTCTCTGGCGATTGCTTTGACGGTGCGAGCCACGGGAACACTTACGTGCACGTTCCCCGGCGCACGCGCGGAGGAGAAAGGGGGGAGTGGATGGATGCACGTGTGTTGCTTTTTTTTTTTTTGAGGAGGGTAGGGGGGGGGAGGGGTATACAAGTAGAACAACTGATCAAGAATGTTGTCTCTGCGCCGCTCCTCAATTCTACTTACAAACATTATTCTTTTTTTTTTTTCCGTCAAGACTCCGGCCTTCCCTTCACCACCACTTCCCTCTCCCCAGCATTGAGCAAGAAGTATCACTCGTGGAAGACGCGCCCGTGCTCAGCAGCCCATCCACACACACACACACACAGCCGTCCCCTGGATAGTCATCTTGCACATTGTGCCATCCCATGAAGGGTCAGATAAGGACGCTGGTCTCGATGAATATACGCGCGTGTGAGAACGTGCCCTGAGATGTGACCATGCGTGCGTGCGTGCGTGCGACGGCCACCCATGCGTTGACACACCCACCCCCTTACCCATACACCTCCTTACGTCCCACTCTCTCTATTTTGCTACAACACACACTCACACATATACATACATACAGAAACACATTCCCCCATCCTCCCCATCATCGTCATGTCTGCGGAGACCCTCGCGTGCACGTACGCGGCGCTCATGCTGAGCGACGCTGGCCTGCCCACCTCGGCTGAGAACATCTCCGCGGCGGTGAAGGCTGCCGGCGTGGAGGTGCGCTCCACCCTGCCCATCATCTTCTCCCGCTTCCTGGAGAAGAAGTCCATCGAGTCCCTGATGGCCGCCGCCGCCGCTCAGGCCCCCACCGCCACGTCTGGCCCAGCCCCGGCGGCCGGCGCTGCTGCTGGTGCCGCGGCTGGCGGCAAGGCGGAGGACAAGAAGAAGGACGAGCCCGAAGAGGAGGGCGACGACGACATGGGCTTCGGTCTGTTCGACTAAGAGATCAACACTCACCCTCAAAATCGACCCGCAAACGGTGGCGAATGCAGCGCTTGCGGAGGAGTGTGTGGGAGGCTGTGTCTGTGTCGGTGGGGTGGGGGGGGGGGGGCACATCCCCTTGATCTGGTGAGCACTGGGTCGCATGTCTCAACACCCCCAGCCATTCCTCCCTCCCCCCCTCTTTTCCACCGGAGTTGACACGTGGGGGTGTGTCTCTATTGGGAACACATATATTTTGTTTGATGCTTGTCCTTTCCACATCTATTCATTTTTTTTTTCAAAAACAAAATGTGCAACTTGATATACATATATACTCAACTCGACGCCTTCAGCTCAAATCGATGCATGATGGTATTACATGTCACTGACTCACCCACCTCTGCCATGCATCCCCGACAGCGCATCTCCATATCTCTCTCTCTCTCTCTCTCGTTGTGTTCTTTTTTTTTCTCGGTGTCACCCACATTCACACACACACATACACATACATACATACAGAAACACATTCCCCCATCCTCCCCATCATCGTCATGTCTGCGGAGACCCTCGCGTGCACGTACGCGGCGCTCATGCTGAGCGACGCTGGCCTGCCCACCTCGGCTGAGAACATCTCCGCGGCGGTGAAGGCTGCCGGCGTGGAGGTGCGCTCCACCCTGCCCATCATCTTCTCCCGCTTCCTGGAGAAGAAGTCCATCGAGTCCCTGATGGCCGCCGCCGCCGCTCAGGCCCCCACCGCCACGTCTGGCCCAGCCCCGGCGGCCGGCGCTGCTGCTGGTGCCGCGGCTGGCGGCAAGGCGGAGGACAAGAAGAAGGACGAGCCCGAAGAGGAGGGCGACGACGACATGGGCTTCGGTCTGTTCGACTAAGAGATCAACACTCACCCTCAAAATCGGCCCGTAAACGGTGGCGAATGCAGTGTGCTACACCCCATGTGACTCAGCTCGCCCGACCCCACCCCCTCGTCCCCCCCACGTGCCCTTTGCGTGTGCATGGATGTCTGCATACAAACTCTCGTCGCACCTTCTTGAGAAGGGGTGGAGAGAGGTGGAACATGTTTTCCTTTTTTTCGCTGTTATTTCTCATTTTTTGTGTGCTCCACGGAAGAGTTGATATTTATATTTTTTAGGAAATTTTTGAAATGGACCAAAAAAAAAAAAAACAAGAGAGTGAGGTAAGGGACAACGGAGGGAGGGAAAAGATGGGAGCAGGGAGAGGGTTGAGGACATGGGCGAAGACAGATGGGGAGGGAGGGGAGGGTGTGCAGCAGTCAACACGACGGGTTACCTGAGAGGATATCTTTCTCTAGTTGACCAAGCATCTATCAATCCTTCCTTTTTCCCTCGGTCTTCCGTCCCTTTTTTTGTTGTTGTTGCTGCTGTTGTTCTTCCCCCGCATCGTATACCTTGAGTGAACTCATGTATGCACTGCTGTGTGCTCATTTGCAATACGGAAAGGAGTTATGGAGGGAGGAGAAGAGAAGTAGCAACGACAGACACGCGCACAGCGCCCAAACTCTCTGCACCTTGATTCGGTGCACCTATTTCGTGTAGCTGCGATGTCGAGGTTAGACATAGGGCCTCACACAGTGAGTGGGCGCTGTGCGTGTCTCCTGGACTCTGTTGAGCCTTCCTCGTTCTTATCCGCCTCCTCCCCCTTCGCTTCCCACGTTTGTGTGTGTGTCTGCAGGTCGATGTTGCGTACAGCAACCCTACCAAGCCATTTCAAGCTCATCCTATGCCCTCCTTTCCTTCCTCCGCGCTCACCACTACACACACACACAACGAAAAAAAGAAAAGCATTTCTTCTCACAATCACAATAGCCGGGGAACCTCATCACCAAACCGAATGCTTTGATATACCCAAACACACATATATATATATATATATATTTATATTTATATTTATTTATATTTATATATAGGGCTGGAACATTTCTATTATTATTTGAACATCTTCTGACACACACACGCACCCCTCTTGCGAGTATCACAGGTATATGTGAAGTACAATACACAACTCTGAACGTAACAGAGAGTGCACGACTGCTCACGATGGCCGGCCGACCGAGTGATGCGGTGCGCGGTAACGCTGCCACGATGGCAACGGCGACGTCACGTGTCGCTGATGATGAAGCCCGGAAAGAAAAGACGACCACGCGTGCAGCGTCCCTGCCTCCTTCGGTGGCACCGCTGACGGACACGCAGCTACTTCAACTCGCGCTCCGCAACGCCGTTGCATCCGCTGCTGCAGGTAAGGCAACCGTGTCGGCACACAACTACGCCCTCGTTCTGAAAATTATATTTCGTAAGTGCTTTCTTCTGGATGAGCTCGTCCTCTTGGCCCTATCCATGGGCCGTGAGGCCCGCAGGGCTGAAGAGGCAACAGCAACGCCCGCCCACGACCCCCGGGCAGTGGACCACAGCGGTGGCACTGCAGCGGCTACCCAGGACGAACCCCCGATTGCCGCGGATGCAGCGCAACAGCTGGTGAACGCAATAAAAAATATTGGCATGCTCCTGCCGCCTGGTCTCGATGATGAAGACTACAGCGAGGAGAGAGCGTACGTCACCCATAAGGATTCGGGTGAGGAGCACGTTCGACGTCAACGCGCATCAACGCATCCCACCTGCCGAGCCGCTCCGGTGTCGTTGGCCAGCACAGCAGATGACGACTCCGAGCCGGGCCACGACGCCGAGACAGCACAGTGGCTCGCCTGTCTTCTCGCAAAGGTGCGCTCAGACGCTCTGCCCATATCAACCCTCAACAAGATTAATAAAGCCTGCCTGACGAACAAGCTGGCACGCAGCAGCAGTACCGCCGGCCACCAGCAGGTCACAGAAGTCACCGCGAGGACGAGCGCCGCTCCTGTCTACTCTGGGCTACCCCACCTCATGTCTTCGCCGACACGGACCCTGTCGGGCATGGCCTCCCCGACCGGAAGCCCCAACAGGAGCGATGGCACGGCAGCATTGACTGCATCACTGCCAGTCCTCTTCGCAACACTTCTGTGGAACACCGCATGCGCCTTGTGGAATGAAGGCTTCATCGAGGACGCCCATCACTGGCTCTCGGTTATGGATGTTCAAGGACTGTGGAAGCTCCACAGAGACCTCTGCCGCTGTAGCGAAGCTTCTTCGGGCGGCGGCAGCGGCGACCTACCGGCGGCGGCGGCGGCGCCATCGTCGTCGTCGTCGTCCACGCGTTTCGGGCCGAGCGAGCCTTTCGAGGATGACGCTCACAGCGAAAATCGCGCCTGCCCGCTAAGCTGGCCAGCGGTGTTGGAAGAGAGTTGCGCGGCGGACGAGCCAACGCTTTCACACCCATCGGCGCCTCCATCCGCAACGAAGGCGAGCCACTCGAAGGGCTCCGAGGAAGTCACCAGCCCAGCCAACACGCGGCCGGGGTGCACCACCTGGAATACGACGACCCCCACCGTGGGCTCTGGTATAACGCTCTCAGCCGTCGCGACGCACTGCAGTCCACTTCCCATCACAGACCCTGCCGCCTGCTTCGACGACGTCGAGTGGCTGGAGGGAAACAAAGACGAGAAAGACTACACTGTCACCGGTGATGATGCCGCATCGGGTGCGACGTCATCGAGCCCCAAGACTCACCGCTTGGGGGCTGGGGGCGGATCGGCAGATACCGATACCAGCGCTGCATCTCTCGCCTGCTATGTTCGCCGCCTCGCGCGCCGCACGAGTGCGCTGCGGGATCTCTGTGGGCTTATGATCGCGTGCGAGACGGCGGAAGATGTTTTCTACGTGCTGTACGCACTGAACTATGCCCTTGCAACACAGCAGAGGAAGTATAAGCAGCAACAACAACAGCAGCAGGAGGAGGACCGACACCGAGTCGACGAAGCGGTAGCGGTGGCCGACGACGATGATGATGATGATGATCATGAAAGCACCCAACCTATGGGACCAGAAACCCCCTCGACTGGGACGGGAGCGGCCACACGCACGACGAGCGGAGGACTTCCTGAGGTGCTTATCATCACTAACTTGCTTGTCGAGTTCTTCATTGCGAAGCGAGCGCAGCAGTTATTATTGGAAGATGGCGAACTGCACCATGTCGCGGCTGTCATCTCCACCGTGGGATCGCCGTTTGCCAGACCCCAACATAACCGCGGCGGGGCACGTGCCCCACACCCACTGCTACCCCATCAGCAGCGACTCACGGACCGCGCCATCCGCCGCGCGTGTGACGAGGTCGTCTGTGCCTTCACGAATGGCCACTGCCTCAGCTTGTATGCCCTCGAGTCCTACGGCATTCCTCCCCCGTACGGCGACGACGACAACAATACACTGACGGCGCGCCTCTTGGCTCCTGAACTCCCCCATGTTCTTATTATTAATGTGCTGAGCAGCACACTCAACTACGCCACGCTCTATCACTGTAGCAAGGTATTCCACGGTGTTATGAAATGCCCCGGCGTAGCAGCAGCACACAGCTATTATGACCCCAACGTGGGCTGTGCATCACTACCGTCTTCGGCAACCGCGGCCGTCGTGGCCGCTGCTGCTGCTTTGAGTCACCCAAACCGCACACGACGCGCTACAGAAGAAGAAATGCAACGCCGGCGCATGTGGACGCGACTGCCGGAGACGGTGACGACGTCGGAGACACCGAGAACGAAGACGCTGCACGCGACATCCTCATTGTCGCCAACGGACGCCGTGAAGACGATTGCGGAGGGCCTCGCCCCGTTGGAGACTCTGAAAGCGGGTTGGCGCTACTGCGCCGACGTTGTCGCGCGCAGCACGATGTCGGGGATGGGCAGCGGCGCGAAGCTCGGCGCCCAAGATCACCCGCACCCCCACCACAAAGACGTGCGTCCAAATTTCTTCATGGGCGGGCCGCCGGGCGAGGACTCCCTGTTGCGACTCCCCGAGGGTGGCGGGTACGCAGAGCGCATCGCCGCAGCGCGCCGCGAGCACCAGGCAGCGATGCACTGCGACCGCCGAATACCTTCGGTGGAGTCAACAGTGACCCCACCGTGGTCCGCTGGATCAGCCACGACGATGACGACGAGAAGCAGCTGCGACTTGGAGGATGCGAGAGGCGTGAACAGTGCCTACCTCAGAAAGGCCGGCGTCGACGCACATCGCGACGGGGGAGGCAGCTATCGCTCTGAACTGAGGACGAGGGGCGGGGTGGCAGTCCCGGGGCTGTTATTGCCCTGCTCCTCCTCTCTGTCAGTGCCGCTGTTGCCAGAAGAAAGGGAAATACGAGGTCTTCAGAGCGACATGGGTGAACGTGTCGCCACGGAGGCACGGCTGCTCAGCACGAGAACCCGCCATGCGCACCCCCTCTCTGACGTGGCGCTCCAACACCAACAGCAATGCCAGCATTCGGCAGCTGTTGCATCTGCGACGGTGCTGCACACGGCTGCCGTCCAGCTCCAGAGCCGAACTCCCTGCGAAGCTGTCAGTCTGCGACTGCTCACACTTCTGTACCGGTACCCGTTGCTGCACACGCTGCAGCCAGTCACGGCGAGCCACGTGCACCTTGTCGCCAGGGAGCTCAACAAGGGACTGCACATCCTCCAGACAGCAATGCGGACCCGCTTCGGAGATGTCTGGTGGATGCAATGGCGCTCAAAACGCGAAGGTGAAACACAGAGCTACTACGCCCGCGCCTTGGCGGACGCACAGCGCGGGAGCAGCCTCTTCGGGTCGTCGAGACCACTGACTGCGTCACCACCCCCGACGGAAGCAGGGGCCACATCTGTTACCCCTGGGGTGCAAGAACAACTTCCCCCGCCGAGGATGACGGACATGTCGGCGTTGCAGCGAGATGCGTCCCTCATCTTCACAGAAGCTCCGCCGTGGCAGGCATCCCTTTCGCATCCGCAGGGTACAACAACGGAGGCAAGAGGGCCAGAGGCGGTGGGCCTCCACGGCTCACACCTGACGTCTGCGCCGCCGCCACAGCAAGAAGAACCTTCACGGGGAGAGACGTTCTATTCCGCCTTGTGGAACACAAACCTGTACCGGGGACCGGCAGACGAGGTGCGGCATAGAAGTCGTCGAGGGCCGTGGCCGAAGCCCACAACCTCTGCCACCACCCCTATACAAGATGCGACTACCGAAGCGGTCGCGGCGGCATCGGCCTACGCGACAACGAAGCCCTGCGACGCGCACGAAGTTGATATCGTGTACGACGTAGACTGGGATGTGCCGCCAGCCTACACACCCGAGGTATCCCTCGACTTCTCAGCCTTCACGACGACGTCGGTCGAGACACAAGAAAGCACAAGGCAGCTTGTAGAATCTCTGCAGCAGCGTGAACGTCTTCAAAGGAACGAGGACGGTGACGACGACGACGACGACGACGTGGATCACAGCATCAGCGATGAAACCTCCGAAGCGCCTGGGGTATGCATCCTGTCGCGCGCGTGCCGCCGGCTGTTGCATGATGAACTCCCCTCGTTGCAGCAGTACTCCCCCTGGCGCGTCATTTATAGCACACGGATACACGGTGTAAGCCTGAGCACACTGTTCGCAAACTGCCGCCGTGAGGTGGAACTCGATTTTTGTCGTGGCAACATGACGACGTCTGCAGACACAACGCTTCCGACCTCGAAGCCAATGATGCTGCTGCTGGAGCTGCCTTCTTCAACGTCGCACAACTTTGATGAGGATGCCGCGGGGGTGCGAAACGCGTGGGCCCAGCCTGGGGCACACAAACAAGAAGACGGCGGTTGCCATGTACACAACCACGACTGCAGCCACGGCTGCACCAACAACAGCGACGGCAAGAAAAGGACGAAGCGGAATAATAAACTTTTCATAGGCGCCTTTCTATCCGACCCACTGCAGCCCGAGTCGCGGCGGTACTACGGCGATGGAAACTGTTTCGTGTTCCAGTTGCTCGTGCCGGGTACTTCTGAGACGGAGGCAACAGAAACAGGTGCTTCTGACAGAAAGCCCAGATCGTCATCGCTCACCGCTGGCGCCACTGCGGCCTCGTCGACGAGGCCGCAGCTTCGCGTGCATCACTCCAGTCACCGCAACACGCACTACATCAATTGCCGCTCTACCTCTATCGTCATCGGTGGTGGCGACGGCGGCAGTAGCATCTACCTCGACAGTAGTCTTCGTCACGGTGCGACAAGCGCGTGCGCAACCTTCTCCTCTCCACCTTTGAGTACGTGGGCCTCGGAGCGGTGCACAGCGGCCGACGGTGAAGGCGATAGTGACGAAGGACAGAAGAGTTTGTGCGTCATCAACGTGGAGGTCATCGTGATGGACGGGTAGAGGACGGAAGGGGTTGTGTGTGTGTGTGTGTGTGTGAGAGAGAGAGAGAGAGAGAGATTTCATGATGCGAAAATGCGATCAGTCATCACTGATAGACGCCGACGGGCACACGCATACGCTAGACCTCGCGCAGGTCTGTACTCAGTCTATAGGGTCTACTGGCCTTTCAGACCACCCCCTCGACATGGTATTCCTGCCTCTGCAGCATGCACATCTCACAAACATCACAAATCAAAAGAATGCCCCTCTTTATCGAATGTGTCTGTCTGTAGAGCTGCACGCATCGGAGGAAGGGAAGGACGGCAGGGCAGCATACTCATTCAATGAGCTGTGGGTGCCCCCCCCCCCCCTTTGGAGACAAAAATTTCAAAATAAATAGGAACTATCCCCACCACCACCACCACCATCACGACAGACTCTGTAGTAACGAGGGGGGAAGCGAAAGGAAAAAAAAATATGAAGTAACCGGTAGGCAGTGACACATCATTGGGTGCCGTGCTTATCTGATGCGCACGAGGGAGGACAACTGACGTCCGCGTGCATGTGTCTATCAAACTGTGTTTGCGTGCGAGCACACGTCCCGGTTAGTATACAATCATGTTAATCCCCACCCTTCACCCTTCTGCCTTCACTACACCCACTGGTTTTACACACACACACGAATGAATCGGAAGCACCTCTGCAGCTCTCCTCCCCCGTCCCTGGCCTCACACACAAACACGTCAGCCCCCTCCTCATCATCATCATCATCACACGTGGCAAACATACAGGCGGAAGGAAGACACAAACATTAACATAAAAAGAGGTGGAAGACGACGACGAAAACAATATATATTTATATTTATATATAT
>CM007323.1:132704-147468 GCA_000333855.2 Endotrypanum monterogeii
CAATCCCCTCCCCCCCCACTTCCCCACCTCCGCTCCCTCTTTCCCTGATCATGCACGCATGCATGCATTATTATTTTCTGTTGTGAGACCTCTTCATTTTTGTTCCCCATCTGTTTTCCCTTCTCCCTCCCTCCCCCCCTCCCCCCCCACTTCCCCACCTCCGCTCCCTCTTTCCCTGATCATGCACGCATGCATGCATTATTATTTTCTGTTGTGAGACCTCTTCATTTTTGTTCCCCATCTGTTTTCCCTTCTCCCTCCCTCCCCCCCTCCCCCCCCACTCCCCCACCTCCGCTCCCTCTTTCCCTGATCATGCACGCATGCATGCATTATTATTTTCTGTTGTGAGACCTCTTCATTTTTGTTCCCCATCTGTTTTCCCTTCTCCCTCCCTCCCCCCCTCCCCCCATACATACGTGTGTAGGAGGGGGGAGGGAGGGAGGGAGAAGGGAAAACAGATAGAAAGGAGTTGAGTGTGCAGTGAGCCCAAGCGAAAAAAAGACTTGCTGAGATGAGGGAGTCTGTGTCTATCACACACGCACGTGCAGGTGTGTGTGTGTGTGTGTGTTTCTGTATATGTGTTGACCCCTCTGATCTCTCTCTAGGTTGTCTACCCCCTCCCCCCGGACCTGCATTATGGACGGTTACGTCAACGAGAGCAGAAAAAAAAAAAAGCGCTGTAGGTGTCTCACCAACTCTGAAGAGAGAGACTAGAAAAAGATGACCGGGTTGATGCCCGCCCTCCTCCTCGAAGTCATCCCACGAGGTGGTCGTCGTCGCCTCTCCCCCTCCCTACACCACCGCACCCGCACCTTCTGTGCACGCACACACACACACACACACACACACCAGATGCACGTAATGTCCGTCTTTCATTACCAGCCCCCCCCCTCCTCTGTCTCTCTCTCTTCGTTACTCACCACCACGCACCAGCCCTCGCGCACGGCCGCGCGCTTGTCGCGATCATCTCTGTTGCGCTAACACACACAGACACACACACACACACCTCATTACATATAGATAATTCCCCTGACTGGACCCTCCCCAAGAAAGAAGCAGATCCAAACACGTGAAGGAGATTCGGTGACACGGGATCGGACAGTGGCGCGCAACGCGTGTTCACCACTGTATAAACAACACACACACACACCTATCACAGAGGAGGAGAAAAAAACAGACGTACGTAACAGAGCCCCCGCTTCCAGCGCCACACGTACCACCACACCACACCAGGGTGTGCATTACCGTTTTTTTTTTCATTCATTTTTCTTCCTTCCCTACCCCACTGTCGCCGTCTTTCCCAGCCTCTACGGCCCCCTCCCCTCCCGACGCTGGTGTGAGAGCATGGCCCCTTACATGCAAACAGATCGCCGTGCATCCACACTTGCCGCGACGCGCACGTGCTCGTCGGTCGCGAAAAGGAGACTTTGGGTAGTTGCATGGATTTTTCTACTTTCTTCACTGTCTGCGAACTGCAACGCACGTGCTGCAGCGTTGACCGGTGCTGAAGCCTTGCACCACACACAGATCAATGATCGTGTGAACGGCTTCTCAGCCCAGGCGGATGCAACCGCCACCCCAGCGTCCCAGTACCCCACGCCAGAGGTGATACACCAGTCAGGTCTGCAGACGTGCCAGGAGTTCTACGCACAGCGCGCCCCCTCCTCGCTCCTGTCTGGCGAATGCGTACTACCGCGCATGACCAGGCAGCTGAGCGGCAGTGACAGGAACGACCTCCTGAAGCAAGCCGCATCGAGTGAGGCTGCAGCGCGTATCTTCATCTGGCACATCGGGCCACGCTCTCCGGTGGATCAAGACCCCCTCCACAACAGCTTCCCTTCCTACTTCCTGAACGTCAGTGCGGCCACCGCCGATGAGAGGCGGCTCGTCCGCGACATGAACGATGACACACAAGACGGGCTGCAAGCTGACGCTGCGACGGCGCGGCGTCTGCGGAGGTACAACGATATATACTGGCACCACAAACCTGCGGCAGCGGCATCCTCCGCTGGAGGAAAGCACCGGAGTGGCTCAGGAGCAAGTCCGAGAGGCGATGGATCTCCCTCATTTATGAGGTCTGTACACAGTGCGTTGCGACCCATCACCGGCGCCCTTGCGCTTATCGTTGACTTGTCTGGAATCGATCGCTACGCCCGGCACGTCTCCGTTGAAGTAGTATCCAACCTGCTTGTAGTCTCCTGGCGACGCGCCACCGTCTGGAGGCAGATGTTTATGCGTCGCCAAGTGGTGCTGCGCATCCCTATTGGGTCCTGGGGTGGCCGCACCGGCGATGGCGGTGCCACGGTCGGCGGCGATGACACGAGAGACTTTGGCGCTCCTGCGCACTCGATGCTTTCGCGCATGGAGATGTCTAACTACGGCTCACTTTCTCTTCTGCGTTTGATCTCCTTTCCCCCGGTGGTGCAAGTGGTGCACGACACATCGATGCAGCCGCCCCCCTCTGCCCCCGCGTCGTCGTTTGCATGCTCCCTACCCGCCGTTGAAGCAGCCACACTCTTACTTGAGGAGGATGCGGCGGTGCGACTGCGTGAAGCCAAACACGCAGCCACGGCGTTTCCAGGCAGGTGGCCGCGTGGTGCACGCGGGCGTACGTCGTCGCCCCCCAGCCCGCGGATTTGGCTAGTATCTGTCTTGATGGATGTAATCCGTCTCGCTGCTCGTGCGCTTCTGGGCAGAAGCCACGATGATGATTCCGCAGCTGCCGCGGCGTGGTTGCGTGTCGAGTCCATTTCTGTCAATGACGGGGTCACGCGAACCGCTGCGGTCGCCGCGGCGCGAGGCTTCGTGGCCCGTGTACGGGAGGAGCTGGGGCCACACCAGGGCTTTCGTGAATCAATTTTTCCCATCGCACTTCAGCAAATGCTGGGAAGTCGGACATTGCATACACACACACAACTCATAGAAGAGGAGGTGGGGGTGGCAGACGAAGAGCAGCTACACTTCCGCATGCAATGGGAGGCGTCGCTGCCGGCTGGCACACCCATGTGCCTTGCCCTCGCCGCCCTGCCACCGCCTGCGCACGACACAGGCGCTGCTGCGCCCCACCCTTCCCTTCAGACACCAATTTTACCGGATGGCCTGCATATGACATTAGAAGAGACGTGCACCTTCGATCTTGTCTGGCTGCAGTTGCTCATTGTCGCGTGGGTTGTGTGGGAGCTTGAGCGGCGCGTTGCACAGAGCACCTTTGTGCGCTACGTTGCCACAGGTCTCACTGGCATGCTGCTGCTACTGATAGTGCTTCTGTGGTACATGATTCGCCGTCTTCAGGGCGCGTCGCTTCAACTCCTTTTCATAATGATGGCACTTGTGCTGGGTGGATCGACGGCGATGGTCAACGGTGCGCTGGATGTTCTGGGAAGCATCAGCGACATGATAGCGCAGCTGTCAGAACCCGCACCTGGCAGCTCAAGGGAATGGAATAGCGCTGAGGCTCAAAAACATTCCTCCCCCTCCTCCACGATGAGTACCCTCCTGGTTCTGGGCGCAAGTGTTATGGTGCTGATCTGCACGGGAAGCGGGATCCTGCTCAGTTGTTTGGTCCCGCCTGTCGTTCTGCGGACAACAACGCAGTGGTGTGTGCGGTTACTTCTTGTGGCGCTATGGGGACTCTGTGTCTTGCGCAACGGCCAGGCAACCCTTGTCGCAGCGTTCTTGTGGGCACTGTGGCAGACGGTGCCGATTGCCTGCATCGCGCTGCGCTTCTCATCCTCACCGTCGAACCTTAAGAAGATCGTCTCCGTAGACGGCGCTCCTCTCGAGGAGGTGCCACCCGACGCCCGTCAGGCGCGTGGGTACGTGCCACCACTGGCAGTCTCCGCCGGGAGCATAAACAAGGGATACGCCACCCTGCGCACCTCAGAGGCTCGACTGAAGCGTTACGAAGAAGAGGGTGTGGTGCACACCCAGCGTGCGTTGGAGGAGCTCGCAGCGCATTTGCGATCCAATCCCGAACGCTACGCAACACGGCTTCGCAACCCGAACGGCGTCCAGCAGTGGGCTGGTACTGCGGACACAGAGACAGATGAAGAGATGGAATAGGCGGTGGTATCGTGGCAACAGCGAGGAGCGGGAACAGCAGCGCACCGAATGATGGATATCATTATGTGCGTGTGTGTGTATTTTTTTTTTTTTTTATTCCCTCTATTTCAGAGAGTGATGAAGGGAGAAGGGAGGGGGAGGAGGCGCTCCCTCTGCCCATCCAACATCTCATCACTTGTTCGTCACAGTTGTGTATTCCTCAAAAAAAAAAAAAAAAAATATTTAAAGAATGGCACCGGTGTGTCGGGCAAAGGGCATAAGAAAAGCTGACGCTTCGTCCCTTCGGATAACTTGATCATACATGGTCGCACACACGCGCAAACAGACACCTTTCACGACCGCTGGGTGGTTGTCAGAGCAGGCTCATATATGTTCAGGCTACTTACCTTTCCCACCCTCCACCTACCCCTCCGTCTGTCTAGATATACATATATATATATGTATATATGTATATATATGTATTGCATATACAAAACACGCAAGGCAGTGCAATCGTGCTTTATTTGACTGTGTTCTCCCCCTTTCTCATAAAACACACCTACACACACACACACACACACACACACACTCTTCGCACTACTCCCTTCCCCCCCCCCCCTTTTTTTTTGCAGCTGATATACATTTATCGTGATTTGCATATACTATATATATATAGTATATATATAGTATATATATATACAACCTACTTGTTTTTTTTTTTTTGATTGATAATTATCTTTCCAGCATTTGAGGAGGAAGGAAGAGAAAAAGTAGGAGAAGCAGCAATATACCACCAGTCCCGGACGACCTGCTTGTATTTTGACCAAGCCTATCATCCCCTGTGTGCCATTCATAGAGGCAAGAGGGTGTGTTTGTGTACTGCTTCTGTGCACAAAGGTGCACATACATACATACATACACACACACACACACACACACGCGCGTGTGCCGGCGCGGGTGGTAGTGGTAAGGGAGGAGAGAAAAAAAAAAAGAGGGATAGAAAAAATCCCCCCCCCGTACAATGCTGGAGAATCCCCTGCAGCGATGGAACGAGGAGATGGGGCTCGACGAACATCTGCCAGGCACCCTCGGTAACAATAGTCATTACTATCAGCGACTCGCTGACAACTACCCTTACCACATTATGGGTCGCAACAGCCTCTCCTCGGCGCAACAACAGGAGCGAGGTAGCACAAAGTCAATGCAGCTCTTCAGGGAACAAGAATCTCTGCGGCGCCGCAAGCTCCCATCCTGCTTCGAGGAGGCCTGCGCCTACGGTAACCTGCAGGCTACTGTTTGGATGTGGGCTCAGGGTCTCGTCGACATTCCTACACGGCAAGCAATATATGAAGGCAACAACGCATCTGCCCTCATGTGGGCCGCCTTCAAAGGACATCTATCAATTGTTCGGTTTCTTGTAGACCAGGGCGCACCGCTTCAGTACACCAACGCGCTCGGTCACACGGCCCTGCACTGGGCCATCACCGCGGGAAACACAGACGTTGCTCGCTACCTGCTCGACCACGGCGCAGACCCTAGTCACTGCGATCGGCAAGGCTTTGACGCCGCCTTCACCGCCGTCCAGAGCGACCGTCTTGCCCTACTGCTGATGCTCACTGAGGACACAGCGCGGGAAGGTCATCTCCTGCAGACCAGCGACCATGGTCTTGTCTTCTACAAGCCCTCTGCCGAGCAGGAGGCGCTGGCTGCCACGTGCGTGAACCCGCGCACCAATAAACCGTACTATCTTCTCAGCCCAAAGATGCGCGATATCGAGGGGCATACCCTCATGCACTGGGCTGCCTACCGCAACTCTCCTGCCACGTGTCAGTACCTACTGGACCATTGGAGCTACGACGTGGATGCCCAGGACAACCGTGGCCGCACACCGTTGGTATGGGCCGCGCGCGAGGGTTTTGCCGAGGTGATTGAGTTGCTTCTCTCGCGCGGCGCGGACCGCAACATCGCAGACAGCGAAGGACAGACGGCGTTGAGCTACGCCCGCCTCCGCAGACATGTGGAGGCGGTGTATGTGTTGGTATCGTACCCCACGTCGAGTCGGAATGAGGCGCCGTCTTGTGTCACCGACACCGCCGCTGCGAGTCTCCACGGCACGGACTCGGAAAATACAATGAGAACGGCACTCCTGGCGAAAGTCGCTGCAGCCTCCGCTGCCAGGCCGCGCTACGTCAGCGTGCGGGAACGCCGCGTGGCGGGGACGTTGTGTATGATGTATACAAACATCACCTTCGCGGCGATGGCGATCGCCGGTCCTGTGTACATTGTCTTTACCTTTTTCATAACGCACATGCTTCCACCCGTCGTAAATTCGTTCCCCTTCGGTTTGTTTTTTCTGAAGAACATCCTGTGGAACGCGCTGATGCCGAAGCCCACACAGTCGAGCCGCAACACCGACCGGCGGCAGTCCCCGTTGAAGGAATTAGATGTTCCCGGCAACTTTGCAGACTCCGCGCGCGGCACATGGCGTTATCGAATGCGTGACCCAGTGAACCTCTGTGCCTGGCTTTCTTTTCTAGTCGTTCAGGTGTACGCGTGGAACAGTCTCGGGTTGGTGCCACTCTTCTCGAGCCGACATACTGCTATGTCAGAAGACGAAGCGGCAGCGTTATGGGGCGCAACAACCCCGCCATCGGCGAGTAGCACAGATGGGCAGTCAATGGTTCACTACGCTGGTCTTTCCCTGCTCCGCCTCCTCACACTCCAGTCGAACCCACTGGACAAGCTCCAGACCAACGCCGTCGCCCCCCACGATACGGCGGCTCTGACTGCCGCACAAAATGCATACGTGACCCAGTCGACGAGCCTCGTCCGGTGGACACTGATGCTGTGCCTGCTCGCCTCGGTAACGTGTGCCGTGATGTGCAAGCTGCTCGCCGGCCGATCGATCCTGCGCGCATCGGAGGAAGGCACGCTGCGCACGTCGCCGGTGTGGCGCATTACAGCATCTCGGCAATATCGCTGGCTGCACCCGCGCTTCTTTCTCCAGGAGCGCCACATGCAGATCCCGCTGCGCGCATTCTACTGCCACGAGCGTGACGCCGTCGTGCACGGCTACGACGGCTATTCGAGTCTGCTTGACAGCCCCATCGGCCGCTCGAATCACATTTTTTTTGCACTCTCGTTGACGTTTTTTGTCCTGTTTGAAGCGCTTGTGATGGTTTGGGGGATCCAAAAGACAGGGGCTCTGCTGGGCTGCCCCGCAGACGTGCCGTGGTATCGAGACGCCCTGTACGGCTTTCAGGCGACCGAGACGCTGGCGGCGACAGTGCTCAAGTCCCAGTCGCCCACCACCGATGTGGAAGGTAGAGCAGGCACCTTGCCCACCAACATGACCTCACAGACGCTGTCGCCGTCTGCCCAGGCTGCCGGGGCCCCCATTGCGAGTCTCGCTTGGCTGCACATGGCAATGGAGGTGACGCTGCACGGTCTGCCGTGCCGACAATACAAGATCCTCAATGAAATTACCGTGGACTATGTCAAGGCTGAACTGGCGTCGAGTGCCGTGGGGAAGAACCATCGCAGCTTGCTCAGCCCCCTGCGCCGCTGTCTTTTTTTTCTTCGATACTACATCTGGCCAACACGGGCATCGATGCTCGGAGTGTGGTTGTTCCACTACAGTGCGCTCGCCATGATAGTGATGGGCACCGTTGTCTTGCGGCAGTGGCTGGGTGTGTGGCGCGGTGCCACTCGTATGGAGCTCGCAAATCCGCTCGCGCAGGGCAGCAACGGCGAGCTGGTGTCGATCTTTCCCAAGGACCCGCAGCAGGCACAGCGCGTTGAGATTCTCAACGAAGACGAAGAGCGGTACTACGCCAGCTTGTCACCATCTAAGAAACCCACGAGCACCACCGGCAGTCTGGAATCGGATGCAAATAAAGGTGGCCGGTGTCTGTACGCGGATGGCAATGGCATCATTAATGTCCTCGCCTTCCTCCTGGGTCGAAACGGAAAGCGTTGGGTGGGTGCAATGACGGTGTCGCCGCACAACACCCCTGTGAGATCGCCTATGCTGACATGACCAGAAGGAAGAGGGGGACCACAGGCCGGGTGCCAACCTCGGCAACTCTGCAATATATATACATATACATATATATATATATATATATATATATATGTACGTAGATACATATGTATGGGTGTGCGTGTATACATGTTTTTATTTTTTATTTTCTTCCATCTATGCGTGAATGATAAATAACGAGACGAAAAAAGTGAGCCTTTGATCAATCGAATCAGCAACATGTCCCGCATGATGATTGCGTAAAAAAAAAAAAAAGAAGGTGGAAACGAGAGAGAGCGAGCGCAGGTGCGCGAACGTTCGGGGACCTTGAGTGTACCCACAAAGCACATTGTACGCTTCCCCCATCTTTGTCGCCGCCGCCGCCACCTCCCCCCTCCAAGGTGGGGAGAATAGAGGGGGGAAAGGGTGGCAGAGGGCCTGACTACCGTAACAGGTACACCCACCCGCAACCCTTCCCGCCCACACGGCCCCTCTCACAGAGAGACAGGAAGAGACACATTTGCTTTGCTGATGTTGCTCCGGTGCTACTACTTCTAGCTGTCAAAACAATCTTTGCGCTATTGGGCGCCCACACACACACATATATATTTATATTTATTTATATTTATATATTATTACTTTGCAAGAAAGGAACAACCAAAAAGTCTACTCGCACTCACACATTGGTGTGTGCGTGTCTGCCCGTGTGCAGAAAAAAGACATTAACGTGGAAAGGAGAAGCAGATACATTTCTGACAGGGTCCGTTGCATGCACAGCTCTCAGCGCACGTGAATCGTCTATCCGACGCGGTGCCCCTGCCACACATACACACGCACACACTCCTTCTCTTTAGATATGCCGTCTGCAACGCACTACGCCGCAGCTGGCTGCAACGCTGCTTTGCTGACGCCATCGGTGACGGAGACGTTGCCAGCATTGATCCAGGAGTGCACCATCAAAGGTGTACATGCGGAAAGCACCCACCAGCGGCCTCGTCGAGAAGGCATCGGAAACTGTCAAAAGAAAGGCAGCATCGACCAGAGCCCAGTGTCAACGCACGAAGGTGTTTCTGTCGGCGACGATCCCCCAGCACGCGAGAAATGTGTGGTGGTGGAAGAAGAAGAAGAGGACAACGTTGTCGATGAACTAGATCTGTACTTGAGCATACCGGCTTTTCCATATCATAGACCGACCACCGTCAGTTCCTCGAGCAGCTCCGGGCCCAGCTCTTCCCAGTGCTCAGAGAAGGCCGATCCCCGTGCAGAGCCGTTGGCTGAGCAAAGATCTGTCGGCGCGGTGTCACTGGTGCGCGCATCGTCATCCTTGCATGTGGCGAGCTCGGAGGATGGCCTCGACCATCGTAACATGGAAGAACGTGTTGATGAACGTGGTGTTGCCTCCGGGGCGCTCGCTCGTCCAGAGGCGCAGACGACTTCATCGGATGTACACAACGCCGACTGCGAGGGTGCTGAGCCGACCGCCGGTAGAACAGATCCTTCTGCAGGGAGAGTGCAACAACGAAGCAGCGGAGACCGAGATGGGGGCTCCAATCGGGGAGAGAGCGGCAGGCACTGCTCCGAGGATGGCAAATGTATGGCGACCCCCTCCGAGGTGAGTGTGCGGCTCACCACGAGCGACACGAACGATGCCCAGGCACCACCGAAAGCTGTGGGAGCTGCAGGGAAGAAGAGACTGTCCAATCCGCCGAGGCCGCCGGCGGTCGTGGGGGATGACGACAGCCCATACGCCCCGCTGCTGATGACCGAGCTTGACGGAGAACTACTTCAGCTCATCAAGGCATACTACATGCGCAAGAAGTCGCTGGTCACAACAGCAGCTGAGGGTATAGACGCGCCTCCGAGATACGCAGCAGTGCCAAGTTCGACCTCAGCGCAGAGCCACGCCGCAGTCTGCAAACCGGATCATGAGAGCGGATCGAATCAAAACAGCAGAGTTGCGACACTTCCTAGTCCTTCAGCAGCAGCAGCCGAGAGCCAAGGCAATCGCTGTGGCCCAAGCACTCTGCGTGATGAGCGCCTTCCGCCTCCGGCAGTCGACTATGACGATCACGGCCCCCTTGCCCCGCTGGGGGGTCGCCTCCCTGTCTCACACGCCGCTGGAACAGCATTGGACCTGGATGTGGGGAGTGACGATGTCCTGGAAGAGGTCCGAAGGGGCCGCCACGGCCGCTCGTCGCACGCCGTTGGGCATCCTTACGGCGCCCCTCTGACCCCAGCCGCCACGACAGGGATCCGCTTCGAGGATGAGTTGTTCTACCTGTCCCCTTACTTCAACATGAGTGATGCTGGTGTTCACGGGGACGGCACTCGCTTGGGCCACGGTGCAGCTGCCGTGGCGGCCGGGCTTGTCTTACCACAACACACCTCCCCATCCCCTGCGCCTCTAAGCAATTCCGCGACCCTCGGTGGGACAAGTGTGGGGCAGCACCGATCTGCGGCAGCTCGAGAAACCGCAGTCTTTGCCCCGGACTCTGTGGCAGCGTCTCGCCGCTTTCACAGCGGGAACAGTACTGGCGGTGCAGGAAGCGCACTAGGCAGCGGTTTTGCCAGCGGCTTCAGCACTCTCTCCAGTCTGCCATCCTACAGCTCCACCTCCTTTGTGCGCGCCTACGTGTCTGACATCAGTCTCAGCCTTCAGCCTGCCATCATCGTGTCTGCGCTGACAGCAGCCCTCAACATCGTCGTTGTGTACTTTCTCCAGCAGCACGTGCTGGATACGCGCGATCACCTCGGTCTCTTCCTCATCGGCAGCTACATGATTTTCTCCTCTTATTATATGATCTACTACTTCCTCGAGCGCTTCTCCGACTCCTTCCGTCGCATCGCATCGCAGGATAAAAAATTCTACATCATCGGCAATCTCATCAAAGCGGGTATTTTAATCTCCATCACGCCCTTCGCCTGCGTGCACCTCGTCAAGATCATCGTCTTTGATGAGTGGGAGAGCAATATCCTGCGCAATCTCGGTTGCATCTACGCGATACCAGACTTTATATCCATGGTCATTGTGCGGCGCATGCGGTGGTCGACATGGGTGCATCACGCCTGTGTTGTTGTCTTCAACTACTTCAGTATAATGAACAACTACCAGCATGAAAACGTGTGTCGCTGTGTCGTCGTGTATGCCGCTTTCTCGTCCTTCGCCTACTGTGTCAATGTTCTTTTGGCGTCCCGCTTTCTCGGTGTATCAGCCAAGGTGGCACGAGTGCTTTCTTTCGTGGCGCTTGTCGTGTACGCCTTCTGCTGCGCCGTGAACTGGGCCTGGCAGGTGTACTACCTGCGCCGCCTTCTCACTAGCGGCCACGATCACTGGACCGTGTATGTGTACATGTTTCTCATCTCTCTGGTCATGTGGGATGACATTGTGCTCAACAACTGGCTGCTGCGCCACGCACGCAATAACGCCTATGCCGCCTCACAGCACCTGCAGCAACATCGCATCCGGCAACAGCAGCAGCAGCAGCAACAACAACAGCAGCAGCAGCAGCACCCATCAGCATCGTCGCGATTCTCGTCGACGCGGCTTCCACAACGCACGAGTCCTCTGAACCGAAGCCAGGACACACAGGTCGGTCATACCTCAGTGCCACTCCGACAGGTGACCCCTGTTGGGCTGCCTCCTCGCGCTCTGTAATACATACATGAAAAAAAAAAGAAACAAAAAGAAAGCGGATTTCTTGTGAGAGTACACATTCATTGTATAGGGGGGCACGACAGCGCCTCCTCCCTCTACCCCTGAGGTCCCATGACACATACAAACACACTTACGTATATATATATATTTTTTTTTTTCCCCACGTGCCCCGGCCATCAACACTGTCGCCACCACCACCACCACCCCCCGCTGTTGCTTTTTATCATCCCCCTTACAAACTCCTTACTTCCCTATGGGCTACCCCTGGGGTATCGGTTTTCACGTCACCCCGAGGGACTGAACAACACCCCTCTCCTCCCTTCATCCTGGCCTCCTGTGCCGACGGTCCTGCCATGAAGCGCACCACCACCACCACCCGCCTGTCGCTCCTTGATGTAAACACGCCAGTGCTTATCTCATCGATTCTTCGATGACTCCCTCCACTGTCATCTACTTCCTTCTCTTCCCTTCGGCTTTATTGTCATGTGTATATGCATGTGTTTGTTTTCCTTTTTTCTCTTTGTTCTCGATCACGCGAACAACCCAAACCTCCCTCTCCCGACTTGAAGACCGACACATATACACACGCTATATTGGATTTTTGTTTTTTTTTGGGCGAGTATTAGCCTCCTACACCGCCTCCACCACCCTTATCACCTCCTCCCCGACCACTCGTCATCTTCAAGTTGGGTCCCTCAGTCGCTGGCTCACTCGCCTCTCCATCTCTATCGGCGGCAATTTTTTTTTTCGGCTGCTGTTTGTTTGTACACTGTGTCCCCCCCCCCCTCTGTTGCTTCAGCCATCTTTTTTTTTTTGTCATTGGTGTGGAGGGCTTCTGTGTTCTCGGTAGGTGTGTGTGTGTGTGTGTGTGTGTGCGCGTATGGTTGGCAGTGCCCTCTCTTTTGTATTTCGACTCGTCCGTGCTTTCATCTTGTTCGCGTAATTGATCGCTCGCTTCCCTTGAACTCCTCTGGCACGCTGTCACACAGACACAGTCACACACAGACCTGCCCTCTCCACTCCAGCGACGATGATTCACCCGTACCTCTGGATCGTGGTGGTGGGTGGCTTCGTTTGCTTTTTGGTGGCGTGTGGAAACGGGGCGAATGACCTCGCCAACGCCTTCGGCACGAGTTATGGCGCACGCGTGCTCACCATGCTTCAGATCGTTATCCTCGCGGCCGTATGCGAGTTTGCGGGCTCCGTCGGGCTCGGCAGCAACGTTGCCACCACCATGTCCAGTGGCATCGCCAAAGCATCGGCCTTCCAAGGCGACCCCTACGTGCTCATGTACGGCTTTCTGTGCACCCTTGGCGCGACCTTCATCTGGCTTCTGGTCGCGACGCTGCAAGACTTACCCGTCTCCTCCCACCACGCTGTCGCTGGTGGCATCATTGGCTTCGCCCTGGTTCACGGTGGCAGCGATGCGGTGGTGTGGGCCGGTAGAAAAAGTACCTTCCCATACGTTTATGGTGTCGCCCCCATCATCATCTCCTGGTTCGTGTCACCGCTGATGGCCGGCTTCGCTGCTGCAGTGCTATATAGCATGACCCGCTACCTGTTTCTGGAGAGAAATTTTGCTGTGCGCCTTGCGCCGTACATAATGCCTGTCGTTGTATTCGTATTATTCTTCCTTGAGTTCATCTTTATATTCCTGAGCGCTGCCAGCAGTCAGCTCTCGTGGACATCCGGGTATGCTGTGGGGATGGCGGCCGTCGTAGCCACAGGCGTGACAGTGTTGTCGCTTTTTCTGATTCCCCTCCTGAAGCGCCGCATCACGTCTCTACGCCGGTCTGCGGATAGACGCGCAGCGGAGGAGCACTGCGATGCGGTGGAGGCGATGCGGCAAAGTCTGTCGGGCGCGCGCGTGTTGAGCCAGCAGACCTTCCAGACGGAGAACCTGGCGGCTGAGCACCGCAGCAGAGAGAAGCATCGCCGCCAGGAGAAGAGGGAAGTTGCGAAGATGGAGAAGCCGAAGCCCACGAATGAGCGAAACATCGATGCCGAAGACGCGGGTAGCGCAAATAAACTCGGTGCTGCGCTGCGCCAGGTGGACGGCGCCGTGGTCCGTGACGACTCCTCGGATTTGGATGGCGTCTATGACGAGACCACCTTTGGAAGTGCTCAAACGAGTCAAGACAGAGCCGATGCCTGCGGCGTGCTGGAGATCGACCCAAGGCACAACTACCTGAAGTACGACCACAGCGGTGTGCGCCTGTTCGACCCGCGTGCCGAGTATATGTTTCGCTTTCTCCAAATCGTGACCGCCGCGTGTACATCGCTGGCGCACGGCTCCAACGATGTCAGCAACGCCATAGGCCCCTACGCAGCGATTTACCAGGTGTACCGCACCGGCGACGTGGGCAGCACATCAAAGGTCGAACCGTGGCTGTTGTGTCTCGGTGGCGCCGGCATCGTGGTCGGCTTGGCAACCTTTGGGCTGCCCATCATGCGTCTGCTGGGCGAGAAGCTAGCGGTACTCACCCCGGTGCGTGGGTGCGCGGCTGAGGTGGCCACGGCGCTCGTCGTCTCTCTGGCATCCACCTACGGTATCCCCGTGTCGTCTACGCACTGCATCACCGGCGCTGTACTCGCCATCTCCATGGTCGATATCGGATTCCGTCGCGTGCGCTGGACGATAGTCCTTAAAATGTATGTGGGTTGGGTATGTACGCTTCTCGCCACCGCCATCATGAGTGCCTGCTTCTTCGCGCAGGGCATCGCATCACCGGTGCCGCAAAGCAATAAATGAAAAAGCGGCATGCGCACGATGACCTCGCGCACTCCGGGACGGGCAGGAAGGAGGCGACCACGTAGCCCTTCACCAACACACAACCTCCGCGTCCTTCTGTTTCCCTACAGTGTGTGTGTGTGATTGTGTGTGCCTGTGTGATAATTCTTTTCTCTCTCTTGGCAGGGAGGTGAGGGGGCAGAAAAGTTCCTCTTCGGCCCATCCACCGCAACCGCCATCAACACCCACACACCCGATCCCCCCCCTCCTCCCTCCTCTCTCGTTGTTCCACATATATGTTATATATATATATATA
>CM007323.1:151204-180002 GCA_000333855.2 Endotrypanum monterogeii
TATATATATATATATATATATATATAACGAAGAGGGGGACCCATTACCGCTCCCTCCTCTGGAGATCAGACAGATAACCCCCCCCCCCATCGGGTGTGGGTTTGAGAAGGGGGGCAGAAAGGAGAAGGAAAACAAGTCGACTGTCCTCTATATCTAAATATATATATTAGCAATGGAGCATCACACGGCAGCCTCCATGTACATCCCCTCATCGACGGTGTTGGCTCAACTGAATCGTCAGACAGGAGCACCGGGACGCCCGCAGGGTGGCACTCGTGCACCCCCGACAGGGTCAAAGGTCTTTGGCCGATCAAAAAGCGGAGGCACACATCCCCGTGCATGCACGGATGCAACAAAATCATCCGGCGCGGCTGAAGCCACCAAGGCCGTCAAGTCTCTCTGCCCTGTCCCCCATGGGACCCCCTCAGGTCACCAGCTCCACCTGGGCGCATCGACGCCGTCGGAGAGCACCGTCAGCGCGGCTGCGTTAGCGCACTGCACCGTCTCCGATGCAGCCACACCACCGGAAGTGTTCATGCCCTGCGCAGCACCTCCACTCTTGTTTCCCCAAACCTCCGGTTGCGGTAGCAGCGGGGCAGTGCAGCACAGACTGGCGTCAACCCGCCCAACGTCCGTGTGGCTTCTGCCTCAGGCAGACGCCGAATACATTTTGTCCTCCCTAACATGGAACGTAGACCTTTTGCTGCTACTGCTGTCACACGCGTCGTGTCCGCTGCACCTGCCGGAGGCCGAACCTCTCGCGGAGGCACCAGTCAGCACAGTTACATCGCTTCCGACAGCGCGATCACCGACGGTTGTCACTGCGTCATCAACTACACTTTTTAGCAGCCCTACGGAGGAAGGGGAAGCCACGGCAGATACACCTCGAAAAAAATCGGCGGTCCCTACTACTGCGATGGACAGTAAGCCGAATGCGCTGGCGGAGATGTGTGCGCCATCATCGAGCCCGGCATCGATGGTCTATGCAGATGCTGCGAATGTGGAGAAGGAAGCGTGCAGCTCCTTTATGGCCGTGAAGGATGCTGCATCCAACCCACGCTCTCCGTCTCTGTCATCGGTACTCACGACTAACGTCGGGGAGGACGAGGCGCCGCCAGCCGCCGCCGCCACCCTTCGACTCACCTGGTCAGAGTATTTATTCGGCGCCGCTCGCAGCCGCGTCAGTGCCGCGGAGGGGGCCCCGGCCAAGGCATCTACGCGCATCCTGAGGAGCACGCTTCCACACAGTCGTAGCGACGGGGAGCTGATGACTTGCACAAACCCGCCTCCTGGTAAGAGACTACCATCAGTAACCAACACCATATCCTCCACATCCTTGTCCATCTTCCACGCACAGTACCTGCCATCACTAGAAGAGTTTGAACGCCAATTGGAGGCGCACAAGCACCGACAGCAGCAGCAGCAGCAGCACCCACCGACCCTGTCCGTCACCCGGCTTGAGCAGCACCTGCAGCAACAGCAGCAGCAACATCACCGCCACCGTCGTGCCGCGACGAACAAAACATTTTTCTATTCACCGACGCCGTCTGTCATATCCCTTGCCACTACATGCGCTAACATGACGGTCAACACGAAGGCACGGGAAGAGGGGGATGCGAAGGACGGCGACGACGGAGAAGAGATGGACAACGAGGAGGAGGAGAAGCAGCAGCAGCGTGGCAGACGCACTACCGCGGCGACCTCTGAACCATCACTATGCCCCTCGAACGCATCGCGTCTGTCGCTCTCACATGCGCAGCCATCGTCCATCATAATGTCGCGCGCCGTCGATCAACCGCCTGCACTGATCCTTTCCACATCCGCTGCGAAGCTGTCACCGCAGCTGCAGCACTCCAGCGATGGCGACCTCGGCTACCCCATCTGTGGGACATCCCCACGTGCCACCACGGCCGATGGCGGAAGAGCGGAAGAAGAGGAAGGGACTACAAGTCGTCTAAGCTCCAGCGACCGTTGCAGTGTCGGGGCAGCAGGCTCCCCCCTGGCCTCGCCGACGGTAAGCATCCACTCCATGTCTCAGAGCTGTGCGTGGTCGAGAACCGTAAGCGGACGCGGGACCCCCCAGGCCACCCTCTCTACCCGCTTGAGCTGCAGTGCGCTGCCTCCCTACGCCAGCCTCATCCACAGCAGTTGCACCCCCGTAAGCAACGCATCACCCTACTCGACTGCCAAAGGTGGCAGGAATGCGCGCCGCAGACGAAAAACCAAGTGCACACGCCGACCTCGCGCGATGCGAGTGTACGTGCCCAGTATCACCGAGGGACCAAAGGCTGCGAGCCTCTACGCCGCACCAACAGCGGAGGCACATGAGTTGTTGTTGCTACTACAACGCAAAAAGACAACGGCAGCGGCAGTGGGGCTCTGCGCATCGACCACGACGTCCTCAGTCATGCAGCCCAGCAGTCAGAGCAGCACGGCCTCTGCCGGTGTCTGGGTGCCAGGGCAACCACCACTAGAGCTGCAGCCACTGCATCCCCGCTCCGCCCTCACTGCGGAGACAAAGCTCCCTAGGCCGCCTCCTCCGCAACGGGCTTCCCGGAGTGGGGCGGGTAGCGCCATCGTTTACGCTGCCACTGCCTCTTCCGACTCAGCCTCGCACGAACAGTGCCCAGACCGGCCCCCGTCTCTACTGTCCCCACCCCTTTCTGCGTCGCGCTGCCTGCATCCTCACCCCTGCCAACGGATGCCAACAGTTGCCCAGACGGAGGTGCACTTGTCGAGCGACTGGGCGGCATCGTCCATGCGAAGCCATGCGACCCCAAACGACTCACTGAGCTCCTCGTGGTCAGGCATCATGACATCGCTCCTGCCAGCAGCAACGGCCATGCCGACGCATGCATGGGTCTCTACTTCCCCGGTTTGCCGTGGCGAGAGCGGTGCGGGGGCCAGCGAGAACTCGACTCGCGTCAGTCAAGGAAGGGATGCGCCAGTGGGCGCTGGGACGGCACACGCGTCCGGGAAAACTGACTGTGGGCAGTCGGGTGCACTGGCATGCACCACCGCGCCAACGGCACCCGTGGAGCTTCCACAGTGGGTGCGAGAGCGGCCCCTGTCCGCCCTCTACTACCAGCCATGGGGTCTGGAGCTGTTGGCGCGCTATGAGGCGGCATGCCACGAGCAACAACAACTGATGAGAGGGGGCACGACGCGTCGTGAAGACCCAGCTACAAACAGGCGAGCCTCCGCGGCAAGCAGTGCCGTATCAGGGACTGCTGTGGTGAGAGACAGGAACACACCGCCAATCGCTGACAAATCAAAGGTGGCCAACAACTTCACGTCGCACGGTAGCACATCGCTGTCCGCCTCATCAACGGCATCGCAGCGTACGCCTGTGTCCCTCTGCTCGTTTCTCGGAGCGAGCGATGGCGGCAGCAACAAGGGCACCGCCGTCGTCGCAGCAGCATCAGCCGCACCAGGAAAACCTCTACAATCGTCGGATCGCCCACTCGGTGTCTCCTGGGCAGAAGCACTTCGTCAACAACAGCCCATCACAGGCATACCGGGCCGCAGCGACGCACTCGGCTCCACCGAGGCAACAACAGCGGTGAGGTCGAATAAAATAACGGCGACGACAACCATGAACAACAGCACGACGATACGTTCGGCAACGGCGCCGCGGCAGTTGCCGGCCACGGCATGGGCTGAGTGGCCAGCCGAGCTCGTGGCCGCGGAGGAGATGGATGCGTGGGAGGAGAATTATTACTTTGATGGGCCGACAATGTCCCCGCTCGAGCCACTCAAGCAGCCGCACAAGCCCACGCCAAGTCGCCCTGCGGCCACACCGCTCATGAGCGGTGTGGCCGAGTCGGCGGTGGTGGCCCCCTCAGCATCGTCCCTTAACAAACAGCGGCGCCCGTCGCGTCGTCGCTCTCGGGCGACGTACTCAGGCGACTCCTTCCGCAGCAGCGCCGCGCGCCGCGCTGGCGCCACCTCTGCGGCGGCAGAGGTCCTCCATAAACGCAGAGACAACAATACTGCCGTAACTGCAGCAGCGCCGACCTGCGTGGGACCAATATCTGACAAGGTCACAGCGCCCCTCGAGGCCTCGTACCCGCCCATCACCAAGAGCCCCCCACGGACGTGTGTCCCCTTGAGGGGTGCTGTGACACCCCACGACGGCGACGAGCACACGCACAAACACGCCGCGGGGCTCGCCACACCAATATCATTCGTTCAGAGGACAGGGAAGCGCGACGGCACCGTTGAAAACACTCAGCAGAAAATGGGAAGAATGCGCCACGCTGCGAGAGGTACGCCATCCAAGGCGGAGATGCGTGAGCCTCAGCTGGGGGACAACAGCCACGACCACGCTGGAACGCCTGAGGCGACTGCTCCGGGCTCAGGGATGCCTTGGCCGACCCGTTTATCGGCAGACGGAGCTCAGCGCGCATCAGCCCATCCGACAAGATCTTCCGCGGATGTGGATGTATTTTTTTTTCTGCAGATGTTTATGCGTGCGGTGCTGATTGTTTTCATTGCGCAGGTTCGTCTGCAGCAGCGGCGAGGCGAGGAGCAAGCGTCCG
The DNA here is from genome assembly GCA_000333855.2 of Endotrypanum monterogeii. Taxonomy (NCBI): domain Eukaryota; phylum Euglenozoa; class Kinetoplastea; order Trypanosomatida; family Trypanosomatidae; genus Endotrypanum; species Endotrypanum monterogeii. Next base: position 155,746 of record CM007323.1, read on the forward strand.
CGTCTCACGACATGACCTGTCCCGTGGCCGCCTACCTGCTAGAGCAGCAGGCGCTGGCTCAACCAATCGGTGGCGGGCACCTCCACGGTTATCACAGCGACCCCGGTGACCGAGGAGCAACGACATCGCATGCGTCCGATGAGTCGAGCCTTTCGGTGCTGGAGCGGAGGGCCCTGTCATTTGTTCGCAACTACATGGAAGACTACCGTAGCATGATCACTGCATGTGTCATGCGCGACAGCCGCGAGGTTGCAAGGCGCTCTGCGCAATCCATCTTCCACCCCGCTCCCTCGGCCACCTCGTCATCCTCGATGGCAGCTGCCGCCATACCCGGTGCCAGTGACACACATGCAGACACAGCGACGGACCCTCTGTTTCGGCAAGATGTCTTCACCCGCCTACTGAATGCAAATCGAGTGAACACGGCATACAGGGAAGCGGTCAGAGCTGCTACCGGCGGCCTACCCGGCGCTTCACCAGCGACGTCGCTCGACGATGTGGAGTCGCTTCGCACGGCACAAGTATACATCAGCGGCAAGGACGCTGCCTGGCAGCCGTTGCTGATGGAACTTCTGCAGGTGAGTCGTGTGGTGCAATGCTACGGCGATGGGCCCGTAGTCTCGGCATCAGGGGCACCGAGTGCGAAGCCCTCGGCATCCGCCGCGTCACCCCAACGGCATCTGCTGTCTAGTCTAGAGAGGTTCTTGGCCCACCCGACACGGCCTCTGTTCCGCCCGGCCTGCCCTACGGCGCCTAACACTGCGCAGGAGCCAGCAGCAGTCCGAGAACGCGCCACCGCTCCTTCTGCAGGCACTTCCACAGCCATGCCAGGTCATCCCGCCTCCAATGTCCACCCCACCACGACCCCATCGCTCACCCCAGCGCAAGCGAAGGCAGCAGCCCTGATGATTGAAGAAAGCGATGCATTCCGGTCGTACCTCCTCTCCCGCTATATAAAAGATGACACGGCAGCAGCAGCAGCGGCGGCGGCGGCCGCCGTGACGCCAGCAACACCACTAACGCTGCGCCACAGCCATAGCGCACCAACGCTCTCCGTTAGGGAAGCCCAGCAGTGGCAAGAGTCATCGGTAACCACGGCAGCTGCAATCACGCCCACCTCCCTGGCGGATGCGGTGGACGACCACCAGCGCCACCCGCCCACGTCGTCGAGCGGAGCTTACACAGCGGGATCTGTGCTGCAGCCTTTGACGTGGTACCCGTATGCATACATGCCGGGCACCGCGAACCCCTATGCCGAGAGCACGAACCCTGCCTGCGCATCGAAGTCCCCAGCCCAGGCCTCCACCGCATCCGCCATGACTCTCTCTGTGGCAATGCTGCCGCTGAGTGGACGGCTGCTGTGGCGGTGGGTAGTACCTGCAGAAGACACAGACACCTATAATCTCTCGGTCTTCTTCCAGTCATCGCTCTTCTCCTTTATGCAAGGCGGTCCAGTGCCGATGCCGTCCGCAGCACCTGGCCAGGTAGCCGAGTGGCATTGGGCATCAGCAGCAGCAGACGGAGTTGGCGCGGCTGTCTACGTGCCAACTCCGTCGGTGAAGCTGATGGCGCCGCCCCCGCACCCGTCACTGACATGGCCGCGAGCACTTGCTGCTCGCATCGACGAGCAACTGCGAAGCGAAGCCTTCCGCAGCGACTGGGGTGAGGTGCCACCACCATGCATGTGTAACAGTGCGGTGACAGCCCTCTCCAAGGACCCGGCATCCCACGCATGCTTGTGGAGCGAAGCCCCGGAGGTTGTGCTTGTGCACTGCTCAGCTGGAATGCACCGCTCCTGTGGTATCCTGGTCGCTTTTCTTCTGTGGCTGCTGTATCAGTGCCGTGAAGTGTTACGTGCGGAGCAGGCACTTATATGTGAGCCGCCAGGTCTCAGGCGTGCACCGCTACACACACACAGCGGCGATGCCGGCGTCGCTGACGAGGCGGCAGTGAGGGCGCTACTAGTCGACAACACCGACGCACCAGAACACGAGGCGGCATCTGCTGAGGATGACACGTATCAGTCGAAGCAGCATCCGCCATGCGTTCCTGAAAAATCGGCCGACGCCGATGCGCCATGGTTAACCAGTCGCCTCCTGCAGCGTATTATCCGCCACGTTCAGCAGCGACGTAACATTGCGGTGCCCATCCGCACTGTACAATTTCTCCTCCAGTCCTTCGCAAACGAGTTGCAGCTGAACTAACAACACTGCAGCACGAAGAATATATATATATATATATATATATGTGTGTGTGTGTTGCCTGGGTATGGGGAGAAGGAAAACGATCGGGTCTGTATATTCGAGAAACTGCTGATGTGCGCAATCCATTGCGCTTGTGGCGAGGGTCACCAGAAGAAGACTCTACGCACACATTGGTGATCCCCACCCTATTTACATACCCCACAAGGGTGGGGTAGGTACGTAGGGTGAGAAAGAGGGGGTGTCGAGCGGACGCAACTCGTATGTCTCGCCTTCCCCCACCAACTCGTACCTACACATACATATATACAATTCAGTTCTGAAGAGTATTAAAAAAAAAAAGTTTAAGTCACATCATTGCATGGAAAATAATGAATTAAAAAGAGAGGTAAACAGATGCGTACGTATATATATATATATATATATTGTGTGTGTGTGTGTGCACGAATGCCTTGAAGTCGCTGTGCATGCGCCTCCCTCCTCCGTGCCACTCCTGTGTGTACTTGAGTGACCTCTCAGCTGACACCAGCACAAACACACATACTTAACCTCCTTTCTACGCGGAACCGGAAGTACTCCAGCGGGGAAATATCCTGCCTTCACACACACACACACACGCACACGCACACGCGCACGCACGCAGTCACAGTCGTAAGCAAAGGCCCGAAATAGTAGAACATATGGACGACGCGGACTTGACTAGTCGTCGCGACTCACGCGCCGACCGCTACGGCGGTGAAAGCGAGGCCAACGGCGCTGGGGGCCGCTACAACCGGGCACGCTACCGCCGTGGCGACGGCGACGACGACCTCACCGATCCCTTCCAGCGCCCGCCGCGTCAGCACGGCAATGACGATGGCTTCAGCATGCATGACCCGCAAGGTCGCCGGCAACGCCGTCCGCGTACCGAGGGCGGTGATGGTGGCTATGGTGCCCCGTGGCAGCAGCAGCAGTACCCGACCTGTTTGAACCCTGGTGGTATGGGGGGTATGGATTTTCCCTACCCCGACATGATGATGATGCAGATAAATGCGCAGCACGGCTTCCACGGGGCTGCTGGTGCAAATAACTTTGGCCTCCCCTTTATGGGCGGCGGTGCTCCTCCCGGGCCGATGTCCTTTGGCCCGGGCTCAAACGAGGGCCACAGCGGTGGTGGCATGAGCTCCGACCAACTGCTTCAGTTCCTCCTGCAACAACAACAACAGCAGCAGCAGCAGCCCATATCATCCTCGACACCCTCACCCCCGCCACCGCGTGAGCGTGAGCGTGGGGACGGGCAGAGCAGCGAAAATGTGCCGGGAGCAGGAATGAACTCGGCCCCTGCGCCGACCCGAGTGCTGCCGTCGGTCGATGAGTTCGTGCCTGTGGTGCCGAAGAGTCTCATGAACCTTGTCCTTGGCGGCGGTGCACAGGCCAAAGGCGAGGGCGAGGCGGCTGGAGCGGGGTCAGCCGCCTCAACGCATGGGCAGCCCGGCAGTGGACAAGGTGGGGCACTAGTTCTGCTTGAAGCCCCAAAAATAAGCCCCGACGCGGACCGCCGCGCGCGTGAGCAGCGCCGCGCCCACGTGTCGGGCTTCCCACAGGGCACCACACGGGAGGAGCTAGAGGATTTCTTCATGATCCTCCTACCGGAAGTTCGTCGGCTGCAGACGGAGCGCCAAATACGCGATCTCGCTGAGAAAGTGGGGCTGATCAAGGAGGAGGGGGAGGAGGCGGTGAGGCACATCCCGGCCACAGCAAACTTATCAAATATTGATGAGGTAAAAAGTATCAGTGTAAACCCTGGCAGGGTCAAGTCCTTCAGCTTTATCGAGCTTCGGCTGGCGGACATGATCGACGAGCTGGTCAGTCAAAGCGCGGCGGACCCGCACCGTTTTCTTTTCAACTCGTCGCTGGATGGCCAGACATACCCGCTGATGATCCGACGGCCTCGTGACGCGGATCCGTTGACTGGGGTAGACGAGTCCAAGGTGGTCCTCGTGGGCTTCCCGTCATCGATGTCGGAGGAGGCGATTCGGCCTGCCTTTGAGTCCTACGGAACGCTAGTGAAGTTTGAGCTTCGCAACGGCTACGCGTATGGAGAATTCGCGGAACTCCAGGACGCCACAGACTTCCGCGCCGATGTACATGGAGCTGTGCTGGGCAACAACATGGTCGTGGCGCTGCCGCTGTACGACTGGCTGAAGGCGTTGCTGGTGCGCGAAGGCATCGACGTCACCATCGACGATGAAGATCCCGTATCGGGCAAGTACGTCATGAAGCAGGTGCGTGAGCGACTGCCCGAGACTTCCTCGCTCGGTGGTGCGGGTGCGCAGGCTGGCGCGGGGCGGGGGGGGAGACTGGAGCTGGCGGTAGCTCGGCGCTCGTGGTGGTCCCTGATGATCCCGAGGTAGCGTCGCTGCAAATAATGCGCGAGCTGCTGGATATGTCCTTCACGCTGCCAGACATGCTCAGTCGCTTTTCTGCCCTTCATCCTCATCTGCGTCCCCTCTACGCCAACTCGCAGCTCACCGTCTTCGCCACACCGGTACTAGTTCTACTTAATCTGTTCGACGAGGAGGAGCTGGTCTACGACAATCAGTACTCCAAGTTGCTGGCAGATATCGAGGAGGAGGTGGAGAAGTACGGGCGCGTGAAGCGCCTCCTCGTGCCACGCCGAGAGGCTCGCCCGAAACTCCCTGAGGCGCCGAAGCCTGGCGTCGACTACGACGAGCACGACGAGGCAGCCAAAGCGGCAGCCATGGCCTCCTACGCCGAGGCCAAAAAAACGTTCAGTGAGGAGCTGGGGCGGTACATGACGAGGCAAACGCACCCCGTGTGGGGTGGGTACGGTCGGGTCTTCGTGGAGTACGAGACGGTGGACGAGGCGGCTGAGGCGCAGCAGCAAATCGCCGGAAAACTCTTCGGCGAGCGCACCGTCGTGACCTCTTTTCTTTTTCCTGACCTGCTGAGGGAAACCGACGAGGCCGAGACGGCGGAGGCGGAGGCGGAGGCAGAGGCAGAGGCACCGGACGCGGACGACGACGGCGCCGGCAACAGTGTGGGGAACGACGACAAGGACGGTGACAAAGCAGCAGCAGCAGCAGCAGCAGCGAGAACAGAGGTACAAAATGAAGCATCGCTGTCTTCGCAGCCGCCAAACGGGATGGAGGCGGCTGGCGATGCCCCTGAGGATGTTCTAGCCAAACCACTTTCTGAGCATGCAGAAGATATCGATTGAGAATCCTAGGAGCAGTCGCCTGCCTGCATACACACACACACACATACGCGTACGTTAGCTCATCCGCGCGTTTCTCTCTTCCCCACCCCCCCCATCCCTCTCCTCGCACCGTACACACTAATGCGTGCTCTGCGAAAGGCAGAGCTTGCAAACACAAGAAAAAAAAAAATAGGAAACGTGGAACAACGATGATCGAAATAAAATGTCCATGTATGTGTGTGTGTATGTATCTGCACCAGTGTCAGGGGGGAGAGGAGCTCTCGAGAAACACCGACACCGTAACCCAAACGGGTGTCCGCCCAGGCCCCGGCCATGGCGTTGAAAGAATGATACGCAGCGGCGTCGTCATCATTGGTGGTGATGCTAATACTGTTATATTTTATTATATTTATATTTAAATATATAAAAAGAGCAAAAAAAAAATTTTCAGAGGGCCTCCTGCCTGGACATCCACGCGCACATGCTGTGTAGTGTGTCCAATTACGATGCGAAAGAATCGTATGAAGGAGGTCTGAGGAGGGAGGGGGGGAGGCGAGGGCGCACGAAAAGATGGCTGTGTTTGTGGTGAAGGCATCTGATCACACGCGATGGAACCCTCCCCCACCACCGATATCCCCTCTCCGTAGGGGGATATGCCGCAGTCCACCGAACAAAAACAGAAAACTTCCAAATTGGGGAGAAAAAAAAAAAGCGAAGATCAATCTCTTCCCGAATGTGTTCCTCAGTTACCCACCCATACTCACATCTTATTGCCCTTACTCCCCATCTACACACACACACACACACACGCGAGCGAGCGAGCGAGCGTCCCCTCTTCAACCAGACAGGCAAACACACGCTGACATCATCACACACGCACACCTAGATATATATATATATATATATATATCTAGGTTAGGGTCACCTTCACGAAAGAAGGGAAGGTACAGCGGGGGAGGGGGGGAAAAAAAAAATTAATAATAAACAACGTAAAGGGGAATCAAACGCACGCGAGAGAGAGAGAGCGGTTTTTTTTTTTTTTTTTTCTAAGGAAGAGCGAAACCAAAGACGGGCACGCCACGGAGTTCTCCAGCACTTGGAAAGGCGCGTGAAACGAGGGAGAAAAGAAGAAAAAAAAAACTTCCATTGCGCTTTCCCTTGCCCTGCTCGGTTCTCCGTCGGTAGTCTCCCGCCAAGGGGAGGATAGGAAGGAGAAGGGTAGACAAGCGACGAGCAACACCGAATCCCCCCACCCACCCACCACTTCGGGGGTGTATGCTTCTGCGAAACGCCCATCTCGCACGTTTTGATACCGTGACGAGCACGGTGTGAACATCGAGAACACATACACTCACTCGCTCTGCCAACGGCCACAGCTGTAATTTTTTTTTTTTTTTTATGGATATCACACAGCGCGTTCAACTGACGCGCGGATGCTCCCATCTCGAGGCCTGCTTCGATGCGGAACCTTAGCTGCCACTGCAACTCGCTTGGCCTCCCTCCCCTCGATCTCCGTGACACACCCATCACGTGCAGGCACCAAAGCGAGAACATCGCGATGGCGCAAGCGGCATCACTCCTCTGCGGTTCTATCTGCAGACGAACCTGAGGCACGTGCTGGCCAGAATGTCACAGCGTCAAACTCTCCCACCCCGGGTGCCTCCGCGGTAGCTGATGGGGATAAAGATGTGGATGAGGTGGAACGCCTTCTCGCAGTCACGGCGACCCATAATACCACATCCACCATCCCCCCACCCTCGTCGCTGCCTTCTGTTCAAAGGACGACCACCGCGACATCGGGCACGGCTGTGGACCCTGGATCGGTGTTGCACCTCAAAGCCCTCCACCAAGCGGAGGAGGGCACGCGAAGCATCCATGGACCGACGCACCTGCACCTGGAGCAGATCGACAGGCGCCGCAGCAAGCCCAGCCTCTCCGAATCGGAATTTGCCGTTGGCATGACGGAGCGGCTCCTGCCGGAGCTACCGCGTCTTGCAGCGCTGCACGAAGTGCACTATGGCGATGCTGTCGTGCGTGAAATTGACCGCAGTACATACTTTATAGCGAAACAAGGCAACGCCACGGAGGCGACAAGGTCGTCGATGGAGGGCACAGCTGCCAGTCACCCCTCGACAGACTCGTCGGCCGCACCCGGTGAGGACGCCTCTGGGGTGGTCAAAAGCGATAAGCCGCGTAAGGAGGTGCGTCTTGAGGAGGACTTGTGTGAGGAGACCTTCGCAGCGTTCGATGCGGAAGCTGGTGAGGTCACCGCGTCAAGGCCCAGCGCACCTCTCGTGTCCGCTGCTGCGGTCGTCTCGAGCAAAGATGATGTCAGTGGTGGCGATGCCCCTCCGCCTGATCTGAATCATCAGGAGGGCGACGACGAGTACGAGGAGGATCTTGCACTAAGCATTGACTTTGCCACAGAGCGGCCGTGGTTTGTGCCAGCCACTGGGGTTGTACAGCTTCAGCCGTTGCCGTCGCAGGACTGCGCGCTGCTGTTACGGTTTATGCTTCATCTTCGTCAGCAGACGGAGGCCGATCTTGTACCATCGCTACGTCGGGCACTAATCGCTGCGGAGCAACAGCCGACCTGGTCCGTTTCGGAGGCAAAAAGTAGCGTCCCTGGGAGGACCGAGATGCCGTCGAGATCAGCGGCAACGGCGCCTGGCACCGGCAGTCGCGACCGCAGCTCTAGCCTGACCTTGGCGGAGGTGGTTCAATACCTCCAAACCGCGCCGCCCCCAGTGATCGCCTTCACCGAGTCGCTGCCTCCCAACCGCGCGAGCCCGTGCACACCCGTCTCCGCCCCCGACAGTACCTCACCTGCATTTCTGTTTCGTCTGTACCTGGAGAACATCTCGTCACAGAACGCCCTCGGGCACATCTCGGCGCTATTCGGCATTCCTCAGCGCTGCTTTCAATCGCACACGGCCGTCAGCAAGATGTCGTGCAGTACGGTACTGTGCGCCGTCGCCGAAAACCGAGTGCGTCGCGAGCATCTGCTCCTTCTGAACACACTGCGGCATCCAGGATTCGTGCTGCGTGTGAGCAATATTTTGGAAGTGCCGCAAGATCTGCCCGGTGCGGGCGGCACCGACGCGTCGTCGTCATCGCTTTCGTCCCCGTCGCAGCGCCTGTTTGGCGAACTTGCACGCTGGCAGCCCCTGTACCACACGGAGATACTGCTGCGGCGCGTGTGCAGCGCCGGGAGCACCTCGAGCGGGAGCGGCCTGTCAACGCGGCAGCAAATCGAGCACCGCCTGCGGGCCCTGCAAACGGTGGGGGCTATATGCTTCTGCGCGAACCGAGAGGCCTCCCTCGCCCGTGCCGCCACGGACGTCCTACACGGCTTCTTCCGCTCGGCATTGCTGAACGCGCTACAGCGCCCTAAGCCACCGGTGCCGCTGACCCGCTTTCTCAAGCGGCCGAACCTTGCCACCGCGAAGGAGGCACACCATGTCAGCACCGATGCCACCGTTCGGCAGACGCTGAAGGCCTTCATGCAGTGCAACGGTGATTGGCATGCAACGGTCGCACGCACGCCGTATGTGTGGCGCCGCCGCTGGATCAACGCACTGCGTGGGCTGGTGTGGAACACCATGGCGAGCCAGCGCCTCCGCAAGGCGGGAAGGGAGGTCTGCATCGGCGATGTCGTTCTGAAACGAAAATACCGCGATGATGTGCATCGGCGCGGCATCATAAACGTGAAGGCCGAGCACGTGATGGTGGTCAAGACGTCTGCGGAGGCGCAGGCGGCGTCCATGGAAGACATTCTTATTCCTTTTCTTCGCGGTCGCTACCCAGAGCATCTCTTCGCTGACGAGTCCACCGGGCACCCGATCATGACAAAGTCGGGTATGCTAGCCCTGCTGCGAGACATGCACGCACCGCAGCTGCTTCTTGGCTTCACGGACGAAATGCGGCTGCTGCTCGACGTCAGGGCCGATGTCTCGCCGCTTCTGTTCCGCCGGCTGTTGGTGCGACCACTGGAGCTTCAGTTCGCCATCATGGAAGACAAGCCCCCGATGCGCGCGCTCCACTTTGACGCGGCGCGACTTCTCTCGAATGACCGATGGATGGCTGCCGAGGCGGACCTGGAGTCCCGGCGGCGGCGGCGGCGGCAGCAGCAGCAGCAGGAGCAGGAGCAAAATCCATCGTCGGATAAGGGGGTCGACCGTGGCGAACACCGTAGCAGCGACAACGCTCCGCCCCCAGCAGGGCTCCAACCGAGCTGCACGAGCCATTTGATCCCACCAAGTGAAGTACTGGCACGCACCACCCTCGGTGCTCGCCTCGCCTCCGGGCTTCTCTCGGAACAGTTCTTCAGTATCCCCTCAGCGGATGACTATGTCGTACTCGGTCACGCCCACCGCCACCTTTCTGGCGATCTTGTCCCTGCCGCCCCGCTTTCGGACACCGCCGCCGTGGGCGATCGCGTGTACTCGGTGTACATCCGCGCCGTGGTGGACCACAACCTCGCTGGGCTATCGAATATGCTGCGAGAATGCTTTGCCCTATCCGGCATCGAAACAGAGGCAGACAGCGCCCTGCAGCACAAGGTACATCGCATGCGGCGCGAGCTCGATCCAGAAACCATGATGTTGACGACGCCGGTGTACTGCTCGACATGCTACAGCCGGGACCACGACACACAGGATCAGTGCGCAGAGTACCAGTACAAGCGCCATCGGCAAGGAGCGCAGCTCGATGTAGCGGCAGCAGCTCTTGATGCGGCGGCGGCGGCGGCGAAGGCACGCATGGGCGAGGCCGTCCCCCTGAAAGGAGATCCAACTGCCCCGTCGGCAGAAGTGCAAGGGAACAGGCATCATGGCGTAGCTCTAGACGAGGCCTCCGTGGTGACCACGCAAACAGGGAGGCAGGCGCGCCGAGTATGCATGCGCTGGCGGCTCAGACGCCGCCATGATGAGCAACGTTGGGGTGTACACTTCACGAAGGCGCTTCACCTCGTCGGTATCCAGCACGTATCACTCCTGCGTGAAGCCGTGGTGTGGTGCAGCGCAACGAGCCAGTCCGGCGACGCGGCAGCAACGGCCATGCCAGACGAAGACGAGGCGTGTTCCTGGCCGTCCTCATGGATGATCCCCCGGAACGCCGGAGGGGACAAGTCAACGCCGCTCTCCTCGTCGTCGCCCCCAGGGCCGCGCATTGTTCAGTTCCTGCGCGCGGCACTTGGAGTTAGCGACGACAACGCCGCCCCACAGCAGCTGGACGCACTGTCTGCACTTGTGGAGCAGTCTCCACTGGTGCGGCTGCCGCCTGCCGCATCGGCAGTGGGACTCCCGCCGTCCACTGGGACGGCGGTGCCATCAGAGCTGAAGGTGTGCAAGTGGCGCCTGGTGCAGGTGAACACGAAGCCCGTATGTACCCAGGGCGACGTGGCAGCCGCCCTTCTCACCGAAGCCTCCAAGTCGCGTGAAGTCTGGCTCACCTTCGAGATACCGATAAGCGCGACGGCCAGCGACAGTGTCCTCGACGTCTCAGTGCACCCCAAGCGTGGTGTGTGTGACCCCGCGGGCGCGGACGCGACGCACGGCAACGTCGCCCCGACTGCCTTGCAGGCCACGGGCCTTCGGAAAGCCTCTCCCTTGACGCCACCGCAGCAGCGTAGGGAAAACGAAGTCATGCAAAGTTTCCTGAGCAACGTCAGCCCCGAAGCACAGCAGTGGATGCACGACTTGCCCTTCCGAGTCACCATCGTTCTCCAGAAACGCCGTCGCGACCACCAGGCACATCGCTCGTGGGGCCTTCAACTCGATGGCGCAGACATGACGCTGGTAAATTTTTCGAAGTTGGTGACTAAGTTTATGACGGGCGTACACGCACGCGATGAGCAGCAGCAGCAGCAGCAGGGCGGTGGCACCGGTGTGTCGGTGGCCGCAATCGCCCCGGGCGAAGCGTTCCCTCGCCTCAGCGACCGTGACAATCGTGTAGCGTCACAGAAGCCGCCGCTGCTGGGCGACGACAGGTCTTCACTCGAGCTACACCTGAACCATGTGTACCGTCTGGTGCGCATTCATAATACATCGGTTCACCACAAGGCGGAGGCGATGCGCGTGATGGCGGACTTCCAGGCATCGCTGGATGCGCAACGGACACCGATGGACGTCGTGGGGGAGTGCCAAGGGCCTCCCCAGGACAGTGAAGATTGCGGCACACACACACACGCATCAGCAACATCCAAGTACTTTCTCCTCACACTCACGCTCGAACGCAAAGCCTCGAGCTACCGAGCCTGCAGCCCGGGAACCGCCCCGTCCGCTGATAGCACACCGCTGTCTGCAGAAAAACCACCTGAGAACGCGGCGGGGGCATTGGTGGTGGTGGACCCCGCCTTTCTCACATTCCTTTCGACCGAGCGCTGTCCTGTGCGGCCCATGACAGCGGCACAGCTCTCGCGCAGCGTCGTCACCATTGCCATCAACCGTCTGCTCCTCACAAGCGCAACACGGGACAAGTGGGGATTGCGACTGCAGCGAAACACGCGTCGAATAAAGTCCATCCAGGAGAATCGCAACTTCACCTTTCATGTATTCGCCCAGAAAAAGTCTCAAGGGACGCGAATCGCCGACACGCTGCGCCTCGTCCCTCCTCCCTCCCCCGCTGCAGCTGCTGTTGTTGCAAGGAACGCAGAAGACGGCAAGGGTGCGTCGATACCCGCAACAAAGACGCGCGCGCATCATCTCTACTACGTAGAGAAAGTGAACCGCAACGTGGTCCGGGCACATGCAGAAATGCGACGGGCGCTGCACTCGGCCGCCCAGCCGCAGCAGCAGCAGGAGGGTGGTGGTCTGGCGCCGATGTCGGCGCTGCCACCAGAATCTGTAACGCTGAGTGTTCGCCAGTTCCCGCTGCTGCGGCTGTCGGCAACGGTTCGTCGTGGTGGCGTGGGTGAGGAGAGCGCTCTCGGCCCCGTTGGTCTTCAGGTGGACAAGCGCATGCAAGTGGTCGCTGTCTTTTCGGGCAGCCCGATGGCCCGCGCCCTCGAAGAGGCGGCAGGGCCAGGTTGCTCTGTGCGGCGGTTCATCCGCAGTCGAGACATCGCCAACGGTGCCATGGGCAACACACCGGGAGCCGCACCCGAGGCGGTGTGGGACGTCGTTGAAACTGTTCCACTACGCCACTCCCTGTCGCGGGTGGTGGCCGCCATGTATCTGCTGGAGAGTTCCCCAGGCTCGAGCGCGGGTGTCGGCCATGCTGGGATGCCTCCACCTCGTAAGTGGGACTATGACATGGATGAAGACACCCAAGACGGTGACGGTGACGGTGGTGGTGGTGGTGGAGACCCGAAAACGAGCGTGGGGACAAACGCCGCCTTATCCCCCAGCAAGTCGGCGGACCCAGAACCGGCCCCGGTGACGCCGCTACCGGAGGATGTGTCGGATGTTTGCGCCACCCTTCAGGACCTTGCCGCCACAGCAGTTCACGTTCAGCAGCAACTCGGCAAGCTTAGTATGGTAGACGGCGTACACCTTCTACAAGCGTCGATACTAGAAGAATTCGCGTTGGAGCAGCTTTCAAACCTGAGTCACCACCACCAACACCGATCAACCCCATCCGACACAACCTCAGCGAAGGATGTAGTCGATCCATCGCCCCTACCCGCCGCAGCACGCCACGATTTAAGAGAGTTGCGCGATCGCCTCACTGCCGTGCATGATGAAGTCCGCTGGGAAGTCGTGTACGCAGTGGAATCAAATCGCCCATTGCGCACCCCGGCGGACTTGGCGGCCGCCTTCGCGCCTGGCGTTGGTGAAGAAACCATAATCCTTCAACAACTGATCGAAGACTGACACGCTGTCAGGGGGGGGGGGATACCGGAAAAAAAAAAAAGGTGCTGTGCGCGAGGGAAGCACCGAGACGGAGGATGGATGGCGAGGTTCTCATTTGTGTTGCCATGAAGGAGGTATATAATTTGATCTTTTCGCAGCTGTCGTTGCTGTTTCTTTTCCTGTGTTGTTGTCTCTCTCTCTCTCTCTGCCCTTCGCCGTGCGTGAATTGGTGTGATGGGCGTAGGCAGGACGGCAACAACATCAGAAAAAAAAAGAAGAGAGAGAGAGCGAGTATTTGGAGGGGAGAAATGAAGGAGATGTGGTCGTCACACATGAAATATATATATATATACACACACACACACACACACACACACGGGCACACACGTCAGCCTCCTTCCCATCTTTTTTTTTTTACTCGTCACGGGTGTGTTGGTGGAGGGGGAGGGGGACAGATGAAGTGAAACGAGTCTTGGGAGAAGGGCATAGGCGCAGTTGTACATCTATAAATGTGTAGAAATATATACATCTATATATTCTGTCACCATCATCTATGCATTGTTGAAGTGTCATCTTGATAAAGAAGGGTCGAGCCGCCTTTCACTGACTTCACCGCTACTTTTTTTTTTCGTTTTATTTTTTCCGCCCCCTCTCTCTTTCTCCACGTCTTATTTTCCCTCACACATGTGCGGCCGCTGCCTCTGCCGGACTGGGGTGTGGATTTGCGGGAAAATATTTTTAAAAAAGAAACACACCAACGTACATACATAAAATATATATATATATATATATATATATATATTTTTATATATAGGCAAACGCAACACAGAAAGCTGCTGGAGCGCACGGTATCGTCACACGTACATACACACAGGCACGCGCACACACACACACAATGCAAAGCAACACCGTCCTCGACCCGGAACGCGACGCGCTGCGCAACGAGGTAATAAAAAAGACGGTGGAGCGCAACGTTACGCAGGCTCGCCTGAAAAAGGTAAACGATGACGTTAAGCAGCAGAAACGAGAACTCAACAAAGTAGAGGACGACATCAACGCCCTTCTGAGTATCGGTCACTACGTCGGCGAGGTCCTCAAGCGCGTTGACGAGGAGCGCTTCATCGTGAAAAGCGTGAGTGGTGCGCGTCACCTTGTCGGCTACCGTAAAAGCATCAAGCCAGAGAGGCTGAAATTCGGTGCCCGTGTGGCCCTCGAAATAACCACCTTCACGATTGTGAAGGTTCTTCCGCGCGAGGTGGACCCGCAGGTGTACACGATGCAATACACAACCAGCGACAAGGATGTATCCTTCCAGGAAATCGGTGGGCTACAGTCCCAGATGCGCCAAATGCGTGAGGTGATCGAACTGCCCCTAACGAACCCCGAGCTTTTCCTACGTGTCGGTATTGCTCCACCGAAAGGTGTGTTGCTCTACGGGCCCCCCGGAACCGGCAAGACGCTTCTGGCGAAGGCCATCGCCGCCAACGTCGATGCAGCTTTTCTGAAGGTTGTCGCGTCCTCCATCGTGGACAAGTACATTGGTGAGTCAGCGCGTGTTATACGCGAGATGTTCGCCTACGCGCGCGAGCACGAGCCGTGCATTATTTTCATTGACGAAGTAGACGCCATTGGCAGCAAGCGTATCGAAGGCTCGTCCTCTGATCGGGAAATCCAGCGCACACTTATGGAGCTACTCAATCAGATGGACGGCTTTGACAAACTCGGCAAGGTGAAGGTGATCATGGCAACGAACAGGCCCGACACCCTCGATGCAGCGCTCATGCGCCCAGGCCGCCTGGATCGAAAGATTGAAATTCCTCTGCCCAACGAGGTGGGGCGGCTCGACATCCTCCGAATCCATGCCGCCAAAATCACGAAAAAGGGCGACATCGACTTTGAGAGTATCGTCAAGCTGTCGGAGGGCTTCAACGGCGCCGATCTGCGTAACGTCTGCACGGAGGCGGGCATGTTCGCCATTCGTGCAGGCCGCGACTACGTCGAGAACGATGACTTCAACAAAGCCGCCCGAAAAGTAGGGGAAATGAAGCGTCTGGAGGGTACAGCGCATCAATACTCTGAACAGTGAAGAAAAGAGACGAAGAAAAAAACAAAAAAAAAGAGGGGGAACAAACGACAGCGCGCGAGTGACTGTGTGTGTGTGTGTGTGTGATTGTGTGTCGCGGGGCGGAAGGAAGGAAAATGTTCACATAGGACATCGTACCATCTCACCACATCTTTTCCTTCATCTTATGGAGAAGAAGTGGGGTGGAGGGGGAACGATGATGTGAGAAAAAAAAAAAATTGATCTCGTCCTCCGCTCCCCCCTTCCTCCTCTGCTGTCGACAGCTCTCTACCTCTTGATGGTGTAGGCTTTGGATATTGTGTTTTACATTTGATCGCATCTGTATATTTTATGTACACGAAGGGAGGAGGGGGCATGGGCAAATATTTCCCTCATTCGGATAGAAATACACATACGTGCATGCATTCCGCCGGATCATGTGGCTCGTAGGGCCGCCTCCCCTTCCCACCTCCTCCTCCCTTCTATTGGAGTGTGTTGTGGTTCATATTATTATTTTTTTTTTTTACCGTTTGGCTGTTGCGTCAAGTTGAGGTCTCTGCGCCCTTCAGAGTGCGACGGAGTCGTCACGCTTCGATTGATATCTTCTCCCGCGCGCACACCCCGCGAAAAAAAAAAGGAAAGAAATTGAAATAAATGAACGCATATTTCTATAATACTGACACACCGACGAGAAGGTAACATGTGATGCACATCAACCTGTGTGTGTGTGTGTGTGTGTGTGTGTGAAGAGGGGGAGAGGGGCGAGGAAATCCCTAAGCGGAGTGATAACGCGTACATCTCCATGACAGAATGCTGCTGCCACCAGGATGGCCGCTGTGAGACCGCGGCAATCGCAACGAACACATGATATCGACACTCGAATATGCACACATGCGTGTTTTCTTTCCCCCTTCTCTCTGTACATACACACACACGCACACACATTGTTTGCGTGTACTTTCTTATACCCATAAATGATATAAATACCTCTATAGCGGCAATGCTACACAGCGGTTGGCACCCCTACGACGCATCCACCCCATCTCCCATGCAACTCGCCCCCTCCTCCTTCCAACGCTCTGCATCTAGCGATACCGAGAGGAGAAGAGCTGGTGCAACCACGACTGGTGCGGCAACATGTGTGGCAGAAGGCACGAGACTGTGCCCCCCATGCACATCGTCTGTCGAGATGACAAGAAAGAACACTCAGAGCCTCTGCTTTGAAGATAAAACAGCTGTATCTCCATCACAGGAAATGATCTCCCAACTTTTATCCTCTGAAAACATTTGTTCATCGCATCACTGCAGCACGCACACCAGTGTCGGCTGCTCCTCTCAGCGTCGATCTCAGGTAGCGAAGCGTACACTTCGTCGGCGACTAATATGGTGTCTAGTGAAGCGCGCAGCAGTGTGCATCCTGTTCCTGTCGTTGCCGCTTCTAGTCTATGACTCTGCCCCGCCACCAGCATCAGTGCAGCAACAGATGCGATGCGCCCATACGACTTCTACGACCGCCGCTACGAGTACATCGTGCACACCTTCCCTCTTCGTGCGTGCTGTCGGGCACAACCTCTCCTTGGCCTTCAGGGTGTGGGACCATCACGATGATGTCTGCTTAGGAGAATTTACAACAGTATCACAATCGACACAGTGGTCAACGCCGCCCTCCGCTCGGGATGGCATCGAGAGGGAGAGCCGGAGGATACCCATCAACGTCTCCGCCTGCCCATATTATCTGTTGTGGTCGCTCCTCTCTGGGGGAGAAAAAAAAAACAACGAATCGATAAGCATCTCCCTTCAGAGGCCCATGCGCCTGTGGGGAATTCTTCCAAGGTGCGGAGAGGCGTGGACACACCCATGGCCTCAACGGACACACAACACCAGGAAACCGCGAAGTCAGCGTGGGCCGATCTCATCAGAACCCTTTCGGGGCCGCGCCGCGCACTCGCACACTACTTTGAAGCCCTAAATGAGGACAGGCCTTTCACGATGCTGCAGGGAGCCACTATTCGCGTCACCATTGACACAAATATACCGCCGTCTTTTCCCATCGCCTCCTTCCGAGAATACATCGCCTCCTACGTGGTGAAGATGCCCTCAGCAGCTAATGCTAACCATGTAAAGGATCTCGCGAACACAGGGAGAATCCCCTTCGCATCTGCTTCCACTGGAACGGGTATCACAAACGCGGCCGATGAAGACGTCGATAACAACGATGAAGAAACCTTCCCAGAGATCTCACTGCGAACAGCGTTCTTCTTTTGGAATCAGCCGTGGCTGCACTGCACCTTCAACGCCCCTGCGTTGTTCTCGATGATGTTGGGTCCTGCGACGATGCCGCACAACTTTGCACGGAGCCTGACAGGCGATCCAAACCCGGGTACAGCGGTATATGAGTCTTCTGACCGTGTCGCCTTCGAGCACGGCGCAGCCTTGGCAAACGACAGAGAACGGGTGTCAGCGGGTGAGGCTGCTGCCGACGCACCGGTGGCCCCATCGGCCAGCTCTGTTTCCCCCTCCTGTGCGGCAAGCATGCCCCCGCCGCCACCAAACCTATTGCCTTCCGAAGAAATGAGCAGCACATTTTTGCTGAACTTGATGCAGCTGAACACCGATATTGTGGTGAAGCTTTTCCACTTCGACGCGTGGTATCAGCTCACCCACACACCTGCGCCGGCATCCATCATCTCTGCCGACGGTGTCGCCGCCCCGACATGGGCCACGTACTCACGCATCTTTTCCAGCGGCACGGCGACCAGCAGCGGCGATGGCAGCTCGACCCATATCCCTGGCGAAGGGCAGGCTCAGAACCTGCAGGTGGACCCAGAGAGGGTTTGCACGGCGCCGGCGCTCTACACCATCCCTCTGAACGCATTGCTTGCAAAAGCCTCCTCCTGGAGCCTCGGCAGTGCCTCGGACTGGCTACAGTCCTCCGAGACAGTCACCCACAACTACCCAGGTGCGCGCGTCATAGCCGTGGTGGCGCAGTGTTCTGGGGTCCCATTTTCCTTTTCTGTGACGGTGAGATTCGAGAACCCGGGCAACTACCCTGGAAGCGGCGAGTACATCGCGACGGTTATGATGTACTGCTTTTTCTTAGCATCCTATGCCACCCTTCTCATCGCCTTTCTCGTCATGATCTTATCGTGCAGCAAGCCGCGGCGCTGCTGTGGCGGTGAGGTCGTGGCAGAAAAAACGGGCACCCGAATAGGCGATGGCGCACACACCGCCACAGCATCTCACGAGGAGCAGCTCCCGCCCATGGGATCTCGCCAGTATCGGGCCCGTCGTCGAGAGAGGCACCGCCACGTCACCGACAGCGATAGCGACAGGCAAGTGGAAATGCAAATGAAGAATGCGGGAAAGAGGGAGACGAGGAAGTCGGCGGAGGTTGACAGGGTCACGGCCCACGACATCACGCTGTCTCGTAGAGAGTCGCGCGACTCCTCTGCGAAGGCACCGGTGCACATCGTACAGGGGATGACACCGCGCAGCAGGACGATCATCTACGATGAACCCACCAAAGACGATCCTCTTCATGGAGATGCGGTGCAATCGGGCGGAGGCCCTCTCGGCCCCCGAGCTGGGCAAACGCAGCAGCAGCACGAGTTGCCCGCGGAGGGGCGCGGGCATGACAAACGAAGCGACAACTCACAGCTAGACCCACCGTCCTTGCACTCGATGTTCTCGAACACGTCCGACCATCTCTCCTCGGACGACGAGCGTCGGCGTGATGGCACCACCCATCACAGCAAGGCGCAAGGAACGCGAGAGAGAGGTGGAGGGGTCAGTGGGCGTGCGCCGAACCACCAGCGACGCCGTACCCCCACACTGTGTTCCTCAACGGACTCCTCCCTCTCCTCCATCATCTACTCCCCCGCATCCGCGTACGATGACACAGACTATAGCAGCAGCGACAGCAGCAGAAGCGACGACGACGACGACGGCAGCAGCAGCAGCAGCGGCAGCGGCAGCGGCGGCGAAGTCCATTCAGCGCGGCGCAGGCGGCGGCCTGAAAGCAACAATGGGCCGCGAGGAATGCAAGAGCGACGACCGGAAACCGACGAGCAGCACAAGGGCGTCAGCTCCGCGTGTGCCAAGATATGGAACGCTGCGGGTGCACTGGCTTCACCGCGCAGGTGGCGCTCCAGGGTGGTGCGAATGTCGGACTTCGTTTCGCGGCGGGTCGTGAGACCTTGTCGACTGTGGTGGGCGGGGAGCCACATTGTTGTCATGTATCCGCCGTTGCAGTGGCTCGTGCTCGCCATCCTCATGCTCAAGTGTCTCCTTTGCATCGTCTTCACGGCCCAATTCTCGATCCAGGCCGGGCTGAAGATCAATGCCCCGATCAACCGGAGCTTGTTGCTCGCCGGAATTATTTTCGATGTTGTGATGCAGTCGCTGTTGATTCCAGTGGAACTGTTGGTGGCGATGGGATGGGGCCTGGCCTTCACAACGGGGCTGCCGACAAGCAAAACCGTTGTTGTTTACCTGTCCACGTTCACGATGTTTGTCGTGTATGTGTTATCCGCCACATGCGACAACGATGGGTTAAGTATGGCGCTGACGGTCAACAAATATGCAAGGAGGATCAATGGCAACTATTGTAATGCGGTCGAGTATGTTCGCGCTGCGCTTGAGCTGGTGCTCAGTGTTCACAACGTGCTGCGCATGATGTGCTTGTCGATATGGCTCTCCAAGACAGTGCTACCCGCTGACGCCGCTGCTGCACGACGCCAGCGCGATCTGCGCCAGAGACAGCCACAACACACACCGCGCGAGAGTCGGGAACATAGTTGGACAGGGTCCGAGACGAGCATCAGTCCTGGCGACCGAGCTTTGAGGCGGAATGACCCCCACAGTCGCACCGTGTCCGCCTCCCCCGATCGGCGCCGATCGGGGGCTGCAACCAACACCACCGAGCCCCCATCGACCCCGATGAGTCTCCCACCGCCGCCGCGTCTCGGCGACACGGGTGTTTCCCTCTCCGCCATTGAGGTTTACCTGCGCTACCGTGGCATACGGACGCCCTTTGCGCTACTCCCGCTTTGGCCTTTTTTTCTGCTTTTGTTCGGTCCCATCCTCTACGAGCCGGAGGACTACTACATGGTCATCTCTCTGCGCGAGATCCACACCATGTACCTCCTCAGCCTCATCATTATGTTCCTGCGAACAGCTTCCCCCGCTTACTTCTGAGCTGATGTTTCGGAAGAAGAAGAAAGAAAAAAAAAAAAAGAGGTTTGAGGAGAAGTGCATGTGTGTCTGTTGTGGGCAGGGGAAGAATGAATGCGTCTACTTGATTGCTCTGCACCACCTCCCCTCTGGCGCTGGACTGGACTGGAACTACGTTATATATATATATATATATATGCGTGTCTTATGGTGCCTCAACTCCGAAAGAAGCCACACAGCAGCACAAATGATGCGCGTCTCGTGAAGCGAACAGGGGGAGGGGGGAGAGAGAGATCGGCACACACGTCTGCCATCCTTCCTTTCCTCTTGTGTTAGCACGGGTAGCAGCTCCGAAGATGATTGGCGAAAAGGAACGGTAATATTCTACATCTGTCTCCACTCCTCCCTCCTCCCTCCTCCTGCCCTTCTCTAAAAATACGAATTCGCATACACACACAAAGAAAAAAAAAAAGAGAAGTATTTATCTCTCTGTTAACCCCGGTCAGCCCACCACCCATTCCCCCCCCCCCCGCTTCCCTACCTTGCAGCCATTCGTACGGGCGTCGCATTCTTCCCTTGTACAGTCGAATCGATTGCGCATCGGGTCTTTTTTTTTTTTTTAGTTCATTCGTCGTAGTGACGCTAGCCGCCGTGTTCTCTCTTCCCTGAGTATTTCGTATATCTGGGGTACCAAGGAGCGAAGGAGGGCGCCCTTTGTTTCCTTTTTTTTTTTTCTTCCCCCTCTCTCCCTCCCTCTGAGCAATCCTCTTACATCGGTAGTAGTAGCAGCAGCAGCAGCAGCACTGCACATTTTTTTTTTTTTAGCAACTCTCCTCTCACTTTGATTCACACCTACACACACAAACGTGTCTGCTTATCTCGATCGATTCCCCTTGCTTGTGTCTTCTGTTCCGTTTTTTTTTTTTTTCGGGGGGTTACTCATCTGCTCCCTCCCTTTTTCTGTTGCCCAGCGCGTGAGCAGTACTGCTTTTCCCTGTAGCTTTCTTTCTCGCGTTCATTCCTCTTGTAGTGCACTCGCTCTACCCCGTTTTTTTTTTGTTTGTTTGTTTGTTTGTTTCGTTTCTGCTTGGTTTGTTTTTGTTGCCTTTTGTTGTTGTTGTTGTTGTTTCTTCGCCCTCCGTCACTCTGAAAAAGGAGCGGGGCGGCAATATATATTATTATTATTATTATTATTATATATATAATTATATGTATATATATATATGTGTGTGTATCAATTGTAAGCATCACACACATTCCATCAACCACCCTCCCCGCTCCTCCCCTCTCTGAGGTGTGCACACACAGCGAATCGGAAGCGCCGGTCCTGCAACACAACACACATCTATTTATATATATTTATATAAATATATATAAATATATATAAATAGATAAATATAAATAATTACCCCTCTCTCGAATATGTCCAGCGACTTCGAGTCCCTTTCCTGTGACCTAGAGATCAACGAGAACCGGTGGCACGGCAGCTTCTCTGACATCGACGTCCTCGATGAAGAGGCTGTAGGTGAAAAGAAGCGACTGCCGGGGTTTCCCCCAGCCCGCACCTCCACTGGAGGGGTGACGGATCGTCGTCGACATCGGGGACCGATTTCTGGAAGCTCCAGTACAGGTGCGTGGAAGAGGGAGCTGACAGGAACCGCCCATCGCGACTGCGGTGTGACGACGAGCGAGGTCAAAGGGGTCTCCTGTACGGCATACGGTGACGGCGGTGAAGTATGCCTCTCCACAGAGAACCCCGCAAACGACTCATGTTGCCCACATGCCACCATCCCGGTCGGGGATGTCAAGGACACGGAAAGCCAGACCAACACTCGATATGAACCGGCCGCAACAGCGGTGACTCCACGTGAGAGAAAATCTGCGGCGTGGGCAGTGTTGACCACCCAGCGAGCAGCGACATGTCCACCGGACTCCGGAACCCTCACCCCTGCAACACCCGCCACACCGGCGGCGACGACTACCTCAGCAACCTCACAGGCCACTGCAGGCTCTGCCGAAGGTGATAACAGCGCCTCTGAAGAGGTCCGGCAAAGGACAGAGACCAGCCACCTCGACAACGTGCGGCACAGACGCCCCCTCGGGCATCAAACGGATGTAACCATGTCCTCACATGCACCTCTGTCACCTTTGACTGCCCTGCCTCGTCGCTGTACGCGCGACTCAGACGGCTTCTATAACACGGGACTGTTGCTCGACGACGACGACGACGACGACGACGACGAGGAGGAGGAGGAGGACGACGCACGAAAAACTGAATCTCTCCACCGCTCCATTGCCGTGTCCCACCGCACCGCGACGCCGCGTCCGTCGACGGCGTCGGGTGTGAACCCTTCCCCCCAACACGGCAGTGACGCACCTGTAAGCGGCCCACGTGCACCGCCCACAGCCGACTTCACCGACCCAAACGCGGCCCAGTGCTACGAACATCCATCCCTGGCGCTGTCCGCGACAACGCCGTCGGCCGCCACGCCACGCTCGCTGTCCATCGCATCTCGCCGAAAGGCTGCCGACGATGAGCTATGTCGACTAGCCGTGGGGATACCCTCTATGACGACAGTGCAGTGGCTCTCGCTCGTCATCACTCTTCTCGTGCCGGTCAACCTGCTGTGCTTGGATGTGATGGCGCTGGGATGGATCAGGAGGCGAGTGGACGCGGGCTACGGTGGGACGTCAGCGCTGTCGTCGCCCGGTCGATACGCCATATCCATATCATCCCGCATGGGGATCTGCAGTGCTGGAGAAGCCTTAAACAGGGCATCGACAGCAGCGCCGCCCTTGCCGTGTGCCAACAACTCCACATTCACAACTGGTGTTTCCGGCGCCCACACCGTCACCTCAGTATCCACCGACACCCAAGGGCAATACGGATCTGCCAACGCAAGCCACCCGGGGAAAGCTGGTGCGCCCAAGTCGTCCCCCTCGTCCGCGCACACGGTGCCTGCCCTCTGCAGCGTCATTCTGTGGCTTCTCGCCCCAAACGGACTTCTCTGCCGACTTGTCATTCACCGTCTCCGACGATCCCAAGGAAAATCCTTAGTGGGCGGAAAAAAAAAGAAGGACGGGTCCATGGAGGACTCCACACCACCAGTGCCGACGGCAGCGATGCCCAGCGCGCCCTCCTCATTGTATCAAGCACTTGTCTCAGAGACCGATGACTCCAACGACATGCGCACGGAATGGCAAGTGTTTTGTGATGTGTACGAGCGGGTACGCCAGCTAGCACCGCAGTTGGAGGTGATTGAGCTTTTTATTCGATACGCGTGCCTTCTGATCATGGTGCATGCTGCCCTCCCTTGTGCGACCGCGGTCAGCGAGTGGACGGACGCGTGGTTGCTGAGGGCACACGACGACGACGACGACGACGACGACGACGCCGTCACTACTGTTGCGCACAGCAGTGGGGGTCGTCGCGCTGAAACCGAAGCCGCCACCGCCTCATCCACACCGCGTCGTCCAATGGGGTTCATCACAGCCGTTTAGAAGAACAAAAAAAAAGAAAGAGAGAGAGAGAGAGAGGGAGGGAGGGAGGGAGAAAGCCAAAGCAAACATGATGGTCATGGTGGTGAAGGGGTGTGCGTGTGTACACGCAAGGCCTCCGTCCCCAACACGCACACTCGCAGCCTTCGCTGCTTGACTCATCTCGGTTGGTATTCGCCTCTTTTTTATCTTTTTTATCTTTTTTTTTCCTCTTTTTCAGGGCGCGATTCTCCTCCATTGAACCCTTCCGGGGTCCGCAAAAGCCAAGAACTCATATACATATATATATATATATATATATATATATATCACCACTGCAAACGTTCGTTGGT
>CM007323.1:180488-197207 GCA_000333855.2 Endotrypanum monterogeii
TATATATATATATATATATATATATATATATATGTATATATGTAATGTATGTATAATCCCCTCTGCGCGATGTTGGGAGGAAGGATGCGTACGGTGGAGAAGCTGTGCTGGAGTGTTCAGGTACAGCAGCAGCGTGGGGATCTGGGAAGTAAGCAACTACGGTGGTTGCTGTCCCCCCCTCCCCTCCCTCCCTCCCCCCCCCCCACCCACACACACCCACACCCACTTTGGCGGCGGGGGGGGAGGTCACATAGTGATACCAGGGGCCTCACCTGCCCCTTCTACATGACCTCTTTGGGGCTGGCATACCGTCCTTCTACATACACACAACCTCAGAGGCGCAGTACCTGGATGTTATCGCTCCCCCCCCCCGACCCTGACCCTGACCGCTTCTCCTCCCTTCTTCCCTCCTTTTGTTGGTGCGCTCTCCACGGTACACAAGCGGTGGTGCAGTAAGATAAATAACCCTCCATGTGCAGCCCTATTCACCGCAACCCTTTGTAGACTGATATTGTCAACAGATTCCCCACACACACACACACAGACACACACGTATATATATATATATATATATATATATAGAGAGAGAGAGAGCACACCACGTTTCATTGTACATCGCACCAGTGCGGTGTGCAGGCGTAGTGACGAGGAAGTCTCCCTCAGCGACTACCCGCCTGACTGCGCACGAACCTGCCCCATGGAAGAGGGGGAAAATACACACACGCACACGTGCGCGCTACGGTTGCGACTGTGTACCCACGTGGTACCGCTGGCTCAGCCCGCATCCAGCCCCTGCTGCAACGAAGCTTCGGACTGAAGGCTTTACATAAAACAGGACTCTGGACTGTCACCTGAAGCGAGCAGCCGACCGTGCAGCCACAGTCCACGAAGCCGTCATTTCCATTTTAGATGCGCCCGCTGAATATGTACCTCACTCGTCTGCCTCACCTCAGCCTCCCCTCGCACCTTCTTTTGCGCCTCTCTCTCTCTCTTTCGCTCGAACCTCTCATCAAGGCTGCATCCTTTGTTGGCGCTCACACTAGCTGTGAGTTACACAATTGCTGACAACACACACACACACACACCCTTTATCGTACGTTATTATTGGCAACAGACACAGACACCACCACCACCCCATAACGTGGGCATTATGGAAATCATTGCCACAGCACATGGCGGGCCCGAGGTGCTCGCTGTCCAGCCGTCCTCTCACACCCCCGAAAAGACAAAGCTCGAGGAGGGTATGGTGCTGGTGCACAATGCCTACGCCGGTGTCAACTTTATCGACACGTATTACCTCGCCGGACTTTATAAAAAAGAGACGATACCCTACATCGTGGGCGAGGAGGGCATGGGTGTCGTCGTCATGGTTGGCCCTGGAGTCCCGGAGACTATGGTCGGCAAGCGTGTTGCCTACTATGGTGGTGTCGCATGCACAGGCAGCTATGCCGCCTTCACCGTCGTCCAGGCGTCTGCCCTGCATCAAGTACCAGACGGGGTGACCGATGCGGAGGGTGCGGCGGTGCTGTGCCAGGGTCTTACCGCGCACTACCTGGTGGACTCCAGCTACCCTTGCAAACCAGGCTCGACGGTGGTGGTGCACGCCGCCGCTGGTGGGACAGGGTTGCTGATCTGCCAGATGGCGAAGCTGCGCGGGGCTCGTGTGATCGGCATCTGTGGTGGCGCAGAAAAGGCTGCGCTGGCTCTGTCGGTGGGTCGCGCAGACGTGGTGATCGACTACGTGACGACGCCGGACTGGGTCACACTGGTGCGCGCGGCCGCGCCGCAGGGTGTCGACGCCGTGTACGACGGCGTGGGGCAGGCGACGTTTGCTGGCAGCCTGTCGGTGCTGCGGCGACGGGGCTACATGATCACTTTTGGCAACGCAAGCGGCCCTGTGCCCCCCATTTCACCGCTAGATCTTGCGCGCGCTGGGAGCGTGTACCTGCAGCGGCCGACGCTGGTGGACTTCATCGCCACGCCAGAGGAGGCTCAGCGCCGCACCGCGGAGGTGTTTGAGCTCGTGGCATCGAAGCAGCTGCAGTTCACCCTTGGACACATATACCCGCTGCGTGAGGCCGCGCAGGCGCTAACGGATTTGAAGTCACGCAAGACAACCGGAAAACTGTTACTTGCTTGTCGCAGCTGAAAACAGATGCATTTATCTATTTTTATATACATGCCCTTTTGTCTATTATTATTATTATTATTATCATTGTCACCCCCTCCTCCCTCGCTTCGACAACGACTGCCAGCGCTGCTTCGCAACGCAACCAAATGTAAAACAAACAAAATAAAAATAAAAAAAACTGCGAGAAGAGGAGGAGAATGAGCGGGAGCAACCCTTGCCCCCGACAAACCGTAATTCTTTCACTTTGTGGATGCAACTCTCCTTCAGCTGTACCCCCCCCCCTCTGCACAAATTTCATATATCTCCACACCTCTCCCCACACACACCTCCTTTTTTTCTGCTAACACCGCACTTTCACACGCAACAAATCACCTTATGAGTGAAAGGCAATCGTTCTCTCACTCTTCAAATAACGGCACAGAAAATATTTGTTGGTGGAAGGATATGAAGTTGCTCAAATTTGTGAACAGCGACGCCCCGCATACGCTGGAGGGCGCTCAACTACATAATCGCCGTCTGTGGTTTCCCTGCAAACAACCTAACATCTCAGCAGTCTCCAAGATTTGGAGCATCGATGCCGCGTCCTCAGCGTCGCTCTCCGGTGGATACTGGCTGCTGGACGACAACGAAAATCCTATCTGCGAGATCACAGACGTAATGCTCGCGGTGCCGGAGACAGCGATGAGGGCTGCGGCAACCAGCAGCAGCAGCATCTTCGTGCCACAGGGAGTAACCGATAGCGATATCAATGGTGTTGACTTCCGTAGCAAAATGGGCCGGCAGATGGAGCGGGAGCGCGCCACATACGGCTCCACCTCGAAGACAGCGAACAAGTCGATACGGACGATGATAAACGCTGAGGAGATGACGGAGAAGAAGCACCAGCGCATGAAGCGTGAGCGCGAAGCGGTGGCCGAGTCGATTGACAACAATCTGAACCCCGCAGAACCAGGAAAAAAAGAAAAGAAGCGCTCCAAGAAATAGAAAATACCTGGCGGTGGCGGTGGCGGTGGCGGTGGCGGTGGGGAGAGGGGGGCAGGATTGGGTTCGATGCAAGATCTCTCTCTCCCTTCTTTTGGATATATAAATGTATATTATTCTTGCTTCTGCTTCGAGCACATCACCAGGCACCGCACCAAAGACACGATTCGATGCATAGAAAGCAAAAAAAAAAAAAAGGGGAAAAACTGCCGCGGTGGGGAGGCACAGAGACGCACACACACCGACACACACACACACACACCTACCTACCTACCTACCTACCTACCTACCTACACGCGCACCCCCACAGGCTCACCATCACAGTCCATCACTCTTTTTTTTTGTTGTTGTTCCACGTAAACACGCGATAAAAATATACATGTATCAGAGCTGTCTGCATACCTCTGTTCTTTTTTTTTTAATATTATAAGTTGTTGTTTTTTAAGTTGTTTTGGGGGGGTGTTTATGTGCCTACGGCAACATGGATTCATATATACACATCAGCGAAGCTGCCTCCCCCCTCCCTCCCCCGCCGCTTGATATGCCCTGTAGCGGCAGCTGTTTTTTTTTTTTTGTTGTGTGTGTGTGTCTGGAGGGGAGGAAGGGGAAAGGGGGGGAAAGAAGTATCTTATTTGTTGAGGGCATATGTATATAAATAAATATAACTATATACATATAGAAGGAGCACGTGTGCATCCTCCTTGGCACACAACACCTTCACGCTTGGGTGGAGGGGCTTGTGTGTATTGATGCACGCCGCTCTCGTATTTTCCCTTCCCCCTCGCGGGCCGCTTCCACCTTTTTTTTTTTTTCCTTTTGGTTTGTCGTCTACAATGAATGCCCTATCCACATACATGCAGAAACACGTCCTCAATCCCAATCTCATAGAACCTCACCTCACACAGTATAGGTACAAACCTCTCGTTTCCATACATGCACGCACAACCACCCGCATGATAGCCTTCACTCCAGAATGTCCCACGTTGGCCCCTATCGTATACCCTTCCCGTATGTCCCGTATCCATTGCAAGAACACGCCATGACTGCGCTCCGAGACTACCTTGAGCAGAGTCGAAAAGACGAAGATGCAGAGGGCATGAGCACTGAATCTTGGGTGCGCGACCCCGTCACAATACCAGCCACAGCGATGCCAACCTCGCTGGCTTCGACCATGGTAGCAACGTCTCGCAGTGGTGCCAAAGGCCCTCGACCACGTGTAGCGGTCCTGGAGTCACCTACCGGCACAGGGAAATCGCAGATGCTGCTCAACAGCGTTCTCTCAAATTTTTTCGATGTTGTTGAACGTGCCCAGGATACCGTCAGTGTCGCGAGCGCCAGTGGCAGCGTCGTTGCGGAACCACCGGCAGCAGTGGCGACTGATGCATCCTGTGAGTCACAGACCGACAAGAATTCGCATCTTTCCTTGCCGTCACTAACTCTTGAAGAAACTATTGCTCAGCGGGAGATGGAGGAGAAAATGGAACAGCTGCGCCGAGAGCGGCGCGCCCGTGTTCGCGCGCAGCGGCACCAGATCCAACGAGCCCGAAAACTCATGCATCTCTCCCAGCAGCAGGCAACAAGCAGTGGAGGTGATAAGCATTTTATCCTCACACAAGACCCTCTCGCGTGGTACGCAGAGCAGTCCCCAGCAATCGAGGTGAAGTGGTGCAGTGACGGCATCGGTGACCGAGGCCACGCGCTTCCACTATCACTGGCGTCGTCATCGTCATCGTCATCGTCAGCCTCCACGAGTGATGAGAGCGATGACAGCGATGCAGAAGGTCAGCTCGAGGCAGCACTCACAACACTTGTCCCATTGCGCAAGCCGAAGATTTTCTTTTCCAGCCGCACGCACACGCAGCTGCAACAGCTGATGGAGGATCTGAAGCGCACCGCTTTCGCTCAGCGGCAGCTTCGCCCCCGTCTGCTGTCGATCGGAGTGGCGGAACCTGCAGCCTCAAGGTCCGCAGCCAAAGGAGCAAGGGTCGAGGGTGGGAAACACGGCAGCACCGCCTCAGAGCCTCCCCGACAGCGTGAACAGCAACAGCAGCTGCCTCGCCGTCTAACGGCTGTCCACGTGGCAAGCAGGAAGCACCTCTGCTTGAACGTATCTCTTCGCCGCAGGGCTGGGGATAGCAATGACCGCCTCAACTACTATTGTCGCGAGGCGATACGCTTTGAGCGCTCCAAGGAGGGGCGGCAGCATCGCCGTCAGCAGCAGCAGCAGCAGCAGCAGCAGCAGCAGCGAGACCTCGAGGATGACAAGGGGTGTATATACTGCGTCGAGTCCCACCTTCGCTCATTGATGACATACCTCCGCGAGGAGCAACGGAGTGCGGATGCAACTGCCGATGTAGCCGACGGCTGCGCCAGTGCGTCGAGCAACGGTACACCCCCCTCATCTGTCTACACAATGGACCGTCTTCGGAAAGTGGGAGCGGAA
The DNA here is from genome assembly GCA_000333855.2 of Endotrypanum monterogeii. Lineage (NCBI taxonomy): Eukaryota > Euglenozoa > Kinetoplastea > Trypanosomatida > Trypanosomatidae > Endotrypanum > Endotrypanum monterogeii. The sequence continues at coordinate 186,044 of CM007323.1, forward strand.
CTGCAGGCGTGTCCCTACATCGCCACGCGCCTCCTCCTGCGAGGAGCCGATATAGTTTTTATTCCTTACGGCTACGTCCTTGACGAAGGTCAGCGATCGGTGCTTCTCGGCGGCCCATCCACGAACCCAGCGACCGCATCCGAGGCCGAGGCGGTCTTCTCGGACCGCAGCCGACACTGCAGCGCAGCGGATAGAGAAGATGGGGGCTTTATGGCCACCGATGGCGGCGGTATCTTTTTGCCCGGCGATGTCGCGCCGCACGACCACTCGTCACTCGGTTCCGTTCTCTATCATCGACGCCAGCGTGTTACAGCCACAGAGGTCTTCAAAAATCGACGGAGACAGCAGCAGCAGCGCAACAGCATCGCCATGGCCTCTCATACCCATGGTGGCACTGCGCACATGAACGGTGAGGATGAGGCGGATGCGGTATGGCAGGCGATGGCGCGTTGCGCCCCACCCTCACTTCGCGGGGACATCATCGTCTTCGATGAAGCGCACAATATAGCGGATCACTGCCGCTCGATCAGCACAGTGAGTGTCTCCCCATGGCATCTGCAGCTCGCCCGGCAACTCTTCGAGGTGTATCTGGAGCGGTATGCGTCTCGACTGCTGACGCGCAACAAGCAGCGGCTGCGAGAGCTGATTCGTTTTCATAGCTGCCTGCTGCACTTCTGTGAGCATGCGACCGATACTGCTCTCGTCGAGGACGGTGGAGGTGCGGAGGGCGGGGTCGCCTCACCCATCTCGGCGCTGTCCGCGCAGCGCCCATCGGCGGCTGCGCACACGCGGGTCTTGTCCTTCAACTCGTTCCTCTTCGATGCGAACATCGATTGTGTCGATGTTCACGCATTCCTCGCATTTCTAGCCGACTCCCAGCTACCGTGGAAGCTGCAGGGCTTTGTTTCCCACCTGTTGGAGGCAGAGCAGCAGCAGCAGCAGCAGCAGCAGCGCCAGGAAGAAGAAGAAGAAGAAGAGGGAAAGAAAAAGAAGGTGACAACAACAGCTGCAGGTGTCACGAGGGCAGTGAGCGGCATCGACTACACTGCTCGCTTGACGGCTGGAGTGAAGCGGCCACGCAGCAATCGCATCGGTCTGGGTGTCAGCAGTGCCAACGCTGAAGCACCGCGTCCGCGTCGTTTCTTGAGCTCTATCGCCTCTCCCGATCACAGGGAGAGCACCGCCGATGGGCAGCGCGCGCCCCCTCACCTCTCCCTTTCCGAACTGCTCTCGCAACCGCTCCAGAGGACTGGTGCTGCAATGAGAGCAACGGCAGGGGATGCAAGCGCAATCCCCTCCTCATACGACCCTGTCCAGCTGCGCGCATTAGCAGCAGAGGCTCTGCAGCGTGTGGAGCGCCTTCTGGGTGCACTGTATATCTCCGACACCGCCTCCACCAGGGTGTTATGGACGCCGCCGCCGCCATCTCGGCACGCCGCGTCATCTACGCAACAGGAGGCGGGGACACTCAAAATTATTCAGCTAGAGCCCGGCATGCACACGTTTGCCCCGCTGGTGATGGAGGCGAGGGCTGTTGTGCTAGCCGGTGGCACGATGCAGCCGTTGGCTCTCACATGTGGGCCACTGCTACCGCTATCGCCGACGACAACGGATGATGACGCGTACGCCAACCCCAACAGACGATCTTCGGCCGCCCCCACGGCGAGCGTGATGGGCAGCAGCGCTGCGCCCTCGCCAACCTCGTCCCATTTTTATCTCATATCGGAGGGTCATGTGGTGCCGTCGTCGTCTGTGCAGGTGTGGGCCCTGGGCACGGGACCGAGTGGACTACGCATGGAGCTCAGTCAGCAAGCGCTCGGCCTCCGGGGAGGTGCGACCAACACTATTAACGAGACCTCCCCGCTGCGCAGCGATTCGAGCAGCGTCATCAGCCCACACGCTGATCGCGTGCTTTCGGAAGTAGGGTCCACACTGCTCAACCTCGCTCGAGTGTTTCCGCCCGCCGGCGTCATATGCTTCTTCACATCCCACGACGTGATGGACACGACAGTCTCCGTGCTCGAGCACACCGGCTACTACGCTCAGATCAACGAGGTGAGGCGAATCTTCAGAGAGAGACGCAACGGAACCGGTGAGGCGATGGCAGAGCTTCTGCGTGAATATCAGGATTGGATATGCTGTAAAGATCTGAACGGTAGCAGCGTCGACCCGACGGTGGTACCGACGACGACGGCCGCCTCGGCGCCCCTTTCCCCCAACGCTGCCACGCCAGAACATGTGACGCAGCCGTCTCGTCGCGGCGCCTTTCTCTTCGCGGTGATGGGAGGTCGTCTGTCGGAGGGGATCAACTTCTCTGACGACCTCGGTCGCGCGGTAGTCGTGCTCGGTATGCCGTACGCCAATGCCACTGATGTAGAGTTGCAGATGAACCTACGATACGTCGTCCAGACACGTCTGAAGGCAAACGTCAACGCAGGTCTCGAAGGCGCGTGCAGCCTGGCAGGATCGTCCGCATCGATCGCCTCTTCCCCATTCACATGCACAGAGGAGTGGGGTTTGTACATGGACAGCATGATGCGCACCGTCAACCAGTGCATCGGTCGCTGCATCCGCCATGCCGGTGACTACGCAACGATCATTTTGCTTGACGCGCGCTACGCGGAGCGGCAGGATGCTCGCCGCCGCGTGTCGGCATGGCTGCAGCCGTCTATGCGTGTAGCCAAGTCGTTTGGTCAGTGTTTCAGCGGTGTCCGCGAGTTCTTCGCAGGGCGGCAGAGAAATGTTTGAGCCGACTGCCCCCCTGCCCTCCGTAATCTATCACACATAAAGACACTAACACCTCGGGACCTTCCCCCCCCCCCACACACACACACACGTACATGCACACATGTGGTGGCTTCTCTCAACTCGTCAGCCTTGCCTCGCTGTATTCGACCTTACTGACCTCGGCTCTCCATTCCACTCCATTCCATCACCGCCAAGTCGCCATCCTCCTGCTCCGCTCGGCCTCCCCCCGCACACACACACACACACACACACACACACACATACGAGTTTACGGCTGAGCACAATCTTTTTTTTTTTCCTCTCCGGTTAGTTTATCCCCTCCCTCTCCCACCCGGCCCTCCTCCTTCCCATTTGTGCGATCATCAATGCCAGCCAAGAAAATCTCTAACTCGGCGCCAGCGTCGAAGCCGAAGGTAACACGCTCAGCCAATGCCACTCCCGTAACGCTGACCGAGTCGCTTCTCGCCACGGATGCGGAGAAGCATGCGACCTCAAAAAGTTTGTACGGCGACTCTGCTGCGCGCATTTCTAGCAATCTGTGCACGATACACGATCAGAGTAGACTTCGAGCCTACGAGGTTATCTTTCGGAATGTGCGCGGCAAGACGCTGCTGCACCTCGGCTGCGGCATGGGACTTTACACGATGCTGGCCGCACGCGGGATGGCAAAGATGGTCATCGGTGTCGACAGCTCTGCCATTGTGGATGCAGCACGCGTCGTGGCGGAGCAGAATGGCCTGAAAAATATTCAGTTTTTTCGTGGGCATCTCCACGAGGTGCTGCACCAACTTCCTCCCGGGATGAAGTTCGACTACGTATTGTGTGAATGGATGGGGCCGCTTCTGCTCAACGAGCGCATCCTGACGGATGTTCTGTACGCCCGCGATCATCTTCTCACGGAGACCGGATCCATTTGTCCGAGCCGCTCCTCTCTGCACGTAGTCGCCGTCACCGACTACTCCTTCCGCCTCGACACGGAAGACTTTTGGAGCAACGTCTACGGCTTCAAGATGGAGCCGATGAAGGAGCTGGTGCGTCAGGAAGTGGAGATGTGTACCATCTCGGCCAACAGCATCGTGTCGGCGCCGTCCTTGACGCACACGGTGCACATGGACACCGTGGAGGGCCTGACAGCAGAAGAAACGGAGACCTACGAGGACTTAGCGAAGCAGGCCGCGGCGAGCCAAACCCACGAAAAGGAAAACCCTATTGAACACAGCTGGGTACCCACAGCGGTGGCTCAGAAGGGATTCCAAGCCGCTTTTACGCTGAATGCAACGTGCAACACGACAGTGCACTACCTCACCTTCTACCTGGATGCAGCCTTCACGAATAAAACCAACCCTGGCGCCAACTTTGTGCTGGCGGTGCGCCCTGGTGGGGAAAACAACTGGACAGAGGTGAGTGTCGGTCTCAGAGACCCGCTGCCCGTGAACGCGGGCGAAAAAATTAACGGTACGGTGCGCGTCCACACCCCGGCGGAGAAGGGCGGCAAGATCACGGTAGTGGAGGTGACAGCCAAGACGGAGGGTCAAGTGGCAGCCATCGAGACCTCGGGCACGTACTACTACCAGTCTTACTGATTGGACAGGTGGGGCTGTGGAGGGGGCGTGAGGAAGTCCACATCCCCCTCCCTCCCTCCTCACCATCACACCAGCACAAGCAGATCCACCGGTGTGTGTATGGTCATGTGTGTGTGTGTGTGTGTGCAGTTGGCGGAGGTGTAAGTGAAATCGACGTAGTGTGCACATTTTTTTTTATACCTTTTCGTGTATAAGCGATCCTCTCGTCGTGGTTAATTATATTTTTCTTTTAACACAACACTCTGCGCGCGCGTGTGTGTGTGTGTGTGTGTCTGTGTCTGTGTGTGTGTGTGTGTGTGGGTGACGTAAACGTGCATTGATAAAAAGAAAGATAAGTGAGACGGTGCTGATGGTGGTAGAAGGCGGAGGATAACAAATGCGTCCCGTCGCCAATGTTATCTACGGTGCATCGTGCTCACACACACGCACATGACCATAGACAGAGATAGAGGGAATGAGGGGGGCATACGCTCCGCCCCACTCCCTATCCTCCTCCTTCTTCTTCCCCAGCTTTTTCTTGTATTCAGTCTTACTAGAACCATGCGCAACTAAACGGCAGAAGAAAGACACGATATATAAAGCTCTTCTCACTCGAACCATATTTATATTTATTTATTTATGTATAAATATATTTATTTATTCATGTGCGTGTGCGTGTAGGTTCCCTTCTAGCAGAAAATGCAGGGAGTGGACCATAACCGCCTTTCCGAACGGAACACCCACGGAATCGCCAACGAATACACCGCAGTTACACACCCTAGACCTCATGGAATGGAATGGGATGGGATGGGATGGGGGGGGAGGGGGGATTGTGCTCTTCGAGAAGAGTACACAAGTCGCATCCTCCCTCTCCCATTGCCTGCAACTGAACTTTATGCATCCTCAACCACCCAACTCTCCCCACTCGTTTTTTTTTTCCTCACACCCACACCCCCGAACTGACTAACAGGCACACACACACACACACACACACACACAAATACATACATTTAATGCACGCACTGGCGTGCATGATGGAGGGTGAGATGGCTGCGCCAGGGGTTCAGAGCTCGGACCCGTCTAGACGTGCACTGAAGATATCCGTGGGAACAATCCCGAACAACAGTCCCCACCCCAATCCCCTCCTGCTGCTGATGCCTTCATCTTCTGGTCTACTCAACCACCAAAGGAGGGGAGATCCCTCTTTGCGCGTCACAATGAAGTGCATATACAAGCCCCCCTGCAGCGAGACGAGGGGAGTTATCACGCTTACCCTCAGAGAGCCAACCCCTATCCAATCAGTCTCTGCATACGTGGCAACTTGAGATACATTCATAGCCGCTGGCATCGATGCGACCGCCGCGAACATCGCCTGCATCGTCTAGGCGAGAGGCGTAGTCCGAAGGAGCTCCCGGATGATGATCCTCCCTCCCCCCCCCTTGCCCCTCACAACTGCCTCGCTCCTTACCCACTCACCCCGCCCGCTCCTCACTCAAAAACCTTCCCGCTCGCTTCCGTCCCGACTTCCCTATGATACCCCCCCCCATCCCCACCCCTGACCGCCCGCCCGCCCCTTCTCCCGCCACCGTGAAGTAGCTGGTAGCCAGGAAGAAGTACCAGCTGATGATGGCATCGCTGCTCTGTCTACGAACTACACAGGGGAGAAGGAGGAGGAGAAACTCGCGAGAGTGCGTAGGGTGCGACTGCATCTCTCCCCGAACTCGAGTGTGTTCTCGTTCTCGTGTGTCGCAGCATCCTCACGATGGCTGTCGGCGCTGGGAGGTTCTCCAAACGTCTTTTTTTTTCTAGGCTTCATCACCCCGACCCGCACTCCGATCATGCCTCCCCCCCCCCTCCCCCTCCTCCTCTGTACCACTTTTTTTTTTTTCCGCTCACGCAACTGCTATCGTTGGACTTCGCCTTGCATGGGGGATCATGACCTTAACCGGCTGCCTAAGCACATATAGATAGATATATTCGTCTAAGCATACATACATATACTACCTACCTATATACACGACCCTTCAACATCCATGTACGCTGTGACGCGTCACCTGTATTACCTCGCTGGAATAGGCGTAGGCAGCAGCAGTGGTAGCAACGGCGGATCTAGTAGCCCCGGGGGTATTGGAGCCAACTACCGCACCACTGCCCAACTCATCGATTCCTTTCAGTCGGTGCAACATCGCAACCCGTGGTCCTTCGACCACGTACTCGTGGATGTCTCCTACTTCGCCAACTCTCTCGGCTACCTCACGCGCGACCTCGTCGGCCACGAACGCGATCGCGAAACGGTGAAGAATGTCCACCGACAGCTGCAGACGGTCATCCTACGCCGTATTCTCCCGCGCAAGACCCTCGCTCTGTTGCTGGACGGCAGCGAACCGCTCTGGATGCTCGAGCAGCGTCGCCTCTTCCCTGGGCGACGCTACGAATCCCGAGTCTACCGCAGCTGTGCCTCACCAATGCCCTACCTGCTTGAGGAACGACTTCGCAGCACTGCCATGGAGCAACGTAGCCCGCCCTCGGAGACCGTCATCAGTGGTCCAGCCACTACCGGACTTGCAGAAGGCAAGATGAGTGCGTTTCTTCTGGACCTTGCAACCCGCATCGTCCGACCACCGACATCTCCCCCGCACCTCTGCACCCCAGTCACTGCGAACGACACGGTCTGTCTTGTCGGTGGGCCTGAACTAGCGTGGATGGCCGTTGGTATGACACCCTTCCACAACATCACGACCGTCACGCTGCAGCAAGGAGAAATGAAGAGCTGCACGCTGCAGGAATCGATGGGGTGGATGCGGTTGGAACACCTGCTCAATTCGGGTTCAGAGCAGGCGATGGAAAGCGATAACGCGGCGCTGGCGCAGCAGCAGCAGCAGCAGCAGCGCCTGGCCGCCGCACGCACCGACCTCGTATTGCTCTACCTCCTGACACACGGCCATCCCAGTACAGGACTGCCGCAGGTATTGTCGACGCCCTTCGCGGATGTGTTGGATGCGTATGCAGACATGGAAAAATATAATCACAGCTCAGAAAGGTCAATCACACTACAGAAGGACGCGTGCTTCCGTAGCGTGCTGTTTGATGAAGAGCCCGTCACAGCCGCGCATCTCGAGCGGCCAGCGTTGCGGCTGCGCCTACCGGCCCTGCAGCGCCTGCTGGTCCGCGTTGTACAGTCTTTATCTGGAGCCAACGTTGGCCTGCCTGCCGGCAACCGTCCCACGCCCCACGCCGCCACGTTGCTGGAGATGACGCTGCAAACACACGGACTGCTTTGTTCTGGCGGTGTGCCATCACCAGCGTGGACTCCAACTCCCCACGTGACAAATGCATCCGGCAACAGCAGCGGCACAATGCTCCTGGACAAGTTTCCGAAGTTGTCGGCAGAAATGCTTCTACAGCACGTCACGCACCTCCTGAGCCAGACCACGAGGCCGAAAGCGAGTCGCACGGCTGAAGGCGCTACGTCGCATGCCCCGGTTGCCCCTGAGGACCAGGACAATGTGCACCTGAGTCCGCAGCGTACACGGATGTTTGGGCTGACGGGCATCGAAAGTCTCTTCCTCACTGCCACGCAGGTGGCGCAAGTCAACCATGTGCTGCCCCTCTACGTCCGCGGTCACACGGTCCCGGAAGAAGTCGCAGAAGACATTGTGCAGACTCGCAACATTCACGAGGCCTTGCGCAAGACGCAGCAGGTCGTGAGTGGAATCCTGGTGCAGGCCAGTGAAAAACTGGCCCAGTCACATCCCGGGAGTGGCGCCGGCGAGGAGAGCAGCAGCAGCACCACCACCACCACGACCATCGCTTCTGACGCAGGAGATGCTGACGGCGACGATCTGCCGCACCCCGCTCTCACACACCTTCCGTCGCACCTATTCGTGCGCACCACGGGCGCTCGCGGGCCACCGCCGGGGTGGGTGTACTACGGCATTCACCTCGGCATCAAGGCAGAGGCGATGAATGTGCGGTACAGCCTCAACGCCTCGGACACCGAATCGCTGCACGTGATCGACAGCAGTGGCAGCTGCCCTCGCAACACCCTCGATGCGTGGGAGGGCTCGGCGGCTGGGGAAGGGAAGGCCACCCCGGACACCATTCAAAGCGCTGATACTGCGGGGTGAGCGCCGATACCGTGCTCCGCCCTGCCTCTATCCGCAGAGGAGTCGGAGGCGTCAAGATCATCCGGCTCGCTCCGCGTCTTCACGCAGAACACACCGTTCAGCCGCCAGGGCGGGGCGCCGACGCGGCTGGGTGGTGAAGGTGCTGATGGGTGCCCTCTCACATAGTACGCTGCCGCTCCGCGTGTGTTGGAAGACGCAGACGTGCTCTGTTTGCAGGAGGCTGGAGCCGACGTGGATGGTGTACCTCGCAGCACATCCGTGGGTACGTGGCATATGTGCCCTGTCGTCGCACGAGAACAGCCCTTCCCTCCAACCCTACGGTATGCTTACGATGATGCTGCAGAGCGACCTGTGCGCCGCGGCCGTCGGTCACATAAACTTGATGCCGGCAGCCACGCTGCAAGGGAGGGGGGGAGGGGGGGAACGAACGTGGGACCCACAGTGATCGTAGGCGGATTGCATGTCCTCGCATCACGATGTCAAACAAAAGAGAACCAGCGAGTGAAGCAGCCCAAGCCACGGGATGATCACCTCATGAAGCAAACACAGCGGCTCGACTCTGGGGGATCCTTCGAGTGTCGCAAACATAGGCATCTCTGACAGCAACCACACACCGTGAGGTGCAGAGCCCACCGGCCCGTTTTTTCCGTGTTGGCAGAGCCTCGAATAGTATGAAACGCGTCTTTCCCTGTGTCTGTGTCTTCTCATCACAGCACCGCTAATGCGCCCTGACGGACGCCAAACAGTCTGAGTAAAGGAAATGAAGAAGAACAGCATCGAAGAGCCTCTGGTGCGCACATCGCCACCAGTGATCCACAGGCGTCTGGGGTGCGATATATTCACTACACATATATGTATATGTATAGTGAATCCCGTCTGTCTATGTATCTGTCCCATCTTTTTTTTTGCTCTATTATGACGCACTCTGTGGCCGGTGATCGGGGGCATGACGACGACGCGGGGAAGGTATCCGCTATTACACACGCAGGCACAAACATGTACATTTATATATATATATATATATATAATTTTAATATATGATTGGCTCAACTTTCAAACGAGACCGGACTTGTGTCTCCTCTACACCCTCTACCCCCTTCACCTCCCTCCCCCCCTTTTTTTTTCTTCTTCAGGAATATATATTTTCGCTCAAACAACACCTCAACACACGCACACACACACACACACATCTATATATATATATATATATATATATAATATTCGGACGCGACGCTCACACAACACCACACCCTTTCTGCGAGAAGCGATCCGTACCTATAAAAGGAGGGGTGGCGCAGAGAGAGCGCATCACCGTCATTGTCTGCGCGTTATCACACTTGGATCACACAAACACGGCAACACTAAAATACAAAAAAAAAACTGGCCAGGACAGATGTCATTCCGCTACACCAATCACCTCGTGGCAACGCTGAAGCACCGCCTATACCTGGAATCTACGCACCGGCTACTGCTACGTAATACCTTTGTCGGTACCTGCGATGGCATTGAGGTGACGTGCTCCGCCTACGGCTCTGTAGTAGGACTTCGGATGATTGATCGTACCGTCTGGGAGCCACACTATCAGGTATCGGCGGAGCATGAACCAGAAGCGGCGGCGGCGGCGGCAGAGAAACCCTCTGGTACGTCATCCCCCTCCCCCGCGCCTCGCCCCCCTCTGAACAGAAAAAGGGGAATTGATCTCCCAAAACTCGCCACGAGCATACAGGCTGCCACATGGCAAGCAATTGATAAAATAAGAGCAGCAAAGGAAGAGGTGCACAGCCGCTCGCTGCGCGAAAATCCGCGACTGTTGGCAGAGGCGAGGCTCCGGGATTGGTATGAGCAAGACGCGAACTCGCTGCACCCCCGCCCATGTGACGGTCTAAAAAACCTTCAGGCGACGGAGTGGATGCAGGCGGTTAGGTTTGGGCTTCCACAGCCAGCGCGCTACCTGCGCACTCGTGCGACGGAGGATAGCACGAGGGCAGGCGGTGCTGGTGCTCCCAAGGACGAGAAGCCCCGGGGCACTATTTCGGTTCTACAAGACGAGGACTGCGACCCTGCCAATATCCCGATCGGCTCGGTGCATCCTCTGTTTGCGCCGGGCCTGCTGCAACTGGAGCTGGACCCGAACCTGGCAGTGAAGGATGGCAGCCGCGTTGATGAGTTGCGTGTACTGAGTGAGCAACGAAAAGAAATGCGCCGTGACGAGGAGGCGTTCTGGGAGCGTGTCGAGCTCATCCGCCGCAGCCAGCTTGCCACGATTCCAAAGGGAGGCGTGAAGCGTGGCTATGCGGATATGTCCAACACAGTCCAGGATAACATCGAAGAGAAGGTTCAGCTTCGCTTTTCCCAATGAGCTAAGCCGAAATCGTAGATGTCCCTCTTGCACGCCTCCACTAGTGACTCCGCTGCCTTTGGTGTACGCATGTGTCGGCCTCTGTGTCTGTGTAAAACGTTTTTGAAAAAAAAAAAAATATATATATATATATTTTTTTTTTTTTATGCGCTCGAAACCGCAAAAAAAAAAAAAAACCTTTTTTTTTTATTTTCACCCACACACACACACAAAAAAACATCAAAATGAAAATGATGCAGTGCACTTCACCTGTGGCGTGGAACCCCAAATGTGAGCATCACGCAGCAGCAGCAAGGGGAGAAGGAAGAAAAGAAGGGCGTTGAACTCATCAGTGTTTCTCCAGGAAGTGGTGTGTGTGGGGAGTAGCG
>CM007323.1:199922-260083 GCA_000333855.2 Endotrypanum monterogeii
GTTGGGTAAAAAAAAGTTAAAAAAGTTAAGGTAACCGGACGACGTCCACCACGACGTAGACGAGTAGTACTACTCGAATAACAAAAAAAACTAAAATATTATATATATATATATATATATATATATATATATGTGCTTGTGTGTTTAGAGATGCAGGCGTCGAACGGTCAAACTGAGGGGATGGAGATATTGTCCTGAGAGCAGAGAAGCGTTCCTCCAGACCTCTTACAGGCATACTGTGGAGCAGGGAAAGGGGTGAGGCGCGTGAGTAGAGTTGGGTTTGGGGGATGTTTGGCAAGAACCCGCACTTACCTGAAGACGGCGTTGCTCTGACGCATGTCGACTGCTGATAAGCGCCACCAATTTTTTTTTTTTCGTGTGTGTGTGTGTGTGTGTGTGTGTGTGCCTCTGGACAGGCTGAGGTCTGCACGGGAAAAAAAAAAAAGAGGTGTGGTGTTGTTTTTTTTTATTTGCAGCCTCAACGCTCGGGGAACCGTTATATGGCAGAGGAGGACCGCGTCATCAAACACCTCCACACAAATATATAGATATTTATTTATTTAAGGGATGTGTGAGCACGTGTAGCGACGCTGTTTTTTTTTGTTTTTGCTGGAGGAGCTCCCTGTTGACGTCATTCATCTCGTTTCTTTTTTTTTTTTCGACCCCTGCTCCTCACCCTCGCCATTATTCTCTGCTACCGTCTACGCACACATATACACATTTGAGTAGGTTTGTCTGTGTTTGTGTGTATAGACGGTGGGAAGAAGAGGAGGACTGTGCTTCTGTTCTCCTGAGCTAATGAGGGACGCATCGAACTCCAAATATCCCCAACAAATCTGCGAACGCTACCCATCTGCATATATTTCCCCTCATTTCTTCCCATGAACACACACACACACACGTAACTACCAAGGGTTTGATACAGTCTCTCCACCCACGCACGCACACAAAAACAAAAAATATATATATACCTCCTCACGGATACACTGAAATCCGCTATCCCTTTGTTTTTCACTGCTTGCTGGGCCCTTCTACTGTGGTCACATCACCTCTGCTCATCCTTGGGCCTGTCTTAGCACTGCCACGTATTCACGTTCACTAGCGCACGCACGCACACAGACAGAAGAAAATAACTTTTAAAAATAAAAAAAAAAGAGGGAGGAAGGGAGGAGAGGGGGGGAGTGGAGTGGAGTGGAGTGGGGGGGGGGGCCAAAGGCGCCGCTCGACTCTGACACACAACCTCTCAGGAGAGAAGCGGATACTCGGATCAAAAGACGAGAACGACTATCCACGTTGAACCCGAACGAAAACATTGTTGCGATGTCCTCCATCGCGGTGGTGAACAGACCATTCCCTTTTTCTGGGGAAGAAAACGAGACCCCGTCGCGGAATAGCTTAGATCTTTCTGCACTGCCACAACATTCCAGCACCCCGCCCCTACTCCGTGACGACCAGGGATCTCCTCTCCCACGATATGCACCGCCTTGTCATGTACTGCCATCGGTCCACAAATCGGGTTGTCACGACAGCGCCCACAACACGCTTGAGAGGATGCCCCCCGCTTCTCTGCGGCATCCACGCCCAACCCCTCTAAGACAAATGCAGGTGACTGCCTGCGGCATCAATTACTGAACACAGTGCCCTTGCCAGCACCGAAGTCGTACGGTACTGCACACGAACCCAGCAGCACCGACCCGCACAGCTCATGGAATGCGGCGGTGACGATGCATCCTGCAGACTTCACACTTCCCTCGCTGACAACGGATGTGGCGGGCAGGGATACATCCGATCCTCGCCCCGAATCGCCGTCAGCTGAACGTGAACAGCACACGTGCCCCAACGCACCCGGTGGAAGCCCACATCATCCGCCCGCCTTGCTACTGGCGCAGCGCCAGCATCGCCTCGAGACAAGAGAGGCGCATGTCAGGTTTGACGACAGGCTCAACATTATGGCGTGCCAGACACATTGCACTGCTTCCGTGAGCGGCAATGCATGCAAGTACGATGGAGACAAGAAAAGCGGGCCTGCCCCACTCGCCGGAGACGCGGCCCGGGGCCCACCGACGGTGGAACGTGGCGTCGACGAGGGCGCCTTAGCAGCTGAAGGCAGACCGCCCAGGATCGTCGACGCTGGTAGCAGTGACCACAGCGGTGGGTCAGCACCTTCGTCATCGTCCCCGCCCCCGCCAACGACGCTCCTCGGTCTTGTAGCGCGGCGCATCGAGACGACCTCTCTCTTGCAGCTTATGTGGGTGCTGCTGCTGATGCTGATGCTTCTGGTGGGCAACGCCTTCCAGGTTATTTTTCTTAACTTCTGGATCCACCAATTCTCCGCGAGTGCGTCGCCGGCGCGCCACACACCGGTGCCACCGTCGTCCGTCGGCAGTGATGGAGGTGGCGAGGGTGTCAAGGCGCTCGCCAGCAGCTACACCACCTTTGTCATCTCCGCCTATGTCTTCCCCACATTTTTCCTTGTGCTTTTGCTTGTGTATGTGCTGTGGCGGCGACCGAACCTGGGCTTCACTCGCGAGTGGGCAGGGTGGAAACTTCTGTTGGGGATCGGGGCCATGGACGCGCTGAACAGCATCATGGCCATCTACGCGGCCGCCAACACACCGGAGGTGCTGCAGGCGCTCTTCATCTCGCTTGTCCCCATCTACTCCGCCATCTTCACCAAGTGGCTGCTGAAGGACCCGCGCGACTACGCGAACCCGTACATCGTCGTCAGTTTTCTTCTGATTGCAACCGGAGTGGCGATCGCATCACTCTTCAACTACGCCGCCACGCACCACCACGACACGAAGAACGGCAGCGGGGGCGGGCCGCCCTCGTCCCCCTCCCCCTCTTCTTCGGTGGCCCTGGACCGGCGACTGTGGTGCCTGGTGTTTTTCCTTTCCGTCCCGCCAACGGTTTTGATGAACGTGTGGCAGACTATGTATATGATACGGTACACAAGCACTGATCACCCCACCGAAAGTCTCGCAGATCATGCTGAAAGTGTGGCAGAGGGGGAGGAGGACGGAGAGGTGGGGGAGGGGGAGGAGGACGGAGAGGGGGAGGTGGGGGAGGAGGGGGGCGACCATACGGTGGCGCCTGTGCCCACGCAGCCCTTGGCTGGCTCTGCATCTGCGTCCTTTTCCGGTATGCTCATGCCCCCTAAGCTCCCCCTGCATGGCGACGATACAAGCGTCAAGCTGGTCATGCTGACCTCTGACACGGCCATCCAGGCGATTATGGCCTTGATGTTGTTGCCAGTGGACGCGCTGCCGTGGTTTGGCGGGAGCAACTCGATCCGCGAAGTGGTGCAAAACCTAGAAGAGGGCATCGACTGTGTGCTGCACTGTCCGCATAACATGACCTATTGTATACTGTACAGCATCGGTTTCGTGTTGGTTTATATCGCCTCTGCCTACCTCAACCGCTACAGCGTGACCCTGTGCTCCATGGTCAGTCAGCTTTCGGGCCCCATCACAGCCCTCATCCTGATTGCATTTCCTGCCCTGAACATGACTGGCGACTCCTCACCGTGGTATGTCAGCATCTTCGCGATTATCGTGCTGTCCTGTGGCACAGTTATATACGTGTACTGGGACGAGATGACGATGGAGGAGAAGATGGTGGGTGAAGTGCAGCTGAAGTGGACCATGCTGCAGGAGCAGCAACAGCAAAGGGGGCCGCATTTGCACCTGCATCCGTCTGGCAGGGGCCCGTCTTACCATGCCATCGACAACGGCAGCCCGACCGCCGCGCGGGCGCAGCATCACCGTCACTCGCGATCACGGCGGTACCGTCGTCGTGCTCAGTCGCACTACGTCGTGGTCGTCAATCAAGATGTGACAGACACCGCCGACAACCAACAGTCGCATCCCCACTGAACACAAGCATCAAACGTGTCGCTGTAGTCACCACGACCAAGCCCTTCATGGCTACATACTGCCCTCCCTCCCCCCCCCCCATCTACCCTTCCGCTTCCTTCACTGACTGCTTGACATACAGTGTCGCCATATGTGCGCTGACTATGTCTCGACAGTGTACAACAAGTTTTTGTTCATATACTTCGTAGATCTGCCGAGGCGACACGCCGGGGGGAGAGAGAGAGAGTCGGTGTGAGGTGCACACGAAAGCGGGGCTGGTGGCATCTCTGCCTCCCATCCCCGAAATCCACACTCGATCCTTTTCGGGGAAAATAAAAAGGTGTGTGTGTGTGTGTGTGTGTGTGTGTGTGTGTGGGTGTGTGTGGGTGTACATACATATATAAACTATCTAACTACATATTTGTTTGTTTTGTGTGGATGTGTATTTGTGCAAAAACACGTTTTTTTCGACTGCGCCGTCGTCGTCTTGGATTAAGTGCCTGCTGTTTATCTGTTTGCTTTCCGCCTGGCGGTTTTGAGGTGTGGCTGCTCGCACACAAACACAGAGAGAGAGAGAGAGAGAGAGAGAGAGAGATATTAATAACAGCAACACGGAGGAGGTGCAAATACAAGTTTTGAGACAGACATGCCACGTAGTCACCGCACGAACGACGCTGTACCGTCTATCTCTTCTTCTCGCGCAAGCGAGTGTTAATGTTAATATATATATATATATATATATATATATATATAATATCAATGCGCTCATGTCTATATACATCAACCAGCCGTGTTCCTTACCTCCCCCCCCCACCCACACACACACAAAATAAATATATATGTAGTATATCTAGGTAGATATACATATAAATAATTTTTTGCATATACGTATATACACTTGTATGTTGGAGTGTGTGCAGTCTTTTATATATATATATATATTGATCGATACAATCTGCATCACTGCGCGTGTGAGGCTCTCTGGTACAAGCAATCGTATATGTGTCCGTATCTTCCCTTCCCCTCACTCATACACATCAGCATGTCGCCCATTCACACGAAGAAGGCGGACAAGCTTGACCTGGGTGTGAACAAGTTTGATGCTCTGGACAACCCCGATCGCTGCGCCGGGTACCCATCCCGGGAAAAGAGACGAAGCTCGCTAAAGTCTTCTACCACCACTAACGAGCCCATAGTGGTAGCGGCAACCGCCTTCGCTACCGAGGATCTGCGACGTAGCCGTCTCCCGTGTGAGGAAGACTTGGGCAACGCCGCACCCTTATCCACCTCTACAATGTCCTCGCCCCTCAGTCACATCAACACGAATAGGCACAAACTCACCTCCCCCCTACAGAAAGCGCTGGCGTTCGAAGGGCGGTGCCCTCAAGCTGATGCAGAAAATAGAGGCGGCGCAGCGATGAGGGTGGCCCAGCGCGGCATCGCGCCGCTCACTCACAACGACCCTGACGATAATACCGACATCTCCTTCACCTCTACTGCAAACGCAGCGCCGACCTTGCCGGTGATGGATGCGACGCCGACCAAACACGATACGGACAGCAACCACGTAGGTCCCCTCCGCACGTTACCTTTCCGGTCTGTCTCAAAGGTGATGACCTCCCTTCGCGCCTTCTTCTGCAAGCTGCGTGCAATGTCTATGCGTCAAATGATGTGGGTCACTCTCCTTGTTGCCCTTGTCATGGTCGGAAATTTTATGCAGATTGTGATGCTGAACTTTTGGCTCATCTCCTTCCCCTCGGATGGGACGCCAGGCAATTACACTGCCTTTGCAGTGCCCGGCATCTTCTTCGCCATTTTTTTTTTCTTGCTTCTTTGTGCCTATGTCGCGATTCGGCGGCCGTCGCTGCGCTTCGCCAGGCACGCCCACGGATGGACCATCCTCCTCGGTGTTGGCTTCTGCGACGCCCTGAACAGCTGGATGGCCACGTACGCCGCCTCCTACACCTCTGAGGTGCTGCAGGCGCTCTTCACGAATCTCTGTCCTCTCTACGCGGTGTTCCTGTGCAAGTGGATCCTGCGCGACACGCGCCGCTACGCCAATGTATACATCGCCTCCGTCTTCGTGCTCACCATCTGCGGCATCCTAGCCGCTTCGCTCTACGGCCTCGTCAAGGACCACCACATGGGTGACGGCAACTGGTGGATCCTCATTTTTTTCCTGTCCATGCCGTTCCGCGTGCTCATGAACGTGTGGCAATCCCTCTACATGATTGTCTACACCCGCGACCCCGAGTTCATCTCATGGCTGCGCGTTCGCCTGGGAACTGCTTCGGATTTCCCCGAGAACAGCACTGTAGCGACGCCGGACAACTCTGATACCTTTGCCGAGACTGACGTCGTCCTCAGCCCTGACCGCGCCTCATTTCCAAACAGTGGCTTCGAAAAAAATATTTCAGTCATCACACCTGGTAGTGTGAGCGCGCCAATAGGTGAAGATGGGGACAATGAAGTGACGGAGCAGGCGGGGCTGGTGAACACGGACAAGCTCAACTACGAAGAGGTGGACACCACGTGCCCTGTCACGCACGGCTCGGTGAATGCCACGGGCGATTCTGTAGGCATCATCGCTACAGAGATCTGTGCGCCAGAGACGACCAGCTGCGCAGCTAGTGTTTCTGCGCATTCCCCTGCAACATTGTCGAGGGAGCCTCTGCTGAGCCACGAGGATATGCTGTATCCTCTTCATCCTGCTCGGGAAAACGAAGACTTGCGGCCGACTGCGACTGCAGCGTCACTGCTGCCGACGGACACGATGTTCACGGTGCGCTACAATCAATGTGACGACACCATCGTGAAGCTCGTCATGTTGGCCGGTGAAACGACGATCCAGATGTGCTTCACGCTGTGCCTGCTCCCGGCAGACGCGCTGCCGTGGTGGGGCAACAGCGACAGTGTCAGCTCCACGTGGACTAACTTCATCGAAGGCCTGAACTGCGTCTTCACGATCCGGGAGAACTTCCTCTACTGCTTCCTGTACACCCTCGGCTTCATCTTCACCTACGTTGGATGCGCCTACCTGAACCACTATAGTGCCGCTCTATGCTCCATTGTCAGCCAACTCTCCTCCCCGGTCACAGCACTGCTGCTCGTCATCGTGCCGAGCTGGAATGTGCAGGCGGATGGCGACTCGCCGTGGTACCTGAACTCTATCGCCATCATCGTCTTGTGTGTCGCAGCGCTCATCTACGTGATGTGGGAAGATATGACCGATGACGAAAAAGTGCATGCTGAGTATGAACTGAAGATGCGAGAACTTCACGTGCGCCGGTCGTCACACCAGGCACCACATCCCGTTACGATTCGGGGGTGAAAAAAAAAGGGGGGGGAGAGTAGATCCGGTACAGGGAAAGTATTGGGTCCGCGAACGGCGGCAATATATATATATATATGTGTGTGTGTTTTTTTTAAGGCCCACACGCCTCGTTGCTTGCTTCCTCCTCTTCCATCCCCCAGGGAGAAGGTTTGTGTGTATGCGTATATGTATGCGTATGTGTGGCCGTCTCTCTCTCTCTGTCTGTGTGTGCCTGTGCCTGTGCCTGTGTGTGTGTGTGTGTGTGTGTGTGTGTCTTACCTTCAGATGACTTTCCTCAGAACTTTTTCTCGCTTACCTAATACACCCCCCCCCTCCTCCCCCCCCTCCCCAGACACACACACACACACATATATATATATATATATACATACACCACCACGACTCTGTCCTCCCCCTCCTCCTCCTTTCTGCACCTCAGACACACACACACACACCCGACACGCATACGCACCGAGAGACTCTAATAAAATCGCTTATCCTTTTATACAAAATGTGCCCAGGAAAGCAAACAAATAAAAAAAAGGGGGAAGGAAAGATGTGCGTGGGCAGTGGCAGGCGATAATGGCCCACCTGATGTAGAAGGGCAAACAATATACATATATATGTCTGTATCTGTGTGTGTGTGTGTGTGTGTGTGCACAAGTGGTAGAGGCGGAGGACGGAAACAAAACATCATGCTCACTGTGTGGTGAAAGGCTCATGTATCCTAGTACCTTCTACACATTTCACATCGCTTTATGTTGTCAAGTTTTGATTATTTATTGTTAAATATATGTGCCTCCTGAATGTGTGTATGTGTGGTTGCCCCGTCCGCTACCCGTATCCATGGCGCAACTGGACAGGCTAGAGCGTGTCGATGAGCCCTGGGAAAAAGTATGGGCGTGAAAGAGAAAACAGAATTGTGAGACGAGAGGTGGAAAGAAGTGAACATGCCCCATATCAAACTATACGTTATCGTTGCCTACCTTTGCCCATCGCGCGGACACCCCTCTTCATCTCACCTCCTCACACTGGCCCTCCACGGAATACGCAAAACAGAGTTCTCACATAATGCCGACCATACCTTACAACCACACCTTTCTTTCCAACCCTTGTGCAAGATGACGGGCAAGTCGTCCGACCCTGTAATGTAGTACCTACAGGGACTGATAGACCTCAAGGGCCAGGGAGTCCTCTCAAAGGAAAAAAAAAATCGACAAGCTGCAGGAGACAGCCCTGCGGGATTTCGTCGGCTGCGAGAATGACACACGTCTCTACCCGTGGAAGAGCGGGGCCCGACAGTTGGAGAGGCAACAGGAAGGTCTTCTAGGCAAAGCTGGAGAATTTTCGACGCCCAGCAACAACTCCAGTAAGAGAGTGGGGTTTATCAACCGGGCAATGTACAACTCTCTCACCACGGCTGACGTCGTCTTGGCGGCGAACACCACGTTTGCACCCGACGGAGAGGGCAATGCTATGGACGTGGTGGCGCTCCTGCTCATGGTTGACCTAGCGAAGCAGGTCACATACCACAACTGGACCCTTGCCAAGCGGCTGTACCCCGACCGACTCGACGCCATTCGGGCACGGGTCATGGCCCTGCAGTATCCTCTCTTCCCCCCCCCCTCTCCCACACACACACACAAAAAAAAAAAACAGTTGGATGCGTTACATTTTCTGATGCTCGAGGCGACTACGCCAGCCATCGCCGGAGATCCCGCAGACACCTCGGAGGCGAATGCCACCATCTCGCGGTTCCTTCGCCGATGTTAGGGAATGGATCTGCTCCGGTATAGGGGGCAGATGGTCCGCAGGCCGCGACATTGACGGAGGGCTTTGGCGGCAGTGGAGCGGCGCCTACCAACAAACCGCAGGCGACCCAGGCGCAACCCAATGAGGCCGTCGAAGCGAGGCCAGCTGCAGCTGAGATGGCATGGGGGGGGGGGGGGGCCTGAGAGTGCCAGCGACGACGACGGACCGGCACGTCTTGGTTCAAAAAAAAAAAGAAAACAAAGAACTGAGCGGGTCTCCACGGACCCTGTCCAGACCCGCTCGGGAACTGGACGCCATTCCTCAGAGGTATCTCGCACAGGTCATGGTTTTAACGTGTGACAGGTTATCATATTTCGATGCGCACCGCATCGAGTCGACTCACCGGGCTGCACGGTCGGCATGAAGTCCTTTACTTTTTCCCCTGTTTATCCGCCATCGCTGGGATTGCGGGCACCCTCACGTGGAAGCAAAGGACGGACAAGTATGAGATGACAACTTATGAATCTGCCCTGTTGGAGACTGTTCAAGGCGACTTGCGCAAACAACTCCAATCCCGATGGCCAAAGTTGGCACTGGTTGGCAGAAACTGTGCCAAGCAGCCCCGCGGTAGCGAGGACTGTGACCTGTACAAGGTGGCGTCGTTCTTTTTTTTTTTCCATTACTTTGCTTGGGCGACTGGTGATGCGCCGACATTGGCAGCGCAGCTACGTGTACTCCTCAGCCGCGCCGTGCGGGAGGGGGCGGCAAGGTTTCAGCTCTAGGCTCTTATGCGGCAGGAACTGGAGGGCGACGAAAGGAACCCGACAGCTCGCCCCCTCGACCGGGGGAGCAGGAGCGCTGGAAGGGCGGCCGCGTGTGGACAGTGAAGAAGCTTGTAGAGGCACACAACAAAGCGGTGACAGTTGCGTTACATGCTCGTCGCCGCAGCGCTGGCTAACCTTTTCGGATGGAGCGACACGCTCGTTCGAGACCGGCCGACCCGCCGGCGTGGCGGAGGCGCTTATGCGCATGGGGATTACAGTGCGCCTTTGCGGAGAGCAGCAAAGCAGCACGCACCCCGGGCTAACCCGGCAGTTGGGGGAAGGACTGATCGTTTCATTTCGGGGCAAAGCCCACCGGCACGCCGACGGCCCGACAAAAAAGGGGCATACAACGGTCACTGGGTTTTGGCCCAGCGCGGGGTGGAGGATGCTGAGGTGAACGCACTGAGCAGCCTGGACAACACGGACACGGCTTCAGTGCGGACGTCAGAGGGCGTAATGCCCTGGCGCGGTTTTTGCACGAGCAGCACCAAGCGTTCCACAGCGAGACGGTTTTCCCCCTTACAAAAAAAAAACGGGGGCGCCTGTCCGAGGGGGTGGGGTATATCTACTCAGACAGACCCCCCACCCCCACCCCTCACGTCAGTCCGGTGGCGTGGGCAGCGGTGACACAGGAGGTCCGCAACAGACATGTGCGGTGGCTACGGGGGCGCTCCGTTGCATGCCACACGACCTGCTCGAGCTCGAACAAGCCCAGGTAGTGGTCGACGATCTCCCGCACGCCGGCGATCATGGAGGGCGTGCAGCTCAACCCCCCGCTCCACACGAACCAAGCCGACAGGATCGATTAATGAATTGACCTCACCGGAGTTCCGAGCTGCAGCCAGCGCAGCGAGGCACTTCGAACGCGAGGCGATGGCACACCCCGCCGGCCCCGCTGAGCGTTGGAGAGATTCAGGCCGCGTACCAGGAACCGAGTCGCACCCACCCAATGGCGGCGCTGTTCCTCCGACAGAGTTGGCACTGCCCAGCCCGCGCGCGGCGGGGGGGGGGGGGGGTTCCATCCTGACGAGAGATGTGAACATCTCGGAGATGTTCGACACCTCGACGACAGCCCTCGTGAGCACCATGATTCGCTATGGGAAGGGTGCGAAATTCCGCGGCCCGAATGCGATTTGGACACGTCTCTTTCGCGAGGATGTGTCGCTCCCGTTGAAGCCCCGTCAGCAGCCGGCGGGTCAACCCGGCAGCCGCCCTCCCGTCGAACCGCAAAGGCGCGGCACGCCACATGGCAACGCACGGGGTATCCGAGGCGGACCTCATGCGAGTCACAGCGCCGCGCGTGCCCTCCTTGCATAGAATAATGCTGCTGGGGGAAGCTCCGGGGACGCAGGCCTTTAGCGTATCCGACAGCGACCTCTACGCGGAGATCTGCCGCATGCAGGGGGGGGGGGGTCTTCCCCCTGTCGATCACCACCACCACCACTCAGCGGGTCCGTCGTGCAGAGTATGCCCACAGCGCACAGCGCTAGGCACGAGTTCTCGACGGCGGCCTTACGTTCCATCGATCCGGCCAGATGTACCGGTTCGCGTACGTCGCGCACCCTGAAGGCGATGCCCGATGTAGCGCGTGCTGTCGAGGTGGGCAGGCTCGAGCGCTGCGACTGGCAACCTCGGGTCCCCGCCGCGCGTCGACCCCCGCCTGGAGGCCATGTCGGGAGGGAACGTGTTTGCGGTACTCGAGATGAAGGGGAGGGGAGACGGCTGATCACGCAGCCCGCCCGCCCCCCCCCCCCCAACGCCCCCCTTATCGGGAAGCACGAGCTGCCACGTATTGCCCAGCCATCGCGCCTGGGGCGCCGGCAAAACCTGAGGTACGCACGTTACATGCTGCAAATTTATCTTCCGCGCTCGCGACCAGACGCTTTACCGATGCTGCACGCTACCCACCGGGGCACGCTGGAGCGTCGCTATTGCGCAGGGCGTGTGACGTGGACCATTGTGGGCATTGACACACCCGTGGTAGTGTACACGAAGATCGATAACATTCTGGTGGCGGCACGTGAGGGACAGGAGCTGGCGCTTTTGAGCGCGGTATGTCAGGATATGCAACGCATTCGGACGGCAAATCTGCTGACGACGCCTAACAGGGAAAAGCTGATCGCGATGTCTAACGAGGGCATTCTTTCTTTGGCGAGAGCGGGCAACACCTTCATCGGCGAGGAGTACCACTGGGACGGTCAGCAGCGCGTCGTGCGCAACTCACGCAAATCGGTGGCGAGGCTCAAGCCGTCATTGGCGGCGGCGCGCTTCCCGTGCAGGTCCCTTTGCCTCAGTGGCATCTCTGGTGATGTACGCCGGTGCCTCTCAACGGTCGGCGAGTTGCTGGTTGAGAACCCCTGGTGGTGCATTGCTGACCCCGCACATGCGAGCTACGACGACGCGATGTGCGACACCGATGCCTCGGCTCACGGCTGGGGGAGTGGTGGGTTTCCGATCTTTACGAGCACCACGAGATCCGTGGAGAGCACTTCACGGCGCGGCGATCCTCCTCCTGCAGATTTTTTTCTCTCTCTCTCTCACACACACACACACGGACTCGTGTCGCGTAGGGGGCCGGTGCTACGCATTGCCTTGGTGGCGGGCCAACCATGCCATCGTAAAGAAACACCGCAAGCACAACGGTTACGGCGGCCTCGGCAGGGGGCTACTGCCTATACCAGCTGCTTGCACTGACGACGAAACGCATGCACAATGGAACTACGCACGTGCTGTTTTTCTTCAGTGGCACCGACAACCCGGCCGACGAGCTGTCACGGAACTCCCAGTGACAGTTGCGGCTTGACGGGAGGTCACGAGGAGGCGAGCAGATGACTTGGCGGTGCCGCTGCTACGTATGACCTGGTCCCCGCTTGCGGGGGGGGGGGGAGGGGGGGGTTTGAGGGGTTAGAGAACAGGGACGAAGATGGTCCACTGCGGGGAGAGCGACACGCTCCACCCGACGGCGGGCGCGTGAGGGGCACCTTGGTGGGCACAAGCAACAACTACCAGATGTCGTTACCGAAGCCTCCGTGCCGCCTCCAGACACTGGAGGGAGCGGCTAAGGGACAAACGCACAAGACGGCCACCAACGAAGAGGGTGAGGCACACCACACGGGTTAGGTAAGACTACGAGGATGCGGTCTGGTCCGAGCCACCAGTCTGCTTATAGAAAGAAACGAGCCCGCGAACGCGGCGAAGTTGAAGCATCAAGTGTGTGTGTGTGTGTGTGTGAGGCTGGAAGACGCATGCGACCAGCAGGAGCCCAGCCCTGTGCGTCACTTTCTTCACTCCCTCTTTTCCCGTTCACTATGTACTCAGTCGCACGACAGTCTTCTCCAAGTGATTGATCGTCTTGGACGAAATAAATCAAGCAGCGCCTGTATATGTGTCTCTGATGCGGCCATGAGTTTTGGCGTCCAGCGCAAGGCTTGACGAGAGAGGAGAACAAAAGATGAGAAGAAGAGGAGCCTCCCTCCCCCTTCCTATACCGACCTCTTTCGATGGGTGTCCCCAAAACATCGCTGGTAGATTATTATTTTTTTTTTTTAATTTCTCTTGTTGCGTGTGTCCGCACATGTCCGTGCACATCCGTTTCCATCTCCTAGTCTCTTCTCTCCCCTCCTTTCTCGCTCCTCCTCCACACACACACACACACACACACGCACGCACGCATGCGCGCAACGTGATGTGATGACATAGATATCCACTCTTCACCACCACCGCCGCCGCCGCCGGTAAACTTTGGATGCGCGGAAGGGGATACAAACGCATCGCAGCCCGGTCCCTCCAGCAGTGGCAGAAGCTCGACTACAACTTGCTATGTGACCGTCAGCTGCCCACACCGCTGCACGCAACGCTGCGGCTTCCCGTGCGTGGCGCGGTGCAGACACCATCGCCTCCATCCTCTCCACCAGCGCACGCATCTGTAGACTTGCAGCTGGCGACAAATAATAGTGCCGTGCTGCAGTGGTGGCGGCGCGAGTACGGCATGTTTCTCCTGGAAAGTAATGCAGGGGCTCCAGGGACTGCGAACACAATGACGGCCTCGACGCACCTACTGGCCAGTGCACGTGTCAGCGCCCACATTGGTCCACCAGCGCCTCCGCTGGGCTACCCCGAGTACATTGCGATGGAGGCAAAGCAATACACCGAAGGTGTCCTACAGAGTGAGACGTACGCTTACCAGCACGCGGCAATGACAGGCACCGTCCCGGCGCCGCCACCCGGCGCACACTACCTTTCGCCGGTCAAGTGGATCCAGCAGCCGCTGCTGAACGGCTTCGTCGCACAGCGCCTCACTGCGCACGCCGGCCTGACGACTGGCTCGCTCCTCGATGCCCGGCGTACGGCGAGGACACTCGGTCGTCAGCTACCGCCTTTTGGGCTTTCGCCGTTCTATGCAGCCAACGAATTGCTAGATCGGTGGTGCCTCTTCGGTGAGGCGGCAGCCCTGGTACCACCCACGCACTCCCCATCAACCGCCGCCCTGAACCCAACGCAACCGTTGCGGCAGCCACATGATGACCCTGCTGTGCATCACCTCCGCATCGCTGAACTGGCGCTCGGCTCGGCCTTATTGTCAAACTACCGCGCTGTGTGGCTGAACGGTGCCGTTCTCTCGCACTCCAAGACGGGCCGGTCAGTCCTTGTCATCGGCCCCCGGCGCAGCGGCAAGACCACGCTAGCGCTACACTGCATATCGGCGGCCGCGGCGCAGGCATCCAG
The DNA here is from genome assembly GCA_000333855.2 of Endotrypanum monterogeii. NCBI lineage: Eukaryota > Euglenozoa > Kinetoplastea > Trypanosomatida > Trypanosomatidae > Endotrypanum > Endotrypanum monterogeii. The sequence continues at coordinate 214,391 of CM007323.1, forward strand.
TACCAACAACGATATGCGACTGACGGCGGCGGAACATTTCTTCCTCGCAGCTGGGACGCCTGTGCGACGCATGCTTGACCCCACCTGCGCACCGCCCACCTCGCCAACGATCCTCGCGTGCTCTCTGCCGCACCAAATAACCGTGGGTCTCGGAGCCGTACTGGGCACCCTGCGACCAAACCCCGGCTTAGCCTCATCCATTGTAGATCTCCCGCCTTCTCTCCAGACTGAAGCTGGTCTACGCACGTTCTTGTCCAACACAGATGGTGTTCTATGGAACATGAGCAAAACGTTCCGCGTGCGACTGGAGGACACCCAGACGCCATCGTCGCCCCACCCCGTGACGCTGTGGGAACCCCTCGCGGTGAACACGTTAGCTGGCATCGTGCTGCTCGACTGGGACCTGGGGGAGCTCTTCAACACGTCAAAGACACCGGTGCGCAACGCAGTTCGCCGAATCCCGCTGCACGAGGGCGGACTCGAAGAACTCCTGACACGTGGAAAGGACTACATGTTTCATGGACATCACCTCTTGCAATCTGTCTACAGCGCGCCGCATGACGCGCCCCCTCGGTTTGCAGAGGCACTGAAAGGTGAGCTGGCCGCGGCGCCGCCGCAGTCCACCGCACCAGCACTGCACTGCATCGAGGGCTCTGTGAACTTTGACCTCGCCACGCAGCTCCTGACGAACCTCCTCAAGTAACGCCGAGCGGGAAGGGAGGGTAGGCCGGTTAGCCCCGAAGAATCGAACCCCGCGGGGGGGGACTGCCCATCATTTTTTTTTTTCCACTAATCACAAAAACGCTCGGGTAAATAAATTTTGAAAAAGGGGAGAGCCCCAGGCCCCCCAGAGCGTCCGCGCCCACCGAAACGCCCCCCCCCCCCCTCCCCCACGCAACCAAACCAACCGGGGGGCGGCGACCCCAAAAAGGCGATTTGGCCCCAGGGCACCCGCCACCGGAAAAAAATCCGAGACGGCGCCCACAGCGAACAACCGCTCACGCACAGACCCCCCCCACCCTTACCAAAGCCCCGCCGAAAGGCGCCAGCACCCCGGCAACCCAAGCTGCGAGGCGCGCCATATCGCCGCGCGGGCCCGGGCCGCCCCGCTGCCTTTTTTCGAACGGGGTCCCCCGGTCGGGTTTTTTGGGGGGGCCGCCGCGGGGATTTTCGCCCCGCCCCCCCTCCCGGGGGGGAAGCAAGGCGAGCAGGGGCCCGCCGGCACACGGGACTGCCCCCACGAGCACGGCCAAAAGCCCCCCCCCCGGCAAACGAACAACCCAGCCGCGCCACAAAACCGACACCCCCCACATCCATCACCGAACCCCCCCTACCCCGGCAAAGGGACACGGCGAAACCACACACACACATCACGGGCCCCCTGTTGGCGCCAAAAGCGGGCCGGCAAAACCGCCCGCCGGGGGACCCCCCCCCCAAAAAAAAAGCCACCCAACCACCAAAATGAATCCCAAAAAGCAGAGATACTCGCATACTGCCCCAATGCTTTTCACATGACCCAGCCCCCGCCCCCGGCCCGCCACACATCCATAGTAATAATAATAATGAGACGGCCAACAGCAGACACAAAAACCCAACCCCAGCACAAAAAAAAGACGAAAACTTTCTCTTAGTAATTAGAGAGGGAAAACGTGCCATTACCCATGTTTACCCCAATCCCCCGCTGTTCCACTCCGGGCGGGGCATTCGGGGGCCCCAAGCAAGAGCGATGGGGAAACCAAAAAAAAACAAAGAAAAACTTTATACACATACCAGAAACCATTCCTTCTGCGTATTGTTCGCATTTTGAAACGCTTATAAAATGAAAACCGTTGGCTTTTTTCTGCGGTTTGAAATCGCTGAACAACCTGATTGGACACCCGGAAGCAGAAATAGAACAGCAACGAATTCTGAGCACAACCCGGAAATATTTTCAAGCGGTGGGTGGGATAAACTCCACCCCAGCAGTCCCCATGAGACTTAGCCCTGCATTGGTTGGGTGTGGTTTCCGGAGCCGCATTTACAGTTGACATTGGGCACCGGGTTTGTTAAGGATCCAGCCGAACCCGCCAGCAAATCCCAAGGAGTCATTTTTCACCTTACACATATCTTACGCAGGCTAATCGACTAACGAATATTCCCCAATGCTTCTGAATGATTCGAGGGCGTTTTCCCTCCCACAGCGATTGCATAAAACCGTTTGGGGCACCACTCGAAAGAGATCCCGCACTTACAGCTCTAGGATTGGCACCTCGCGAGAAATGTTGCCCAAGAGTATGCAGAAGTGGTGGGGATTAGGGAAATTTTTGTCAACTTTTCGAATTCATTTTTGCTGCGTCGGGGGTGGGGGGGGGCCTAATGCCCCATCCCGGCCAGCCCCCCCAAGACCAGGGGCAAGGACCCCCGACCCCCCGACGCCGACAAAAAAAGAACCCCCCACCGGCAACACAGGGTATTTATTGACCCAGCAAACGCCACCCAGAGCCGGCTTGTTTTGAAAAACGGAAGCATTGTAGCCAATAATTCAACTGTTCTGAGAACAAGAAAAAGCCCAGGGCTATAACAGTGTCTCTGGAGAAAGAAGACCGGTCACCCCGCACACCCGCCACCGCACCCTGACTTCTTTTGTGAAATTTGAGAAGCGCGTTTCCCATAAAAACCCCTTACCTTCCACCAGGGGAATTTACATGTACATCAAATATTTTTGGTGTTATTCTTGGATAAATTCATTATCTCTGGCCAAAATGTGAAATAAACACCGATCTTTTTAGTTGCACGGTGGATCCTTTTCAGCACATGGCAAAACACGCGCCTCACCCAGCGCCTGTCACAAGAAAACCTACCAAACCAATACCACCAGCCCCCGTGAGACGCAATGGAATATTCCTGGGTTAATGCCGATAGATTGCTCACAACCCTGTGATTATGTGCACAGAGGTTTCTCGTCTTGCGCATTTGTAAATTTTGACCAACTTAATAGAAACTACCTAATTTACCCAGAAAAAAATTTCAATATTCTTGAATATATATGTATATATCGAGTCTCGTATCTCCTTTAATCATTCGTTTTACAGAAAACATCTCTATCTCGCGAGGAACTCACTTTTGTGGTGGTAGTTGTTTTCTTTCGCCTTTTTCGGGCACCAGGTGGGATACCCCCGGTAGTTTTTGTGGAGGTTATTTGTTTCCCAGGATTTTGCATGGCGTATATGTCGGTTGCTCAGGTTTATCCGAACACACATAAACCTGTGTGCCCAATCACGATATCCCAGGGCAAAAGAAATTCCAGAGATATATAGTCGATGATTGCGGAAGTATATGTGGTAACCTCAAAACTATACCAAAATTTGCGACATCTCGACTGCGCTGTGTGGTGAATACAGAATCCTGTTTGCAGTTTCGTATCTTCAACAGTCTCCTTGGATCCTTGTAGGTGTTTCTGTTGGGGCCAAAAACGAATACTTCAAGCACAGGTCGAAGCCAGCCGATATTCAGGCGTCAATATTACATAGGTGTTGCTACCATCCCCCTTTTTATTTTACCAATAGTCACTCTGTCCGTGTATTTCTGTGAATTATCGAATTCCTTTGGTGCTCGCAAGGGGATTTGATTTCTGGATTTGGGGGTGGCCGGGCGTTTGGGCTGTTTTCGGCATTGGCAGTTGGCGGGTCCACGCCAGAAGCCAGACCCCACGACCAGCGCCGGAAATGCCGAGAAGGTAATAAACCTCTCCAATCCATAAAATATCTAGATAGAAAGTTGAAAAAAATATATTGTACAGAAGATATATTCTTGTGTATCTCCGTGTTGGCAAAACGTCGCTTGGAAAAGAATCCCGGTGGCCCCGCCGAGGTTCAGCAGCACCGGAACGGGCTTTGCGCTCGTGGTGGTCACAGCCGCTCGCATCTAGGTGAATCCAAAAGACCTGCCGGTAGGAAAGATGAAGAGAGGCACAAGGTGTTGAGTAGGGGCTGCCTGTGAAGATTAGTATCCCGGTGATGCTCCTTTGACGTGCCTGATGTCCATGGCGTGTTTCGCTACAAGGGTTGAGTCTGTTTTACTCTTTGCGGCAATTCTCTTACCATAGCCTTTATTCTTCTCTGCATGGGTTTGGATTAACGAAGGTCCTGGGATCCCTTTTTTAAACAGCTAAATGCTCAACCCCCTATACGGTAAGGCCCGTTTGGCCGCGGTTCTCGTCGGGGGTCGTGTCCCCCGATGGCCCGTTGCCGGGGCATCCTCGCGCGGGTTGTGTTGATGGTTGTGGGCGATAGTTTCGAAGATGGTCTTTTGAAGGCTTCTGGAGGCATTATTAGTCAAAATCTTTTAGAGGCTATTTGTTTGCGGTACTTTTCGTTTCACTTTCACAATTTTATCGCAAACAATATGCGTGTGGCCCGTTTCCGCCATCAAGTGAGAAGGGGCCCGGCAAGCCCCATGCCCACAAGGGCGCCCCGTTGAACTTTTGTGGGTGTGCTTCTGCCAGATGGTGGGCTATAAAAGGCAGCAAAACCAAGAGCTTGATCACGAAAATATGTGCTTGCATTCGTATACGTTTTCTCTTCTTTCATCACCTCCGTTCATCGGCGGTGGAGAAGCCACATCATCTCTGCTATATTATTTGGCTATCTTTTCTTGCGTGCTTGAAATTTCATCCTCAAAACGTTGGAGTGACACAGGTGTTTGCGTTTCCTGGCGCTTTTTTCCAGCTATTTTGGCTTTGCGTTGTGTATCCCGGGGGGGCTGGTGGGAAAGTTTTGCCAAAAGTTCTAGGTTTACATATTTTGTGTGTATATACAGGTTTTCGGTTATTATCCTTTCATTTACAATTACCCCATGGGCGAAGTGGATGATATTACTTCGAAGCATATGTTTACCACAGTTTTCGGCAAATTAAAGTTCCTGTGTTAGTTCTATTGGGTGACGGTCTGTTGCCTGCAGTTGTTTTTGCCCTTTTCATAGGATTTTAGAGCCCCTTTCCGACGTTTTAGCTCCACCATGAATGGTGCCAAAGCTCTTCCCGATAGGACGATTCTGGGTCATGTCAATGTGGCTCGTGTTGCTTTTATTTCTTTCTCGCTCTTTTCTGGGCGTCTCTTTTCCTTGTGTGTTGTCACGGCCGTGGTTTGGAAACGGGCCCAAAAGAGGGAAAACACTTCCGGAAAACCAAGGGATTGCGGTCTGCGGGTGGTGGTGGTGGTGGTGGGGTCGTGTGTGTGTTTCTTGGGGCTTTTGTCATGTGTTTTGGCCCCCCACCTGGCGTGGCCCACGGGGGCAGCAGTGGCGCAGCCTTTTCTCCTGTTCCGTGCTCGGGTGTATTCTGGGGCGCCGCGGCCGGCTGCTGGGATAGTTTGCCAAGCTTTGCGCGGGTCTTGGTGGGTGGGGGCGGGTTCCGCTGTGGCTTGCTCGTTTTCTTCTCTCTGTGGCGTGGGTTGCGTTTCTGCGGGTGCTGGTGGGGTGGCGGCCTTCGCTGGGGTGGGCGGGGTTTTTCCCGGTGTCGTGGGGTGATGTCGGCTGGCGTCGGTGGGCCGTGTGTGGCGCCGTGGCGCGTGTTTGCAGCTGCCTTGTGTGTACGTGTGTGCTGTCGGGGTGGTCCTTGTGCGTGTCAGTTGCCGTTTCGCCCGGCACGTTTGTTGCTGGATGTTGTATGTTCGTCTGGGGCGGGGGGCTTTTCATGAAGATACGGGATGCCGTGGGGTATCTTGATTTTCTTTTCTTAACGGACAGGGGCGGGGTGTTTCCCATTATCCCGCGCGTGGGGTGCAGTATCTGGGGGTTGCGGGTGCAGACGTCGGGGGCGCGAGGGGTGAGAGGCTTGGGGCTTCCGTTGGTGGTGGCTGGGGTATGCGTGGCGTTGTCTTGGGGGTGGCTGCGGGCGTGGGGGTTGTTGTGCTATTGGCGTGATGGACGGTATCCGCCGCCGTTGCGGCGCGTTTAGGCAGCCGTTTCTGCCCACTGGGGGGGGGGGGTGCCGTACCTCATCCAAGGGGTGGGCCTCTAGGCGTCACGCGTGGCAGCGCGAGTGGTGGTGAGTAGCTTTTGTGGGCTGCTCAACGGATATGGGCAGCATGTGAAAGAGGGATCGCCTACTGAGGATAGGGCAGGGATTGCATTGGCTTGTTCCGGCGTTTGCTTGCCAGTTTACGCTGGGTAGAGGACCATTTGCCGAGGGTAATGTTTAGCCATTGCCTTGCAGCAGCTTGTAAAAATCGACAGAGGGCATGTGTGAAGCTACACTGCGCGTCGTTGTCGTGGGGCAAAAATCTCTCCTCGGTAGCTTAGCGCATTTGGAGTGGTTGAAATGGCGTTTGGAAAAGCTCATAAGATTCATTTCGGTTGAAGACAGTTCGGCATGAACTGGAGTTAGATATTGAAAGACCCTCAAAGATGACTCGCATGATATTCATCCATAAGCTCACACTCCGGTATAACATGCGGCATTAGTGATTGTTTTCGGCGATAATATCTGCAAGCTTGGGAGTCTCAGAAGGCATCTTGCAGCCAAGAGCAGAGCATCCACTTGTCCAGTGGGGAACGATGAGGCAGTGGCCAAAGAGCGCGTGAGCTAGTTGGCGGTCATGTGCAGAGGCGTTTGTCTGCAAATCATGGGTGTAGCTTTTTTTCTCGAGATTTCAAAAAAGCCTTTTTGTGTGTGAGTTTGCTCTAGTGATCATTGCCCAGCTCTGTTACCTTTTCCATATGTAGCATGCAGCGGTCAGTGTTATGAGAGGGTACTGGTATTCACTTTAGATGTTGAAGTCTTTGTTCTGGTAAACAAGTGGCAGAGCGCAAGCATCCAAGAGAAACGCTTGGCTATCGAATCGCGGCTGTACGAAGGAAACACTGCTCTCATAATTAGTCTTGCACTAAAGGAGTGCGATTCTACTTGCGTAATCATGTGTTTTCCTCTTAAAAGAGCTGTGACGTCGGAGTCTTGACGATTTGTTCGATGCACTAGAAGCAAAAGTAAACGCATCCGCATTCATTGCTGTGTCAAACTTGTTCTAGTTTTCTGGCTTTGTTGTTATTGTCGTTTCAAGCGTTTTTTTGTTTTCTCTAGGTCTCGTCAGAATATCGTCTAGATATTGTATTCGATAATGTGTTTTCTTTTTCAGTACAACAGCAAAGGTGTACGGACGATGATATACCCCTTTTGATTCTTGTGCACTGCTATGTAGTAAGGAATCGCAGTATTGAAAGGCATGAGAACATACTCAAGAAATATATGTTTTTCCCTTTGGGACTTGTTCCGCTGGACTTTTCGAGGGCGATTTGTTTGAAGTTTCCTGCTTGCGTGGATCACAGCACTCAGCGCACGTGCTCCAGATCGGTCCGGTTAATAGGCGCAGTCTCTGATGCAGTCAAGTTACCCGAGCTGTCTCGAGAAGAGCAGCTTGCATCTTTCCATTTTGCGGATATTGAGGAGATGATCAATTTACGAGCTGTCAACAATCTTGCCAAGATTTCACAGAAGTCACAAATCTAGCAGGGTTACCGAACCCAGTCGTGAGGCTTTTTTTCTCGGAGGCACGTCGAAGGCAGCCACAGCCAACACCACAAATGGCTCCTGTCGTGCGACTGGGGTGGGCGATCGTGTGAGAAAAATCTCTCACTGGATTCATCGTGCGTCTTTTTTTCTAGCTCCCACAAAATTCCCTTTCATGATGGGAACGCTGGAGAGATCTGTAGAGAAAAAAGTCCGAGATATAAAGAGGTTTGGAAACGTTCATGAAGTTCACTAAATTGAGGTCACCACTCGCATGACACGATATTAGAGATAGTCTGTGGGTGATATAAATATGTTCGATAGGAGCTGGAGAAGGGCTCTCTGGGCATTAAGCACATGTTCTTGTGTCTGTGTCGCTTCTCACTAGTGACTGTCTTTTGTTGGTGATATTTTCTCTCCTTAGTCCGTTTTCTCGTTTAGCATTCGACCCTTTTTTTAGCTGAACAGATTGATTTCGAGTACTTATTCTTGGTAGATACATCTGGCATTCGTACCACTGCGAGTGCTACAGGTGGCTTCTTGTATTTAAGCTTCTCAACTATAACGCTTGTTTCTCTCCACGCATTATCTCGGTGTTGGGTATCTTGCTTTCATTCTGAAGGGTGTGCCCTTGGCAAATATTTCCTTCCGCAGACATGAGGAGACAGGTTTTGTCCTTCACTGGCGCTTCGCAACCATACATGGCCGGCTATGTTTAAGCTCAATAGAGTAACTTGACTTTTGACGTACCTCATTGCTCTTCAATTGTGCAGAGCATGCTACTTTGTTTTTCCTGCTGGTGTTGTCAGGGTTTATGTACCTCTGCAAGATCTTTGGGGACCAAAAACGTATAAATGTGTCTGCCCGCATCTTTCGAGTCTTTTCTACAGAATAGTGTATATTTGTGCTGTTGTTCTTCGCGTGCCTGGCTTCAAAAAAAAAAAAATACTGGTCACTTTATATGTGTCAAGTACATCTGCGGGTTTCATCTGCGCTTTCGTTTCGGTTGGCTGCACGGTGTGATTTTTCTCTTGGAATAGGTTAGTCTCAATCTGAACATGTGGTTTACTGCTCGTGACGGCACTAATAGTGACTTCAATAATGAACTTTTGCTTATCTAAACTACAGACACGACTGGTATCTGATCACTGTGTGCAGCAAGTTATTGACAATACCTGCGTTGTGCTCTGAATCCGTTGATGCCTCACAGAAATAGGTTTCAGCAAATTGCTGAGGTATGTTTATTAGAGTGACTGGTCTCCATCTCACTTTTTTGTGTCCCTCCTCGTTTCATTGTGGAGGCGTTGTACGCTTTCGTAGCGGGTTGTCGTTGTGAAGATACTATTTTTTTTTCCGGCTTGGTTGCCGACGTAGTTTCTTGCAGTAGACAGCATCGGGTGTGGATTGACGTGTGTGTGTGTGTTAGCAGAATGTCGGAGTTGACTTGCTGCAAGCGGCGACGGTGCACGATTCATGCCAGCCAGTGGAATTTGTTGAAGTGCTTCACTCATTGGAGCGGCGAGAGGTATTAGTGACCTTATATGTACGAATAGTAGCTTATTCAGCTGGTTGCGAGCGTGAGCTGACCTCGACCACAATGCATCTTGGTCGCAGAAGTTGACTTGTAGACGTATTTCTCATGTACTCTGTAGCCGTACAGTGCAAGACTCCTCAGGAAATTTTCGTAAGCAGCGTCAAAATATCTAGGAGGCACTTGTGGTTAGAGTGTAACCAGTTTTTCGTTTCACCCATCGAGAAAGGAGGCGAGTGGAAGCAGCGGTGATGATGTCGTCAAGTCGCAGAAAACACTACTAGCGTTGTCAAGTACAGTAGATGTCGAGCATACCTATCACAGGCGTGGCGTGGTGCAGGCACGCAGGATCGAGTAAAACTTTGTTTCTCATGGTCTATGTGCTTTTTTGAAGTCTCCGGGTGTAATCACGCTGTCGTGCACTTCGCCACTGCTCGCTGCCGGGCCCGTTTAATCTCCTTAAAAAAAAAAGGATGACAAGATTGTAGAAGAAAAAAAAACAGTTTTCTAGTGTATACAATACATCATATGGACATGGGTGCCATGTGACAGAACAAGAAGCTATACGTGTTTGCAGAAATAGGTTTTGAGTTGCGCTGTTAATGCTTTGGTACTGACGACGCGAGTCTAGGTCTGAGTTTTGCACCCATATTGTATGTAGAGTCCATTGCTTGTTTCAGTGTTTGAAAACTGTGGCGGTTGCGGGAAATTTTCCACTTGAGGTTTCCACAAACATACTGCTTTTCATATACGTGCTTTTGGAGCGTTCTTTATTTCTCTTGTTTTTTTTTTTTCCACCTCTCCCACTACACTTCCGGTGTTGTTGATCAGCACTTGCTTACGTGCTGTCGAGCAGCTGCTGAATCATCACAAGATATAAAATTCGTACTTGGGCTTAAGAGCTGCATAAGAGAGGCTAGCTGAAGGCCTTTTCATACCGACTCACGTTCACTCCCTTTTTTTCAATGCCATCAAACACAATCCTGGTCACGGCGCCTAGGGTGTATTCGGAGCGGTTTGCGAATGCACTCGAGTCCTACCACCTCGAGCCTCTTACAATTCCGGTAATCGAGACACTGGCGACACCGGAGTCGGCTGCCATGTGTGCGCTCCTAGAGCATGACCTCGACGGCATCGACTACATTGCCTTCTGCAGCCGATGCGCCGTTGACTCGCTAAAGGTTGCCTTGGATCGCCGCTACAGTTCTATCGGTGAGCGAATGGCGGAAGGCATTGACAATGCACCCACTGAGGGCGAAGAGAAGCAAGGCAGAGCCATATCATCCGTTCTCGCCAAGTGCGCTTTGGCAGCGATCGGCAAAGATGCTGACTACGTTCACGAGAGGCTGGGCATTCACCCCGCTATATGCCCAGATGAGCCGAGCCCTGCTGGCATCGCCGGAAAGTTGGCCGAGAATGGTCGCCAAGAGGGACGCACGATCGCCGTGCTGGCGCCACTTGTGAAGGGCTTCCCTGAGCCGGATGTGGTGCCGCAGTTTGTCGACCAGCTGAAGGGAATGGGTATGAACGTGGTTCGGGTCGACGCATACGTGACGCGCCCCGTGAGCGAAGAGGCCGTCTCTGCTGCTGTGGCGGCGTTGGCGGATAAGAGTGTTCGCGGGGTGGCCTTCACCAGCGCCGGCGAGATCGCCGTGCTGCTGCGTCACTCCCCTCAGTGTCTCGCAGGCGTTGACGTTGCTTGCTTTGGTCCCTACACCGCGGGATTTGCGACCAAGCACGGTGTTGCCGTCTCCTGTGTGGCGAGGGATTTCAGCTCGTTTGCCGGGTTCGCTGCCACTCTCGAGCGGCACTACGCAAGTGAGTGAGAAACGCCTGCCGTGCTTTTGGTGTGTCCTCTTTCTCGGTTTTCAGTCTTTCCGCCCGTATATCTGCGCTGCTGGTGGTCGTCGGCATCTCTGCATACGCTGTCCGGGCACCTCTTTACCTCACGATCATCGAGTCGGTCTCTTTGTGGCGGTGATCCAGCGCTCTTCCATGGGAGGGTGGTTCGCTACGTGGCGTGTTGTGGTCTCGCTTCCTTCTGAGCAGAGGGTCCCCTTTTGCTCTTTTGCCGCGTCGCGTGTCGCGTGCGGAATACATCCAGACTGAAGTTTCTGGTTCCGTTTTGTGGGGTGTTTTTCCCGGAGATGCTGCTGCTTGCGAGCGGACTTCTGAGGGAGCTTGATCAACTCCTGGAAGCAGCTTTGTCGTGCGCTCGGGGTGTGGAAGCGCGACTTGTTTGCCGGTGTACTGTGAGGCTGGTTGCAATGCGGGTTGTTGTTGGTGAAATTTGCTCTGAGGGACGTGCGTTGAGAGAACATATAGAGGCCACTTTCCTTTTTTTTTTTTTTTTGTCACCAAATAGACCATGTCTTCCCGACGGCCCGCCGTGCTTGGCGAGCGGTTGCGCGGCAGAACTCGATGAGGGTGAGCCCGCGTAGGCGCTGCTGCGTGCACTCGCATCTGGGAATGTCAATCCCCCAGAGTGGGTTGTAACATCTGTGCTCCTCTTTATTGCTCAAAGCCGTGGCACGAGCGCGGCGTGCAAGTCAATGAACGACGTGGAGAGGTACGGCGTGGCGCAATCCAGGCGAACAAATGCGGCATGTGTTGCGCATTAGGGACGTAGCATTCCTAGCTCAGTCGGTAGAGCGCACGGCTCTTAACCGTGTGGTCGTGGGTTCGATCCCCACGGAGTGCGCTTTTTCATAGCGACCCGTGCCCTTCGGCGCCTGGGGTTTGGTGGGGATCACGGTCTTTCTGGACGCCTCTTCCGCCATGTGGCTGGGTGCTGGATTTCTGACTGCTCTTGTGGCCGTGAGGCGGCGTCTGCTTTCATTTTGTGGGAGTTTGGCTGCACCCGATGAAGCGTCAAGCTCAGCCACGACCCCTCGGTACACAGCTGATGGTCGCATAGGGTCTGCGGCTGGTGGTGCTGGAGGGGGGCGCCTTCGCGCGGGTGGTGGTGTGAGGGACTGGCGGCTCGAATCGATGGATTGTATTTTATCTTCCCGAAGCCGTATCCCCAGGTGCCCGTTTCACTACTAACTTCGCTGCAATGCTTTTCTTCTGCAGTCTCTGGCTGTTTGGATTAATTCAAATTTTTATTGAGGTGGGGTAGTTGGGCTTTCCCCCCGTTGGTGCATCTTACCTTTCCCGTTTTTCGACATCGTGCTGCAGCGAAGAGCCCGCCTTCGTGATGGTTTAAGCGCGCTTCCACCAGGATTTGAACAGGGGTTTGATCACCCGGCCAAAAAAGTCTGGGTTCGCCGCTCCGCCCGAAGAGGCGCTCAACATTCCGCTAAATTCCTTTCGGTCTTTGCCGTCCCCCTGTTTTCGGCGAAAGGGTAGGTGGGGGATGCCTCCCGCGGGGAGGGCCTGCGCCCCCTCCGGGGAGGAGGAGGCATCGTACGGGTGGGTAGTCAATACAACGTTCTCCCCGGATAGAGCACGTAGCATTCCTAGCTCAGTCGGTAGAGCGCACGGCTCTTAACCGTGTGGTCGTGGGTTCGATCCCCACGGAGTGCGCTTTTTCGAAACGGTGCAATGCTTTTGGCGGCTTTCCTGTCTGGGGAGGGGTGGGGGGGAGCCACGGTGCCGGGGTGGGGGTGCTGGCCGCGCAGGGAGGCCCCTCTGGCCGGGGTTGCCGACAATGGGTTTTGGGTGTTGCCGTGGGTGTTGGCGACGTGCGTAGATGGGGAGGGGGGGGGGCTCTGGTGGCAAAGGTGGTGGTGTGGGGCTGCGGCGGCGGGGATGTGCATGCGTCGCCGGCGTGTCCCTTTTTTTTTCGCATTCAAGCCTCCCGTTTTCTTCTGTGCTTGGGGGGGGGGGGGAGGGGATAAAGGGGTCTTATTTGGGGGTTGCGCCTCCTTACTTTGGGTGGAAAGGTGTGTTTTGCAGTTAGTAGCCGAGTCAGAATGAAATCATCAGGTAGTACACACAGACACACACGGGTACGTCAAATTATTATTATTTTTTTTTTTTCAAGCTCCTGGTAGTACCAATAAGGGGAGTGAGTGAGGGGGAGGTGAAGATACGCAACACCCACGACAGGGACTCACCCGCCATCTTTTTTTTTTTTTTTCCTCCCCCTCTCCCCCTGGTTCGTTTCTTTAGTTTTCCTATGTATGAGCAACCCAGAAGCACACACACACACACACACACACACACACACACACACACACAGACTTATACATGCGGCTTTACTTCTTGGCGCGGCGCATCTCAGCGATGCGGGCCATCCACTGTACCATCGCCAGCTCCTTGTCAATGTGCGGCCGCAGCTCGTGCAGCTGTTTGGCGAACTCGAGCACACCAAGTGTGCCGGCGTAGAACTTTTGGTCTTCCTCAGAGACGTCTTCGCCACGTTCGCGTTCGGGATAGAGGGCGCTTAGCACCTGCAACGGCGAGTATTTGGGATCTCGTGTGAGCCCCGATATATTCGATAGCAACCGCTCCGTGTGGTTCAGCACGGCGTAGCTCTCCGACTGGCTGAGTCCGTTCAGTTCTTCCAGGAGGGTAAATCGGAAGTTGGAGCGAACCGAGTCGATCTGCGCCTTGCAGCGCACAAAGTCGGTCAGACAGGCGTTGATCAGCACCTGCGCCCCGTCGTGGCGGCAGCCGTCTGTGAGGTCCAGCATCGGCAGCATACGGCGGTCACAGAAAAGGCCGCGGCGCAGCGTAGTGACGAGGTCCTCGCTGTGCACGAAGTGGTCGCCGCAGCCGCTGATGGCAACAAACGGATCGCGAGCGGCGTACGGCTGGATCGTCTCCTTCAGTCTCGCCATGAGCGGCATCTCCGACTTGCCCCCAAAGATGCAATTCTTCTTCTTCGTTTTGGGGCACATGTATGGCAGCCGCGTGTCTGCCGCCTCCTTCAGCGTGCTGGCAAGGTACGCATAGAAGGCGGAGATCATACGGTACACCGAGGCGTAGCTGAAGGGTTTCACTGCCGGCGAGCAGATGTCGAGCGGTGCCAGCACGACGCGGTGCTGCTTCGCCACGCGGCGACCAGACCATAGCTCGATGACGGCGGGATCACTCAGGACGGAGCGGTGGATCTCCAATGGGACTCCGCACATTTTGTTCACAGAGAAGAGGTATGCGAGGAGCTCCGCCTTGGCCTCTTGCACGACTGCGTCGTCGGACGGCGCCAAGTAGTTGAAGTGGCGTGCCAGACGTGCCTTGGCGAACACTTTGCGGGTGATCATGGAGATGAACGCAAATCCCTCGGCCGAGACCTGCGCGTTGCGGAAGACGTACATGGCGTCCACAAGCAAGGAGCCGAGCGAGGACGGCCTGTCCTTGAAGTGCAAGCCCTCGCGGTGCAGGAATCCGAGAAGCATCTGGGCGAACTCGACGGTGAAGGGCTCCATGTTGCCACCTTCCACTGCTTCCCGCCCGGCGAAGAAGAGCGGATTGACGTAGAGGCGCTCCGCCATGGCCAGCGCATGCCGACTCCACTCCTCTGCCCCCTTCAGATCGCGGTGGCGGGCATAGTCGTACAGCTGCAGCAGACGCAGCTGTGTGATGGGATCCACCTGCACGTTGCCCTTGATTACTGTCATGCTGCTCGTCATGAGGCGGGTGATTTTCTTCATGCTGACACTGAGGAAGATGAGGTGGCCAAGGTAGTCGAGCCCACGACGACCGGCGCGGCCCATCATTTGGCGGAACTGCGTCGTGTTCAGCAGCACATGGTCGCCGGCAAGAACGACGGAGCGGCAGGGGCTGTGCACGCCGAGGGCTAGCGTCTCTGTGGCACAGATGACACCGCAGTGACGACCACGGAAGAGGATTTCCATAATACGACGCAGCTTGCCCTTAACACCGGCGTGGTGGATGCCGACGCCACGCTGGATGGCGCGGGCACAGAGCGTGTCACCGCGCTTGATGCACTCCTCCACCGCCTCCTTGACCACAGTTGGGTCGACCGTACAGTATTGCCCGATGAACGTGAACTCTGGCAGCACGTTCGGCACCACGTAGTCCTCATCGTCGTTCATGTTGTCCACGTCGCGGTCCGCCCGGTCGACATCGCCGCTTTCGTCCGTCGTCAGTTTCTTTTGCTTCAGCGTCGACTCGCGTTGCTTGCGGGCCGCTTCCGCTGCGGCGGCCTTGCGCTCCATGGCAGATTTATACACCGCGAACTCCTCCGTCTGCCGGTACGCCGTCTCGGCGTCCTCGAGGCGGGTGATGATGGCCTTGGCAAGGTCGTCGCAGTCTTCCCCTTCGAAGGTGAAGACAATTGTGGGTCCCATGTCGCGGCTGTTGAGCTCACGCAGCACGCTGATAATGTTTTCTGCAATAAACTCCTTCGACTCGGGAAAGAAGGCCTTGTGGGACTGCGCGACCGCCGTCACTGCCTGCGTGGCGGCGTCACTTGCGGTAGCCTCGTCCTCGGTTGCAGGAAGACCTAGCTGCCCATCCCGCTTCAGTGCCATGTCGGTGGCGTACTTGTCCAGCAGCGCCTCGTCCTCTCGCAGCCGCTGCGAGAACGTCTGCAGGATTGCCGCGCACAGCTCCCGCATGTCGGCGTTGAAGGCAGTGACATCCTCACTAGACAGCGTCTCGAGGCCGTCGGCGTCGCGACCTGTGTTGAGATAGACCCAATACGCGAAGGCGTTCTTCACGTCTGCTTCGTACCGCCGCGCTTGCTGCTGCGTAATGTAGTTCTCCTGCTGGAAGTAAACCTCAGGCAGGAGCGTGCTCAGCTGAGCCTTCATCGCTTGCACCACGGCCACCTTGGGCCACTTTGCAAAGATGCGCTCGGTATAGAGGACGCACATTTTTTGGTACAGCTGCACCACTTCGCTCGGCACAAGCGTGATGTCGGGCGGGAAGCCGTTGTGCAGCTGCTCCAGAGTAAGGATGGACAGCGGGTGCAGGTCGTGGATGTACCGGTTCGGGTACTTGGCTGTCAGCTTCTTCAACTGCGGCTGGTAGCCCGGTGGGGGCAGGTACATGTACTTCTTAATGTCGTTCCACCGCTGGATGCTTCCGCTGGAGGGGATGTCATGTACCGTGAAGTCGCGCTTTCCCACATCCGGTTGCTGTCCCGCCAAGCGCTGCTGCACGCGGTTCAGCCATCCACACAACTGCTGCGTCTCGCCCAGGGTAGCGGACAGGGCAACAAAGGGGCAGGGGAGCAGCGCTAGTACGCGTTCCCACACATCACCGTTGCCGCTGCTCTCCATCGTGTGGATCTCGTCGAGGATGACGTAGTCGAGCCGCTTCGTCCACTCTTTATACTTGGGTGACATGAGTAGTGTCTCCAGCACCTCCGGCAGCGTCACGAGCACCTGGCAGCTGTCCACGTAGCGGTGGTAGTCGGCACCGCCATGCACACCATAGACGTTTCGGCCAGGAAAGGAATACTTCTTCGATCCGTAGCGAGCACAAACATCGGCGACAGCCTGATTGATGAGGGCACGATTTGGCGCCACGTAGACGACCACCTTCTTGTTTGACGTCCGAAGTGCGCTGTACATGCAATAATACGAGATGAATGTCTTGCCCGCAGACGTCGGCGCACAAACGACGGCACTGCCGCGGTTGTCGACAATGTCAAGCAAATCTCGCTGCCAGCCATCGGGGTTGAAGACCACCCGGTAGTCTTTTGTTGGGATCACCGGCCGCTCCAGGAGGTGGCCCATACTCATGAGCTGCATCATCTCTGGGGTATCGAAGCAAACTTTCTGGCGCGGGCGGTGGCTCGGGGGCAGCACGGACACAGCGCTGTTCTGCCATCTTGAAATTGCGTTGTCGACCTTCTCGTGGTACGAGGCGGGGAAGTCAAAATGCGCCAGGGCGGAGCGCACCGTGTCCAGGTCCTCCGTCGAGATCGCGAGGCCGTTGTCCCGAATGCACGACAGAATCTTGTGATGGCAGTAAAGAAAGAGTGGAACGCCGACGTTGATGTTTGGGATCTCCTGCGCCTGCCGAGCCCTCTCCCGCTCATTTTTCCATTGCACCAGCTGCAGCCGCACGACGCGAGACATGAGCTTGCACTGGAAGTGGAGCTGCACGTAGTTGAGGAACACCCAGTTGAGGTAGGAGGTCGCGTCGTAGACGGTGAAGTCCTTCTTCACCTTGCGCAGACGCTCGAGCTTGCCCCAGCTGTCGGTGCCGTGGCTGCCGCTCTTGGCGTGGATAATGTTTTCCTCTACGAGGTCCGCGATGAGGCCGAAGACGTACAGGTTCGTCATGCGCTTGTCCTTGGCGGATCGCTTCTTCTTGCCCACCGCTGCACTCCTCTCCGCGTCCTCGTCGGTGATCGTGAAGGCAAGCTCTGCCTCCCGCATGCCGCTTACCTCCACGAGGAGACGCCACATCGCCAGCGGCAGCGGAACGGCGTTGTCGTCCTTAAGAACTTCGCCAGGGTCGAAGTTGCGGCCGAACGACGTACCTGTCAAGCGGGTGATGGCTGCTGTTAGCACACCGATGTTGTCCGAGATGTCCGTCGGACGACTCGCCTGGTCTGTCTTCTTGCACAGCTCCGACACCTGCTGGGCCCAGTCCTGCACCAACTTGTTCGCCTCCCGCATGTTTGACTCTTCTCGAATGATGTCTTCGCGGCTGCGTGTCTTCTTATTCTTCTGGCCGCTGTGCTGCTGTTTGGCTTTCTTTACCGCTTTGCTGGGGTTCGCGCCCGCCGCGGTGCTCGAGGCCGCCGCTCCCGCCGCCGACTCGTCCTCGTCGCTGTCGGAACACACCACTGCCAGCGTCCCGGCGGTGAACCCACGGATCCCCATCGACTCCGCCTGCTGGGCCGCGTCCGTGACGAAGGCCGCCTCGATAAAAAGCTGCTTGCGACGCTCACGCTCCGTCAAGTTGCGCTGCGACTCCCGCTCCACATAGACATCCACCACATCGTTGAGCTCGTCGAAAGGCTGCGACACGATCCAGCCGCTGAGCTGATTGGCGTTCCCTAGCGTTGAGGGGTACGCGCGGTTCGACACGTGCCCCTCTACCTGGAGAAGTCGTGCGAGCTGGTCGATGAGTTCGTGGGTGAGGTGGGGGTATTTCATGGTCGTCTTCGGCTCGGCGATGACAACGTCCGGTAGCGCGGCCAACGCGGTGCTGGTGATGTTGGCGGACTCATCGCCCACCACGTCTTGCCAACTGAAGTTCACGTCCGCCACCCCATCCTCGTCGAGGAGCTCGGCTGCCGGGGTCGTGCGGAGTAGATGTGCCATGATGGTGATCAAGTGGCCGTCGAACACGTCAAACTCGGCGCCGCGCCCCATCGCACAGTCGCAGTGCTTGAAGGCTTGCAGGAGGTACGGCGCCATATCGTTGAGAAAGGCTGTCACCACCGGCGATGTGACCCCACGCTGCGCGCGCAGCTCGGCACTCAGGAGGGAGGTGCAGTAGGCAGTAATGACCATTGTCTGGCAGAGCTGTAGCTGCTGCGCCGTGCGCGCTGCGACGCCGTTGCCTGTGTGCAGGTATGCGTGAACCGCCGCCAGCACCACCTGCTCACGACGGGAGAGTTGACCGTCTTTGGTGAACGCGAGGGAGGCCTCGGAGAGCGTCGGCAGAGGCACGTCGTGCTCGAGTTCCGCCGCCAACTCTGTGGAGTTCTCTTCCAGCACCAGCGACCGTGCGAAGTTGCCGCTTTCCACCGTCACGGCGAACACCACCACCGCGTTTTCGCGGGCGATGATGCGAGAGGAGTAGGCCACCTTGATGCGCCGCGCCGCGGCCCACGTGAGGAAGCAGTGAAAATAAAACGAGACCTTGTCGCCGTTGCCCTCGTCATCGACGAGGCTTCGATACACACTTTTCAGCTCCATCGCTTGATCCTCCGCAACACGTTGGCTCAGATCCGATTTTTCCTCCTCTGTCAGGGGCGTCGGGTTCGTCGCGGGGGAAGCGGTGTCCCCTTCGTCCGCATTGATTTCGTTCTCGAAGCGTAGCAGCTCCTCCTCTGTGTGGTTGTGGAAGAGGTGCTTCAACGCACTCTCGTGGCCCAGCTGCTCACCATCAGACATGAGGAGAAACTCCGGCTCGTACTTGTTTACGTAAGCCGCGAACTCTTCGCAGTGGAAGCTGGAGAAGGTGTCTACCACCAAGTTGCTGTCGGGGTTTGTCGCAGCAACGGCTGTCAGCGTCTCACGCAGGGCTTCGCGGATAAAGAGTTTCTGTGGCGCCGCCTCCCAGAACCACGTTGTGTTGCGGAAGAAGATGACGTGGAAGTGACCCCCACGCGTCTGCAGGCGGCGTAGAAGCATCTGGGCATTGTACAGCACGTGCAGCGGCTGCACAAGATCCCAATCAACGTGCGGCGACGACAGCGCCGCCATGAGCAGCGAGTCACCGTCGATGAAAAATTTTTCCATGGCACTCAGGTGCACAAACATGTCGAACTGGCGAGGCCTGGCCATGGAGTAGTTGAGCTCGACTGCCACTGCTGTCAGCGCCTTTTCCATGCACGTGATCGCGGCTGGCTGATCAGCAAACGTGGCCAAAAACTTCCACGCCATTCGGCACTCATCAGAGCTTTGCAGGGAGTCTATTTGCACCACAGCAGCAGTGCTGTCTGCAGCGTCTCCACCACCCCGCGCCGTCTTGTTCGCTGCAGCCCATCTCAGCACCGCATTGCACGTTTGCAGCAACGCCGTCGTTTCATGCACAACCTTCAGCGTGGACGGGGTTGTGTTGCAAGCGGCAGGAGTGGCAATGGCGGTGGCTTCGCTGGCGCTGTTCAGGCAGAGCAGTGATCGTACGAGAAACAGCTGTTTAATGGGCAGCGACGCAGTTATTTCGACGGTCGTGTCAAAGTCAGGCTGACCATTGGCCTCCACGAAGAGTTGTTGTATCTCTCGGTAGTGCGACGACATCCTCCTTTTCCCCCTCTTTTAATAAAAAAAAAAAAAAAATACTCCCCCGTTTCCCAAAACAAAAACAAAAACAAAACTCTACACTTTTCTTTGCACACGAGGCCCGTGAAGCAATCGCACCCGATACAGATGAACAGGCAAAGGGGATGGGCCGTGCTTGATTGTTCGCGCGTGTGAGTGTGAGTTGTATGTCGCTCTCCCTGCCGATGTGTCTGTCTGTTTGTGTCTCTGACCGGTGGAGTTGAGTTGTTCTATTTTTACTACGTCGTTTAGATCAAGTTTATACACAAACTTGCGAACCTTTGTCACGCACTCTCTCTGCGCGGGTGTGTGCATGTGCAAGAATAAGCGAGTCGAGAGGGTCAAGATAAAAAAGAAAAAAGAAAAAAGCCGCGGTGGTGGGGGTGGTGGAGGAGGAGGTGGTGGTGGAGGTGGTATCAGCAGAGTTGAGCGATATGTCAGACACAGAAATGTCAGTTCACCTATGCCCATGTGCGGATGTTAGGGGGAGACAGCTGCGGACAATGGTTCGCGAGATTCCCATTTTCTTTTTTTAAATTTTTATTTTGTTGGGATTCCTGCCCCCCCCCCCCTGCCGTTTTCCATGGACGCCTCACAGAGGTGGGGTGGCGTGGAGGGGGGTAGGGGAGAGGGAGGGGGGAGGGGGTGGCGCACATCATGTTCTTCAGCAACTGTAGCGCATAATCCAAATAATGCGCACAACGACCGGCCAGACACAAACCCACACTTTTCTTCTCTCTCTCTCTCTCTCTCTCTATATATATATATATATATATATATATTAAATGCAATGACATGGTTTCTGGGCAGCCCCACTTTCGACCCCTACTTCATCCTCGCTTGCGCCTGTTCGTTGATCATTTTTCTCATCCCCTACTCCGCCTGCACCCAACGCCAGTACCTCGCTCTCGATCGAGTGCAGACGACCGCCGTGAATGCAATCCACGGCGGGCCCCTGAGACAGCGTCCACACAGACGAGCGGAATAGGATCAAGTCACTTCCACCGTCGACTCGGACCGCGGCTGAAGCGGGACCGGCCCGCACGCCACCAACGAGACGACTGAACGTCAGGGAAGCATTGCTGTCACGGCCGAGTATGAGGGGCACCATCCCAGTCACAGTGCTGTGATCCAGTCGCACCTGCGACCGCTTCGATGCGAGGAGACCAGCTATGTTCGCGTACGCGATGTTGACGAAGGTGTCGCCGGAGGCATGCACCATGACACCGGTGTTGCGTGCTCCGGTGAGACGCGCAGGGAATATCGGCACCGCTGCCGAGTCCCCAGAAGCGGTGGGGGGTGAGACATTTCCATAGACGTTCTGTTTTTCGCTCCTCATCAGAGAGTCGCCACAGAGGGCGTCGCAGTCGTGGTCAGTCGGCGAGGACATGTACGCGCTGTACGGCCAATCATCGAGGGATGTGCCGACCATGTGCAGCGTGCACTGTGCACCGTCCACGAGTGAGACGAGCAGCAGCGGGACGGTGGCGATCTTAGTAGCGGCTGCGACCTCAGCGTTGTGACGGGCCGAAAGGAGAGACGACGTCGCGTTTACCGAGAGCGCAGGGGTGGCGAGGGGGCATGGGGAGTGTGACTGATTGTGCGGCGCCGGGGGCGTCGGCGTGTTTTCTCATGATGGCGCTGTAGTCTTCATCGCCACTGCCCTTCCCGCGGACAACACGCACATAGTCGCAGCACAGCTTCGCGCATGGCCCCTCACACGTCACCACCGCTGAGACGAGCGGCTCGGCGCACCCAGCACCGAGAGAAGGTTGCGAGCAGAGCGAGACATCCACAACGCAGTCGATCAGATTGAGCTGGCCTTGCTGACCGACATATACGCCAGGTGGCTGAGAGGTGAGGTGACGCAGCATGCGCACCGAGGGAAGAGATGCCGTGTCGTCTTCGGTTTTGATAGGTGTCCGTGTTTCTGCGGGTTGGTAAGCATGGATGCCGTCACCGCCCCCCCTCGCCGCAGAGGTGGTGCTGTCAGCCAAGTGACTCAATCCTGCGTTGCGTTGCGGCTCGGGCGAGGTGCGCCCCCCCTGGCCTTTCCGGAGGCTGTGTGGCGCTCCCATGGGAGGCACAGTGAGAGTGCAGGTCGTCTCCGTGGTCATCACCGCGACCTTGTCTTCCTCCCTCCTTTCCTCCCCCTTCGCAGTGCTGGCGCTGCTGCAGTCGGAGAAAATTTGCGGTAAATGACTGGTGGGCCGCAGCACAACGCGCTCAATGGTGCAGGTACCTAAAATAATACAGCTGCCGCAAACTACCGGGCGCACCGGCGGAAGGACGGGGTCGCTGGCGGTGGCCTCGGAGGTCGCGGGCCCAGGCGGGGTTTCCTCGGCATGGGTTGGGCCGCCTGGCATTGTCGAGCGATCGAGTCGAACGGCCAGCGGAGTACACAGGTGTGCATCATCGCTAAGCCACCTGAGGCGACTTGGCTGCGCAGCGCTTGCAGACCCCACCACGCGGCAGCCGCCAACCTCCTCGTTTGCGTTGTTCGACAGAAGCGCCTCACGAACCTCGTGGACGCCATCGCCACGGATGGCGACCGGTGGCTTGATCGCCGTCGCAAGGGTTCTGGGTGAGGCGGCCGACCTCGATTCTGCCGGCGGCGCACTCCGCCACAAGGAGGGAGGGGCTCCAGTAGCTGTGGAAGCACCGTGTGCCCATCTGCGAGCCAGTGATCGCGCCGTCATGCCGCGGAAAGCCAAACCAGTGTTCCCGCCCTCTTCCGGGATGGGTGCCGCGCCCGTCAGAGCTGCTGCCTCGTCCGTCGCATCGCGTTGCACTGCCCACTGCCAGATCGCACGCCACGGCATTGCGGCAATGCGCGCGACTGCGCATGTTGCATACTGCACCACTGCCCCCAGGCGAGGCCCCGGCGGGATGTCCTTCGTCCTGCAGTTGCCTCGCGCCTCACCGACCTCGCCGTCTTCGGCGTTTCGTGTGATGCGACACACACCACCGAGGCGCACTATCAGGGCGTACTGCTGCTCGCAGAGAAGAGAACAGTTGGCGAGGGTGAGGTGTCCTCCGGCGAAGATGTTCACCCCGACCACAGAGCAGTCATACACGATGCACTTGCCAATGAAACCCGTGGCACCGTCGCCGCAGGTGATGCCGCAGCGAGCACCGCCACCAAGCAGCGCCTGCGGCACGTGAACGGTTGCATCGGCGAGGGCGATGCAGGCAGGTCGTAGTTCCAACAGACTTTCCCCGCCCTTTGGGTTCAAGCACGACACGGTTGGGGCCATGGCCAAGAATTTAGGCGGCTGTCTCGGCTTCTGCTTCCAGGAAGGCGTGGGGCGGGTGGCACAGCCGACTGTCGATGGCTCCGGTTGGGTGGCGGGTGTTGCCACCGAGCGGGCGGTGGGCCACTGCGGTGCGGCGGTCGTCCTGGAGTGAATATTCACCACGCCGTCTGGGTCGGCCTCGCAGTGCGCACCGTCATAGAGGTACAGGCCGATGCGCGAGAAGTTGTAGATCTTCACATGTCCCTGCAGCGACAGCACACTACACCGGCACTCGATCCCGTATGTATTCGCCGCGTAGCTGCCGCGTCGCACGACACAGTGCGCGTTGGATAGGATGTATACACCGACGTGGTCGCTGCGCGCACTGCACTTGGTCAGGCGGAGCACACCGCCGTCCGTGGTATATCCATTGACGACATGCTTGGCCGTGCAGTGGTGCGCCTCCAGCTGCGCCCCCGGGCCGAGACAGGCGAAGCCAAACGTGACGCAGCGCGCTTCGGTGTCGTGGGTGTAACATCGGCTGTCAGACCACACCTTAACACCCGTGGTGCCCACAGATGGAGCGCTGTGACGGATGGGGGATGGTACCGATGAGGCGGGAGGTACACCCGAGGCGGACTGCAGCATATCTTCGTCCACCCCTGCGAAGCGAACGCCGAGCTTCAGGTGGCGGGCCCATATATGAGGGGGCCCTACTGGATCGATTTTATCCGCTGGGCTGCCCTTGTTTTTCGGCCAATGAAATACGTAGCTCGCTGCATCTGTGGGAGACATGTCCACGAGGCACTTACTCAAGTGCAGCACGCTGCCGCTGTACGCGTTGAAGCCGCTATCACGGCCACGCAAAACTGTGATGCCGGTGCACTGTATCTCGCTCGAGTGGCATTCTACACCATAAACACCCCCGCATAGCACCGCTGGAACGCCTCCGCAGATGAGCGGCGGCGGCGTTCGCCCCTCCATGCGAGCCCCGACCACGTGCGGCGTGCTTGCGGCCTCGACGCGCGCGTGGTTGACAGCGAAGACTCCCACGTGGGATGTGTCAGCGCCACAGTGTCGTAGTTGACACTGTGAGCGGTCGATGGTGTAGCCGTTCATGGCGTTCGTCACAAAACACTCGAGGAGCTCCACCTGCGCGGACTGCATGGCGGCGAGGCCGAAGCTGTGGCCCGCAATGAGACACTGCCGAGCCTTGAGGTCAGCACAGACGACTTTGACCCCACATGAGCGCTGCGGCGGCGACACCGACGGCAGCAAAGGAGCTGCGTTGTCATTTTCCCTTGTTGGCGACTCCGCAGTGCCGAGGGTGGTCTCCTCGGTCTCCACCGCCGCGCTCGCCGCCGCTTCGTCTTCTGCTGTCGACCACAACACGCACTCTTCAAGCTCCACCGTACTGTTCCCGTAGGCATAGACGCAGGCGTCTTGCGCGTTCATCAACGTCACCCCGATCGCCTTGAGTGCGGCGTCGCGGACCTCGAGGCCAAACCGACCCCCAAAGAAGCCGAGCGTCTGCTCCGGCGACGAAAATATTCTTGCGGTCGGTGGGTAAAACTCTGGGGCGTCGTTGGCCACGACTGGCGTTGGTGCCGCACCGTCGAGTGTGTCAGAGCCGCGTACCGTTTGCGCATAATGGCGCCGCGCGAGCAGTGCGACGCGGGCGGTGTTCGCTGCTGCCGCAGACTCCCATGAGGGCTCCGTCTCTGAAGCATTTGTTGGAGAACCATCCTGCTTCATTTCCTTCTGGTGCTCGAGCTCTTCCGTGACCATGCGGCGTGCCGCTTCGTGCGCCTCGCCGAGGTGGCGGCACCTCCGTGGAAAGCTGCCGTAACGGTCATCTGTCACGATACACTTCGCCTTGTGTAGGACGAAGGCGCCCACATGATTGGCTCGTGTAGAGCAGCCGTCCAGCGTGGCGGCGGAGGCGTCTACGGTGAAGCCGTTCACGACGTCGCTATCGGCGTGGCAGCAGTAGAAGTTAGCTACCGAGTGGGTGATTACACAAAATCCAAAGTACAGATGCCGCGCCACGCAGTAGCGAGAGGTGAGGGTGCCACCGAGCTCGACGTGGAGCCCAGTGGTGCGTGTCACGTCGTCGACGTGGACAGGTGGTGGTAAGCACTGCTGACGCACTTCATGGTGCTCACTGGGGGCGCTTTCACCACCTCCACTCCTGATGTGGTCGCCATCCTGCTCGGCTGCTCCTGTTGCTTCAGAGGCTACTGCGCCTCGCCTAGACAGGAGAGCATCACTTGTGGCGGTGTAGGTGGTCGTGTGGTTGCCCTCGAAGAGGCAGTGCTCCAAGTATGCACGGCACCCCTGCACCGTCACAGCACTCAAGGTGGCAGCTGTGACGGTGCAGTAGGCCATGTCAACAATGGCATCCTGTTCGGCGAGAATGGTGCGCTCCGTGTTACGGCCAGGGTGGACGGTGCAGCGGACAAGTCTTAGCCGACCTTGGTTCGACACAAGTATGATCGACCGAAGCACTGCCATCGTGGGTCTCTCACGCGGTGCGGTAGCTCTGCTTACGTCGCTACCCCTGCATTCTCGATCATTTCTGACAAAAGAAAATTTGTCCGCATCCTTATCCTGATTGAGGTGACGTGTTGCAGTTTTGAAAATGACGCTGTCCTCCTCCGTCTTCGCCTCTCGAGTGCTCCCTTGCTGTCCATGTGCCACCGCCCTCGGCACGTGAAGGTCAGGCATCAGCCGGTAGACGTGTGTATCTTCCGAAATCTCAACCCGTGAGGAGTCGAGGATGAGGAGGCACTCCCTCCGTTGCGCGTATAAGAGGGCGGGTGGCGGCACATTTTCCGCGCCGAGTCCGGGATCAGCCACTGCTGCTACCGCCATGACGCTCTTGGCTGCTGTACGGAGGGCGTCTGCCGGAGAGGCGCTAGAATGGGGTGCAGCACACTGGAGTCCTCGACGGTGGCAGGACGACTCATCGCAGCACGACCGCGGTCGTGGGACCTGCAGCAGCCGAACATCCGGCATCAACGCCAGGTGACTGTGCGACACCTGCAAGCTCGCTAGCTTCTCCGTGGTCAATGTGCCGACAAAGATGCAGTTGTCCAGTACAAGGTTGCCCAAAACGCGAAGGTGACCGTAGAGGTACATGTTGGTGCAGCGCAGCGTGAGGCCGCGAGGTATCAGGCACGTGTGGACGCGTCCAGCGGAAGATGTTGCCGTTGATGACGGTAGAGAGAGACGCAGGGGTGGCACCTGCTGTGGCGGGGGCGATGACTCCATGGTCGAGCTGCTCGCGGTATGGCCAACGTCGTTCGCAGCCCACGGGCGAGAGCTGTTGCCACTGCTGTTGCTGCCACCGCTAGACTTTCGGGTAGCGACGGTGGAGACACGCACGTTCCGTAGCACGCAGGCCACTCGTGACCGTGGAAGGTTGTCTCCGGCATCGCCGATGAGGCAGACATCGAGGGACAATGGAACGGCTGCATCATCGCATGAGACCCCTGCCTCTGTGCCGTGCGGCATTGATGCGATGGGGGATGGTGGCGATGGGAGTTCCATCGGAATCCACAGCTCGGCCACGCGCTGCTGAAGCGGCGGCGGTGCCGCGCCGTCAGTTCCTGACGCTCTGTGCGAGTGTGTAGGCGCGTAGGCGATGCATGAACGCGCTGGTGGACGTGCGTACATTGACAAGAGGCTGCTGCCGAGTTCACAGGTCATATCGACACGGCTCCCAGATGGAGGCACATCTGATATAGTAGGGACCGTTGCGGCGCTCTTGCCATCTGCTGTTGCCATGGTCGAGGAAGTGCCTTCCTGCGCACCATCCGCACTCATGAGAAGGGCGGGTGAGTCGAGCAGCATCGTGGTAGGTGTAGCTCCCCTTGCTGCAGCGCGTTGCAGTTGCTGTAGCGCAGAGACAGGGGACAAGAGTGGGGAGGGTGGAGACGCGGTCACGGGGGCTGTCTCCAGTAGGGGGGCGTAGACACCCAAGAGTGCATCATAGAGAGCAGTGTTAAGGTGAGACACGTCACGCAGCACCGGTGGGGCGAGTTCGCCACTGCTATTGCGTGCCATACCACCACTACCACCGTTGCCCTGGGCCGCTCCAAGTTCGATGAGTGACGGCATCGATAGGGCGGTCTGCGGGGCGTTAGCCGAAGAAGAGGGCCCCACGGAGTCACGGTGGGTAGACGTGTTGGTGGGAGCTACGATGGCTCCACCGCGCGACGCGCTCCGACATTTCCCTGCGACGAGCACGTCCTTGTGGGGTTCGTATATAGATGCCTCCAGGGGGCCACTCACGTAGCGACGGAACAGGTGCGGGTGTGCACGCCGGATGTACTCCATACCGAGTTGATGTTCCTCTTCTGAGTAGGCTTCTGCAGAGATCGATGCTCTGTCGTCAATCCTGCCTTCCGCAGCCGCCACAGCCTCGCGGCGGTTCCCCACCCGCTCCACGTCGTCGATAGACACGCGGCCATCCCTCGCAAAGGGGTTGAGTGTTTCAGAAAGCGCGATCAACAGGAGCACCATGTTCTCCGACGACAGCGCCCACCTTTGGGACATGAGCTCAAGCGAGCAGATGGCGCCGTGATGAATGAAAGCGGCGATGAGACGCGGTGCCACAACGAAGACGAGCGGCATACGTGCAATACAGCGTCTGCCCGCTTTGGATGCAGAGGAAGGGGAGGGAGA
Source organism: Endotrypanum monterogeii (assembly GCA_000333855.2). Taxonomy (NCBI): domain Eukaryota; phylum Euglenozoa; class Kinetoplastea; order Trypanosomatida; family Trypanosomatidae; genus Endotrypanum; species Endotrypanum monterogeii. The sequence continues at coordinate 242,195 of CM007323.1, forward strand.
GGCAACGATATCTTCGTATGGCCGCCCGCGTCCTGAGGGTGTCAGCTGCTGAGGCTGGACCTCTGGTGTCTCCTCGCGGCACTCGCTGCGTGATGTGGCAGCCTGCAGCACACCCCCTCCACCTGATGAGCTCGGCATTGAGGGTTGTGGGGTTGCATCAGCTCTAGAGGCGACGATCGTGCTCGAGCCCGCGAGTTGTGCAGGCCGCTGGTGTGGCAACATAGTGTCTCTGGGATTGTTGCTCTTGTGCCGTGCCCTTCTTGCCACACCATTCTCCTCCTCTTTCTCTTTGCCACCGTCCTCGCTAAATACAAGTTCGAGCGATACGTAGAAGTCACTATTGTTTTCGTCCTTGTACAGCAGCTGCACAAACCACCTCGTGAGGTCATCATCGTCCACGAGCGCAATCTGCGAAATTCCCTGCGGTATATTTCGCCCCCCGTTGCGCTTGAAGAACACAAACAACTTCTGCAGAAGTTGAAGATATTCCTTCGTCGGCATCGGTTGCCGCTGTTAATGCCTTCTACACGTCTCCCAGCTGTGTGTGTGTGTGGGTATGGGATGGGGAGGGGATGGCTCAGCTACGCTTTTGTTCGATTGTTTTTTTTTTCTTTCTACTCAAGGAGGCACAAACACCCTAGAATGGCACGGGAGGGAGGGGAGAGAGGGAGGAGGAGGAGGGGGGGGAGGTGCGTTGTAGAGGAACCCCCCCTCCCCCCCCCGCCACACACACACGCGCAGACCTGTCAGATTTTAGGAACCTGACTTAGCATGTATTAGTGGGGGAAAGGCGTGATGAGCGCGAGTTGGAGGTAGGGGGGGGGGTTGGGGGGGGGGTTGGTGTGAAGCCATATACCGGGTATGCATACATCCTGGTGAGGGAAAGGGTGATGTACGCATATATATATATATATATATAGTGTGTGTGTGTGTGGATGGAAGGATAGAAAGAGGGGTAAGCGGTGCGCTACAGGCCAAGCCATGACGGTCATCTGCTTACGATCGTTGCGTGGGAATGCCCTGTGTGCGTAGGTAGGTAGGCAGTTGCATGGTGACATGTGCATCACGCATCTCTATTCCCCCCTTGCTACAGTCATCTCTGCTTCTTCCCTATTCCCCCCCTTTTTTTTTGTTATTTTGTGTACTTCAACCCATCCGTTGACATTATTCAGCAGCGTTTGTGAGTTCGGGCACTGCGGAGGGGGCGATGACTGCAGCAGTAACACGGGTAGTGGTGGTGGCGCGATGGCAGACTCTTTACAGGAGGAGATCCAAACGAAAAGGAGAAGGAATGAGTTGAACAAACAAGAGACAGGGAGGTACAACACAGAAAGGAAGGATGGAAGGCAGGGGGGGGGGAGGGGAGGGGAGGAATAAATAAATAAATAAATAAATACACACACACACACACACACACACGCACAGAGACCTAATGGCAGAACTTACAAGAAACTTGTGCGCGCGAGTGTTGGTACACAGCTGCCATGAGGGAGAGTGTGTATGTATGCGGTGAAGAAACTGTGCGTGTGTGTACGTGCGCAGTGTCGCAAAGCACAACTTCACTGGTGTCAACACGTATCTGTCTGTGCACACTCACATCTTGGTGGTTGGCTGTCGAAGAGGGGTGTGGGTGTAGTGGGGTCGAGACTACCGAGAGGTCGAGGAGGGGGGAGGAGCAGGAGGAGGATCTGCTGCAGGGTCAGAGATCGGCAGCGGTGGGGCCTTTCATGACAAAGGGCTCGATAATAATAAAACAAAAGCGGGTGAGAAGCGGGACGAGGGGGTGGGTGAGAAAAAGGACATTCTCCCACACACTGTTTGGAGCGTTCCGGATCCTCCTCTCTCGCTCTCTCCCCAGATCACACACACAAGAGAGTGCTCCCTTTTCTGCTCATCAGTGAGACATACACGCATGTGTACTCGTGAGTGTCGGTTACACCATTGCTTCCACCGACTTGCTGGCCTCGTGTTCCATTTTCTTGGAGGCGATGTCACAGCTGTCGACCGCGCTTGTGGTGGTGGTGGTGCTCTTCATGGTGGTTGCGGAATCGCCTTCTGCAGGCGGCCACCATCCTTCGCAAAGGTCGACCCACTCGATCACGTTTGATGCGTACTGCTCCAGCTCATCTAAGGTTATTTTAATGCCGGAGTTTGATGTCCCCGCCGCCGGGTAGACGAAGGGGAAGCGCTTCAGCGACACATCCAGGTACACTTTGACGTTGTCTTGAAGACCGAAGGGGCAGACTCCCCCGGGTGGGTAGCCTGTGTATGGCTCAACCATTTCGCGCTTCAGCATATGGGGCTGACACCCAAATTTTTCCTTGTATTTCTTTGCGCTGACCTTCGCGTCACCCGCCGCGACGATCACAGCAACTTGACCGTCGTCAAGAGTCGTGGTGGGAGAGCCCGTAGATGGGGCGTTTGTGCTGTCACTTGCGCTTCCGGCTGTGTCGCTCTGGCTTTGCTTCCGCGTTCCAGAAACCTTCTTCTGGTGGGCTTTTGCCTCAGCCTTGCTCATTGGTCTCTTCTGCAAAAAGGAGAGCGACTTCGCGATATGCGCCGGGTCGCAGTTCAGCCGTGTCGCAGCGAGTTCGACGGTGGCGCTACTCTCCGAAAACTCGTGAATGCGCTCAAAGAGGAACTTTGCATTTCTCTCCATAAAATATTTCTTGCAACGCTCCATGACTGCTCCTTGAGTCCTCCTTTTTTTTTTTTTGGTGTGTGTGTGTGTGTGTGTGTTTCCTTTTTTTTTGTCAAATTTCGAGTTCAGCGTGTGATGGGGAGCCCTGTATGTGTATGTGTGTGTGTGTTGGAACAGGGTCGGGGTGGCAAAGAGGAGGGGGAGGGGTTGGAGGGCGAAGAAGAAGGTTTTTTTTTTTTTGTTGTGTGTGTGTGCACGGACGACAGAGAGGGGGAGCAAAGGGTGGCAGGTTGTCGGGGGTTGTGGAGAGGCAGGAAGCTGATACACTGTCGACCACACAAGCGCTCGAAAGTATTTCTTCTCCCCATACATAGTTACAGGGGAAAGGGCGTCGGTGCACATGTCTACCGTCGTCAGAGGAGTAGGCGAGGGGGAGGGGGAGAGGTTGAGTGAGGGAGGGGGGTGGGTGGGGTGGGGTGGGGCGAGAAAGTCGGCTTGTGTGCGTGTTAGAGCAGGCGAGAGAGGGCTCTAGTGTACCCGAGAAAAACATCGCTCGTCTGTACGGGTGGTGGTGCTGCAGCGCGACGACGTTGTTGGGTGGGGGGCGAGGAGGCAGAGACGGCGGCTGAGTGCTGCCGCCGCTGCCGCTGCGCAGCGTCCCGGATGGCTGCAGAGGCGTATCGCCGTGGGACCGATTGTTCTTGCTGGTCACCCTCATCTGCTTTCACCTTCGCTGCGGCCGACCGCTGGCGCTCCGCCTCGATTCGTGTCTTGGAGCGCTGCACCGCTGCGCGGACTCTCGGGGCGGCACGCAGGACGTCGTCGGGCATGTAGTATTTTTTGTTGGGCGGCGCAGCGTGGTCATTGGAGTAGGGGCGAGTGCAGCACACGATGTCGGCCGTCACCAACGCGTCATGTACTGTCACCACTCGTCGCCAGTAGGTTGATGTCGCGATGCGGTGGTAGTGCGTCGCCATCGCAGCGCTCTTCTCTTTTTGCGAAGGGGAGGGCGGTGGCCGTGGGGGAATGCGACTGTGCATCACCTGCAGCATCCACGCGTACGCGAGCTCAATCACAAGGGGGTGATGAGGACTATAGGGCATTTGAGTGGTCACGTGCTCACCGCTGCGCGTCGACGCATCGGATTCACTGGTGCCCCAAGCCTGTCGCAGCTTCTCCGTTGCCTCCAGCAGTGTCAGCAGCACCCGCGACAAGAGGGCTGGCGTAAAGGCGTGCGGGATGACATCGATGGAGATGATGCTGCGCGAGGTGTCGTCGAACACGAGAGACAGCAGCTCTGACATTTTGTGGAGGAGACGTGTCCTTTGATCGCTACTCCGCATCACCGAAAGAGTCCGCAGGTGGAAGCGACACAGCGCCTCCACAGTGCCGGGAAGGGCGCGTATGTCAATGAGGGTGAGCGACGTCGCCGAGCCAGTGGCGGACTCGGCTCTCGCCGATGCTGAGGTGGCATCGCACCGCGACGACGGCGCGCTGGGTGCTTTTGTTTGGGTGGTGCGAAAGGGCTGGTGCGAGCCACCGTGGGCCTCGGGTTCCGTAGAAGACACCGCTGATAAAAGACGAAGGCCAACGTCCTCGTCCTCGTCCCAGTCCTCCCCGCTGGGCCTGATGGGAGATTCTATCTGTTTCGTGTCACCTAGCGCTGTACTGCCCACAGATCCGTCTCCACCGTGCTGGAGAGGTTCTCGCCAATCCATGTCACCTGCACCCGTCTCCACGTAGGCGCCGCGACCCTCCCCTGTGCCTCGGTCCTGTCGAGGTGAAGGGAGGTGTTGTGTCGGCGACAACAGGATACCCCGACGACGCCGCAGCTGCGTTATGAGACTGGTTTGCAGCACCTCCAGCAGGGTGGCATCACCACTGTGGTTCTCCCGTCGCCCAACGAGCCCCACCACCACCAGGGCCGACTCGGGATGGGCGCGGATGTAGGCCGTCAGTGGTGTCAGGAGCGCGGTAGCGAGGCCGTCGTGCCACCACTGCAGTTTTCCCAGAGCCCGAATGAAAAAGAGGAAGCTGGTCGAGTTTGTTTTGAGCAGCCGCGCCACCGACGCGTCTGCTGGGCCGACGGGGTTTGCTGTGTCTGCCGTCGTCAACTCGGGGCATTGTGTTTGTTGTCTGTGTATTAACGTCACGGACAGAGACTCCGCGAGATAGTGAAACAGACGGCCGTTGGCCACGGGGTGTCTACTGAGGTCAAGCGCACGACGACGTGCTTTGCTCGTGGCAGATGCTAAGCAGGGGTCAATGGCGTGATCAGTGATCCCGGCAGCGTCTGCCGTGGTGGCGTCGGTGCACGCGCTCGTGTCATGGCTAGGTGCATGAGCGCTGTGGTCGACAGGGTGGCGTTGTTGGTTTGGGGAGTGACGCAGATAGGAAAGACGGAGGAGCTGCGCCTGGAAGCGAGCCATTGCGTCGAAGAGCAGACTGTAGTCGTCCACCGTAAAGGCCTTGGCGGTCACCGGTGGACGTGCCCCCGTTGCCACAGAGAGGCGGCAGCGATCCACGTGGATGATAATAGTGTCCACGAGCGTTTCCAAGACTGCATCCATGTGCATCAGCCTTTGCTGCGCGAGGAGATGAAGTACTTGGAGCGAAACCGTGGCGTTCATGCAGGACACCTCGCGCGAGAGCCACTGCATGAGTACCTGACACAGGCGCACAGAAAACGGCGTATCGTGGAACGGGGGCATGTCACGATGTTGCTTTGGGTGCCACTGGTGGTCGCTGCATGGCATGGCACTGCACACCAAGTCCCTGTCAGATGCCGTGGGTGGGGATATGCTCCGCGGTCGTATCTCCATATTGCTTTCCATGACATACACATCCATCCGATGGAGTGCGCCCAGCACGGCTGTGAGGAGTCGATGGTTCGAGGTGTGTATGCACGCCTCTGACGTCAACACATTCTTCCTCACTTCATTCGCCTTGCTGTCATCGCCGTCAGCGGTGATTTGAGGGGACGAGGTGGTCTCGGCGAAGACGGAGGACAGTCGTCGCACGACTTCGTGAAGGCATTGCATGATGCGGCTGTAGTCCAGCCTACCCAGCTGTTTTTCGAGTTCGGAGCATAATCGTGCCTCGCTGAGTGTCATCAGCTGCGCCGCGTAGGCAGGAGAAAGGCTCAGAAGTGGATGATGCGCTGCCGACATGCGTTTCGTGGCGGCGTTCTCTGTGTTGCTCAGACCCCTCTGCAAGGATGGCCCAGACCGGCTCCAGAGCGCCTTGTCACTGCTGCGCAAGCCTACACCATTCGGTGAGCCCAAGGAAGTCGCCACCACCGCCGCCGCCGCCGGTGCTGCTGCTGCTGCTGTCTGTGTCGCAGTCACGGGGGCATCGGCATCGCCGCGCTGGACTTCAAAATGTGGTACGCACCCTGCATTTTCCGAGCTCAGCTGCTGGAACACCTTTGCGAGGTCGGCCAAGGACACACTACCACCACCAGCACTATAGAGGCGGTGCGATGTGTGAAGCGGTGGCGGAAACCGAAGCTTTCTGATGCTCGGTGGGGAGACAACATAAGCGATGGCGCCCATCGGCGGTGACCCGGCAGACACACTCGCGCTCTTCTGACAGACGGAGCGGCGGCTTCCGCGCCACAATGCGGCACGACAACGCGTCGACAGGTCCATGTGGAACTTCAAGTAGAGAGTCGAGTACGTCGAGGTCACACGCCGGTCCTCTTATTGTGTGGTGCTCGCGAGTACCCCTCCCTCCTCTTTTTTTTTTTTCGCGTAATTTCCCTTCGTTTGTGTGTTTGCATGTGTGTGTGATTGATTGATTGGAAGGACGGTTGGTGGGTCTCGTGCGACTCACTCGACGTGTGGAGATGAGGGGTGATACCGCGATACGAAAAGAATAAATGCATGAAGGCACCAGAGGAGGGAGGGGAGAGGCGCAGTTGGAGTGTGGGAGGGGAGTGACGAGGGGGAAGGGTGAGGTGAGGGCATGGTACCACTCTCACCTGGTGACTCATGGGCTGGCGCACCCCTCCGTGTGCGTATTTCTACGCCTGTGGAGGTGAGATAGGGGGGGGAGGTGAGGGAGGAAGGGGGGGACGACGAGCATCAAGGAATCGCCTTGCTTCGCGTGTAATACGAGCACCAATACAGGAATTACATCCAAGTTCACACACACACACACACACACACACACACACACACACACACGTGTGCAAAGAAATAGAGCAGGAGGTGATAAATGAGAAGAAAAAAAAATATATATATATATATATATATATATTTCTGGGGGGAAAGGAACGCGATACAGACGTTTAAGAGCTGCGCTTTGGGCAGATGTTGTGTGACCCTCCCCCCCAAAGCAGTATACTTACATATATATATATCAGTGTGTGTGTGTGTGTGTGTGGAGGGCAGAGAGGGCACCGGCTGCTCTTGCGGACATTTGGGCTCTGACAAATACCGAAAAAAACAACAAAAACTTTTCATGAAGATGCATAGGGGGAGGTGTACACACCGAGCTGCATATTACCTCGACTCCCACTCTCGGGAGATCTAATCGCCAGGGGCAGGACAATGTTCGGCGCTTTTGTCTCTCTCTCTCGCCCCCCCCTCCTTCGTCCCTGGACGGTCCATCGATGTTCAACATCCTTGGGAGAAGCGGCGAGATAGATGAGGTGGTGGCGGGCAAAGGATAAGTCGGTTCTGATCGATCTGCTGCAGCAGCTGCGGGGGAGTTCGGACACACGGCGCTGTGAGCAACATGTCGACACGGCGGTAGACTGCCAGTTGTGTGGAAACCACGGTGGCGAGCGAAGGGGCGGTGGTGTCGCTCGTTGCCGCTGCCGTTGAGGCAACCGCGGGGGAGGGGAGGTCTGTGGCCTTCGGGAGGGACTCCTCTTCTTCCTCATCGGCTGCCGCCTCGATTGCGCGACGTAGTCGAACCATCGTTGGGGTCGGTGACACAAGGTGACGGTAAGGACACACAATGTGGCGCCCAACAAGAGTCTTATCCGTATCGCTGATGCCAATCACAAGGGTGCGCACATGCATGGCTATGTCGACCTCTGTTGGTGTTGCTGGCGTCGCTGCGGTGTGGGTGCCGCCCTTGAGGTGAGGGGAGACTGGTGCAGCCGCAGAGGACGTGCCCATGCTGAGTGACGTCCTTTGGCCTCTTTCTGCTTTTGCTGTCGAGGGCTGCAGGATGAGGCGGTGGAGGTACTCGGCGAGGCGGTAGGTTTGACTGGTCAGCGGTGAGGGTCCGAGGGTCTTGCGCGACGCGATGATATCGAGAACGAGGTTCACCCGCAGTCCAGGCGAGTAGCACTGTTGTGTCGGCCCCGCCTTATCAGTGTCCACGGCGTTGTGCGAGAGAAGACTCCTCACAGACTGCTTTGTTTCGCGTTTTTCCTGCGTCGGCCATGTGTCCCGCAGCGCGTGTTGAGCGGTGTACAGGCGTTTTTGATCCAGCTTGCTCCTCAGAAATCCTTTTTCTTCGCTTTTCCCGTCATGGTCGCGCTTAGCAGATGCGATGGCTGCTGATGTGGAGGTCCCCGTGGTTAGAGGCAAAGTCAGGGGCGTGCCGTTACCGCTCGAGCGCAAGACCTCTGCCATCTGCTCCTCGCTCGTTAGCGAGCAGAAATAAGCTGCGCTTATTTCGTAGTGCCTCTGCGCCTCCTGCATCATTGACTGGATTTTCTTCTTCAGTTTTGCCTTCAGCGTTGCCTCGGAGGCAAGCAGGGATACCGACTGCTGTCCGTAGACCCAGATGGAGTTGTCTGGGGAGCAGATGAGTTGGTCCGGAAGGTCAGCGAACATGTGGAAGGGTGGCGAGTAGGACGAAGGCGCCGTCGCTGCTCTGGCCTTGGGGCGTCCCTTTGGCCCCGCACCGGCGCTGTCGGCAGGTACTTGACGTTGGTTGCTTACTGTGCCAATTGTCGGAAGCCGGAACGCCGACGGCGAAGTCAGGGCAGACATTGTGTGTGTGTGTGTGTGTGTGTGTCTGTATCTGTATCTGTCTTGGGGGCAAGAGGGGGGGGGAGATGCTTCATTGTGAACAGGAAGGGGAGGTGAAGGTGGCGCACGTATCAGTGGGACAGCGCCGAAGCCCCCCGGTTGAAGCCAAGAAACAAATCATCGTGGAAGATCATCAAAACAACAACAACAAAAAGAATGGGGTGGGGTGCCATATGCGTGAGAATATTACACGGGGGCAGAATGGGTACAACACAGGTCCACAACTAAGAGACGTCATGACGCCGTGTGTGTGGTGGGGGGGGGGCGGTAGTGGCGCATATCGAGGCGAGAGGGTGGGTCGGGCACGGTAACGGTGTCGCACAACAGAGATGTGCGTGCTCCAGTCGCCACACCACGTATTCTTATACATACGTGCATACGTCCCCGTGCCATTGCTGTCTTTTCATGTATTAATTCTCTTCTGTGTGATAATATTTGAGCGAGTCGGGTCGGAGGAAGGTGGTGGCGTCCGTCTGGCTGTGAAAACAAACAAACAAAAGCATGGGTGCATTTGTGTCCATGCCCACACCCATGTACCACCTGCCCCGCTACTCCCTCCCTACAGCTGTTTTGGCGCACATGACACGTCTTGCTTCTGCTGTGCTGCATGTCTATAAAAAAAAAACACACACACGCGCCTACTCGTATAGACACTGATATATCGACGATTTCGTGTGTGTGTGTGCATGTGGAGGTGAGCGATGGAGCACACAAGGGGAGGAGGTGTGTGTCTGTGAGGGGGGTAGGGTAGAGCACCGCCACCACGATGGTGGCGGTGATAACTGTGGCGGTAGCGACGGCAGCAGTGTAGGCATGAGAGGCGAAGAAAACAACAACAACATCCCAAGCCGTAGTGCGTCCTTTTGGGTGGGGTTGTGGATGCCATCTTTCTTGGCATCCCAGCACCTCCTCCTCCTTCTCCATCTTGCTCTGTCCGCTGCCCCTCTCCCTCTTTTTTTTTTTTTCTTCGTCTGCTGCTCAGTGGTTTGTCTCTGTCGATTCATATCCGCGTCCTTGCTCACATCTTCTTTGTGTTTCTCCTGAGAGCGTTGACTTCGTCTTCGGTGAAGCCTTCTCGCAGGAGACACGCGTAGAAGGCGCTGATTTCTTTTTCACAGTCGTCCATGTTTTTGAGGAGTGTGCACTCATCACGGGCGCGGCGCTCCTGCGGGCACGCGCAGCAAATTTTGCAGCTCGGCGTCTTGGGCGACTGCTGCGAAGGCGACGCCTCATGAGCAGCAGATGATGTGCTGTTCCCCATGGTGATGCCGTTCCGTGAAGTCCCGCTCTGTATTTCTCGGAGCGAAGGGTGAGGTGCGGTGAGGTGAAGGCGGTTCACCTGTTGAGGGACTCCGGTTCTCGGCAGAAACAACAACAACAACAACAACAACAACAACAAAAAAAAAAAATGATGCGAGTATTTCTGTATGTGGCGGTAGTTGGCTGGTGCAAGCGGAAGACTTGCATCTCCAACACACACACACACATATACATATACATATATATATATAAATAAATAGAGAGATGGGAGGGGAGAAGAGGCGACTGCAGTTGTTGAGCAAAGATGTGATGTGCGAGGGTGAGGAGTGGAGAGATCGCAGCAGCCCTTTCTTCAGGGAGAGAGAGGACATATTTTTCTTCTTTCTCGCTGTGACCACACGATATCGCGCACACACATACGCACACAACTGGGATTACTGGAAGCAGCGGAGTAGCTGATCATCACGTTACAAGCATGCAGGGGACTCGTACGCATGGCAGGGGGCGGTGGTGACGGAGGATATGACTGTATTGATTTATATGCACGTTAACTTGTGTCGGATGTAAAACCAAAGCCCCCCTTTCCTCCGAAACCAACAAACACACACATTATATATAAATATATATAAATCTATATATAAATATATAAATATATATAAATATATAAATATATATAAATATAAATATAGAGAGAGAGATCGTCACTTGACAGCGGGCGTTAAAAAAAAAAAATACTTGGCGTTTGGTTGGGGGCGCGGGTGAGCTTCCCTTCTCCCTCTACGACCTCCGCCTCCTCAGGGTGGAAGAAGGGGGATGCCCGCCCGCGGGAGAGAGAGAGAGAGAGACCCTTCGGGGTGGTAGCTCCTCATTTTCATGTGTTTTCTCTACCTCGCATATTTGAGGACACACACACACACACACTACACATCCCTGGAGGGTATGCATTTCGCCTTTCTCCAAGTGTGGAACTTGTGCGTTTGCGTGTGAGTATACATATGTGCAGTCGGGGGCATTCATGGGCTCTCTCATGCATCTTCGCCGTTGATATGATTGACAGGAGCCTGTCTGGTTTCTCGCGTTGTTCATTCCCCCCCCTTTCCCTCGCCACTCCCCCTTCTCCAGGGCATCGTTGTTGCACCACTGTGGTCGTCGCATCGTGGATGAGACTTTTTGGCGGTCACTGCACTGCTGCTGTCTGCTGCTGTGTTACTGGTCGTCGACAGCCTTCCCCTTCCTCCTCCCCTTGCTTCGACGTGCTGGCTGCTGCTGTTGCATTCGGTGCTCCGTGTCGCGGTGGGCTGCGCTCTCTCGCAGCAGCGCTTTCACTTCAGCCTCCAGGCTGTTCGCGCCGGACGCACCGATATCGCTGCCGCAGGTCTCAGACGACGACGACGACGGCGGCGACGGAGGGGCGTCCTCGTGGGTTGCAGTTTCTTGAAGCTGCGTTGCGTTATCCTGCCGAATTTGCCGTGGAGCGAAGTCTTTGTTGCGAAAATGTGTGAAGTTGGAGCGGTTATTCGCCTTCACATTTTTCTTTTTTTCTCGCTTGTTGCGCTTCTCCTGCAGCTCTTCGCTGCGGGCCCGCTCCCGCGCTTCTTCCTGGCGCAGGCGCTCCAGCTCCACCTGCTCTCGCTCCTTTGCTGCCTCGGCCAGCAGCGCCTCCAGATCGCGTTTCGTCTCACTGTCTTTCAGCCCAGCCACAACCGTTGGTGCTGCCGGCTGCTGCGACTCAGCCCACTGCTGCTGCTCGGCGTCTGTCATCGCCTGGTTGTCGCAGCGCCTCTGTTGCTGCTGGTGCGCCGCGTTGCACCCGTGAAAGAAGACACTGACGTTGTTCACGAGAGCGATCGCTGACAGATCCGCGAGCGTCAGCGCCGTTGTGGTCGATGCCGTCGGTGCCGTCATGGCGTCGAGGACCGTCTGCATAACATATGTGTAGTTCCCTGGCTCATTGGGCAATGTGCAGAGATAGGCATCTGGTAAATTTTGTGGGGTACCCCACGGCGCACCAGTACCGATAAGAAGCTGCGAGAGGTGGACGACGGTCTCTTCTTCACCCCCTCCGCAGCCGGAGGCGGTTGTAGCGCTGGCTGGATCGGGGCGGAGATGGACACGCGAGGGCAGGAGGGCGGCGAGCTCGTCGCCAGGGCCACCTGCATTGCTGTTCTCGTCTCCACTCTTCGCTTTCGACAGGCCGTCCGCTGTGGCCATGACATAAAATGGGACGTTCGCCGCCGTCGTCTTCGCGCCGGGGCGGTGCAGGCGAACGAGCTGTTGCATTGCCGTGGAGGCGTGAAGGGGACGCAGACCGTTGTACAACACCACCGCAGACGGGGCGGCGCCAGCGTCGTCAGTGCTCGTCGATATAGCAGAGATAAGTTCTGCAAGCAACTCTGAGGCGCGGTTGACGGTTTCCGTGAGCGCTGCTGCGTCCGCTGCGTGCAGGTGCAATACAAGGGGTACATGGGCCTCTGCTGCGACGCGCCAGCACTCTTTGAAGAGGCGTTCCTGGGCGTAGTGCGTGCCGTGATCGCGACTGAGATTGATTCCTGTGAGTATGCCGACAACATCGCCGTGCTTTGCGTTGCTCTCGAGCTCTCTTATCCACTGATCATGTAGACGCATGTTCGAGCGGTCAATGTTGTTCACATGTATGCCAAGCACCGCATAGAGGATAACGCCAGACGTCGGCGACGGCGCAGATGCCGCGGTGGCTGTGGTGATGGACGTGAGCACATCGCTGGAGGGAGAGGCATTGTCGTCCATGAAGTGTACGTGGCGGGCCCCACCGTCGGTGGGGCCGTGCTGCTGCACCAAAGCACCCCGATAAAGCTTGTTGTGCTCCACACACGTATCTAGCAGGAGTGACTGCCGCTCCACCTCGCCGCACCAACACACCATCGCGGCCAGGTGCGCGTCCTCGACGGCGCGGCGGAAGATGCCCTCCTGGTCATCTACCAGTTTGCGCGATAGCAGCGCCACGGCGGCGTCGACGTGGCGTAGACCACAGTTCTGCACAGCATCACGCGCGACTGCAAGCGCGTTCTCCCATGCAGTCACTGCCGATGTTTCAGCCTCTTCTGCAGCGGGCACCGTCAAGGCCCCTAGAATCGAAACACACGTTGGTGGCGGTGTCGTGGTGGCGCGGGTCGCCGGTGTTGTGTAGTTTTTATTGGCGCCCTTATGTCTTGTGGTGGGGGCTCCCGGATTCTTCTTGGACCGTCGCAGACTTGATCCCTTCGCTTCCCGGCCTCCTCCGCGATCGACGAAACCCATTGTGTGCTTTATACCGCCTGGCTTGCTTGCTCTGTCGCTCTCTATACACACATAATATATACATCAAAGTAAAGAAAATGTAAATACAAATGTCGCTCAGACAGAATGGAAAGAGAGAGAGAGAGAGAAGAAAAAAAAGAAAAGAAGTCGATAGAAAAGTGTGTGACCGGTGAGGTAACTTCCAGTGAGCATATTTTTGAGCCTTCCCCTCCCCTTCCCATGCACGTACGTATATACCTATATGCTTACACCGGGAGTGGGATCCCAGGAATCTCCCTTACCTTCATGTCTTGGCTTCTTCTGCATTTTCGGATGGCAGCATGGATTGCGAGTTTTTCGGCGTCAGTCATGACGCAACACACACACACACACACACGTGCGTGGAGATGTGAGGAGGAGGAGGTGGCGGTGGGGCGTATGAGCAACGGATGAACGCAACCGCGTCATTGTCATCACCTCTCCCCTTTTTTTTGCAGATTGAGCCGAGGTCACCGGGGATATTCAATCACTATGCCATCCTCAAATGCAGGATGAAGGGGGTGGAGGGTGCGCGATGGAGAGCCTCTCTCACCCCAACTGGTCCTGCCGCTGCTGCGTTCTCTCTCTCTCTCTATGTGTGTATGTGTGTGTGTGTGTGTGTATTGCCACAAAAAGGAAATGTATGACAGTAAAAAAAAAAAAAAGAGGGGCGCATTCAAATTTAAGACATCCATCGAACTTCAAAGCACACTCAGGCGCAATTTGCGCTTCAGTCGGCATTCCATCAGCGTCCAACCTCCTGCTCCTCGTCATGGGGCAGAGCACACACATATGTGTCACACACCGTTTTGCGATTGTGTGTCTGTCAGCAGCTCCCCAGCCATGCCCAGCTCATCCAGCACGTACTGGCTGAAGAAAGCTGCCGAGGGATCCTGCTGTTGTCGCACGGAGCGCTCCTGGCCGGTATGGCTGACCTCGCGCAGCAGCCCTTCCAGTTGGGCTGATCCCGTCCGCTGCTCTTGCATAAGGGAGATGTACATGGCGCGGTCGACTTCATGGCAGACGTAGCACACTCCTTCTACTTTGTTCATGTGACGGAACTCGTATATGTGCCGTGCATCTGCCTCGATTTGCATTGCTACCGGAATAAACCGTTCTACCCTGAAGAACTCAAGCTGTAGCTGCGGCGTGACACCACTGTCGTCTGCTACTGCAGGCGTGGAAGACGAGGTGCACGGCAGCGTCGTCGGCGGGGGGGAAAGTCGGATGAGGGAAATATTGTTTCCAGGACCGCCCCCTGGCACGTTGTCGTTGGCAGAGGCACTGCTGCTGCCACCACCGCCGCCTGCGAGCAGCGGCTCCCAGACGGCGGGGAGCTGGTGGGCGAAGACGCGCAGCAGCACTGGAACCCCCACCTGCAGTACAGCCGGTAGCACCGTATTGAAGAGAGAGCTCGTACGATACACCTGCTCCGCTGTAGTGCAGCTGGCGGGGATGAGGTTAGGGTTTGAGCCATCCACAAGGACCGCAAGGCGGCGCCTTGGGTCGGCGAGGTCCGTGGGCACGGGAGGGAAGCGGTCCTTCACGGGGCCACGGCCTCCAACCGGTCGCGCGTGGCGTGGCGGCGCTGAGGATCGTGTGTGGGGTGCGGTGAAGGACGAGGAGGCCGCGGTGCCGAAGCTTCGCTGAGGAATCCATGTGACGTGGGCGGCCAGCGATGTCGTCGCAATGAGGCCTGCCTGATACGCACGCTGCCGCATGGCCACTAGAGTTCAGGAAGGCTGTGGGTGGTGGTGGTGGTGCGGCTGTGTCGATAAGGGATTACTGCGGTGGTCGCGTGTGGCCAGCGCCGGCGCGAGAGAGGGGAGGGGGGGGGAGGGGCGGTGTAAGCGCGGAGGAGGTGGAGGAGGAGGTCGTGGTGGTGGTGGTGGGAGGGAGGTGCACACTGCGGTCGCGGCGATAAAAGATCGACGAATGAGAGAAGAATTTCCCTCCGTATATATATATATTTTTGTTGTGTGTGTGTGTGTGTGTCTAGACACGCGCTTTGTTTTAGTACACCCAAGAATCGCAACGTGGTGTCGCTTTGGCATCACTGAGGCGAACTATAATAACAATGAAAAAAAAAGAAGTATGCATCTCGGATGCGATGCGGGGAGCGGGGGGGGAGGGGAGGGCGAGTGGCCCTGTTCACCGCTTTCCTCGCGCTGTTATCACACACACACACACACACACACACACATATATATATATATGTGTGTGTGTGTGTGCATTTATGTATATAGAAACAAGGATCAGCTCATTAGGTCCCCCTCCCCCTCCCCCTCACACACACCTTCAGGCGTGAGTGTGCGCGGGGCGGTCACATCGTCAATCATGCACGTGTGCTCAGTCCTCTTCACGTGCTCTGCCGAGGTGCGTCTCACCGCAGCGAGGCGTCCTCTACGTAGATGATGGAGCCGTCGGATACTCCGCAGTCCATCAGCGTTTGCTGCTCATTCCCAAGGGTCTCCGGTGACCCCGAGGCACCGTCATCGCACCTGCGATAGCTCAGTCGCTGGTTGACTGGATTGATCTGAAAGATTTTGTGAATCAACGCCTTGAGCTTTGCCACGGTTAGTGTGTTGGGTATTTTTTGTGTGTGCGTCGCCATCGCCGGGCTGGACGAGGCGGAGGTGGCTGACGACGCGGCGTATCCGTTCACGAAAAAGAGTGTTGCGTTTATCAGGAGGTAGTTGGCGTCTGTTGTCATGGCGGTGTCGGCCTCACGCAGGATGCTGAGCACTACTTCCTTGTGCTTCTCCTGGAGTACATCCAGGAGCGGGTATGTGATGCGCTCAGAGGGGACAGAGGTGGCGGCGGCATCGGTTCGCTCGATATCGCCGTCCCGCATTTGCCTTTCTATCTGCCGCTGCAGTAACCCACGCTGGACATAAAGTAGTTCCGAGTCGAGCCGCTCCTTCGGCCGCACAGTGCCGCGGTTCAGCAGTGTGACCGTCGGCAACGCCGCCACGACATACATGCGACTGTTGGTGTCATTCCATGCCGGCAAAAGCATGCTGTACGTGATGCGAAACGTGATCAGGTGCGGGCAAAGGATCCGCACCCCGTCTACCGTGCCGGGGTTGCGCAGCGTCGCGTTGTCTTTCACACAGAGGAGCGTCAGCCGATGGAGGTACCCGTACGGCCGCAGTACCCCACCTTCTTCTCGCTCTGCTGCAAGGGCATCGCCGGCAGCCGCGCGCGCGACGAGGTCCTCCGCGAGGAGGAGGTCCACCATCTTGTTGTCAGTTAGGTACAATTGCGTGAGTGCTGGAAACACTCGCTCGATGGTGGCACCAATCGATTGCCAGTCGGACAAGTGGTTGTGCGCCAAGCTTAGCGTTGTGACATGTGGGAAGACCACCGTACTCGTCGCCGCACGACTCGCAGCGGAGTCGTTTGTATCCATCTCCTTCGCTGTGTCCTGCGGTGTCAGCGGCGGCGCAGCGACGTCGAGAGAGGTGAGCTTGTTACTGTCCAAGTGCAGCTCCCTCAGCTGCGGCACCTCCACAAGAGCGCGCAGCTGTGCTAGTGAGCGGAAGCTCGTGTTATTCAGAACCAGCTTACTCAGCTGCGAAGACGAGAGCGCCGCAGTCGTGGCGAGCGCTTTCGTTTGCAGCAGGTGAGGTATGTCGCACAGCTGGAGCGTCGTCAGGCGTGGGAGGTACGGCACAAGTTTTCCCACCTCCGCGAGCGAGAGGGCTGTGTTCTCCGACAGGTCCAGCTCCTCTAACCGAATCATGTTCGCCTCCTGGACTTCGTTGATCATGCTGCTGTCGTCGTCACCAGCTCTCGCGGCGGTGGACTCGTGCATTGCCACGTTGATGCCGCAGTTGCGCAGCACGACGAGCGTCAGTCGGTCGTGGCGCTTTTGCTTTTCACGTGTGTGCTGGACACCAACAAATTGCCATTTGGCATCGTTCACGAAGGCTGAGCCGAGCGGCTCCTCCGCCCCCGCGGTGGGGTCATCCCCCGAGGAGGAGGAGAAGCCGTAGCGCTGTTTTAATGCATCCACGAAGCTCACAGACGCCATCAGCGATACTCAACTTATATATGTATATATATATATATATATGTGTGTGTGTGTGTGTTGGTATGGGGAGAGCTAGGTTGCTTCAGGGGGCAATGGAGGGGGAGGGGGGGGGCGAGTGATGAGCTCTGATTTGTGATGAATTTGCGGGAATATTGGATACCGGCGAACGTCAAGTCGTTTCCGCTCTTTTTTTTTCTCAGTGAGGTGAGAGGGTAGGTTGCATCGGCGAGTAGCGCGCACACACACGCATACATGTATGCGTGTGTGTATGGAAATGAGGCCGCGAGTGAGTTCGTTATGTTCAAAGATGTTCAGAAAAGTTGCGTGTATCAGCAGGGGAGGTGTCATGGATTCCCCTCCTTTATGCACGTATTTCATTCCCCTTGCATCCAACACATTTGCGCGCGCTGTTCACGGCTCGTAATGGATCATGTGATAGGCCCCTTCCGCGCCCTACGGCCCCTTCGCATATTTGATTTGTACGTAGATGAGTATATTTTTTGAATTCATGTCTTCAAAAAAAAAATCAGAGCATCGGTTGTCGTCGTCACACACACACACACACACATGTATATATATATATATATATATATATATATATATACTACTCTCCTCCTCCCGCCCTCACACTACACACACATCTCCTCCTCCCGTCTCTCCTACCT